>OZ012735.1:70920513-71470813 GCA_963859935.3 Lathyrus sativus
TATAGGATGATTATCTGTTAGGTTCTAGACTCTAGACATAGATTTAGGCTTAATATTTGTTTGAGTAGTTCTTCATGCTCTGTATTGTTGAGTTGCGTGAGACATCACCAATGAGACAATACAGTTATTTTCTCGACGTTGTGTTAAACATAACCTCTGTTGTGGGTGATACGTGAGGATATTAGATGAATGATTGATTTTTGTTTAATTGGTTAGAAGAATGCACATGTTATCAATTGATGAGATCCAATCCCAACAAGGCTCCGGTTATATTTCAGTTTTTACTTTATATTTTCCGTCTTTATATTTTCAACTTTTATCTATTGTATCGTTGATCTATAAACCATTTTGTAACCATAAGCTCAGAAATATAGAGACCGTTGAACGACGTTCTTTCTCTCGCAGCGATTCCTGTGGAGACGATATAAATCTCAGAAGGAATCCTTCCAAATCTAAATTTTTGCTTCTTGTCGCTATGTTGCAGCTCGAACAGTCCTCAATATATACCTCAGATAAGCCAACCACTCAACGACGTATCAGTAGGCGGTTACTATCTCAAGATCCCGTCCAGTTAAGAAAAACTCACCCTAAAACCCCAAGAAAGGACAAATATCTAAGGACTTATGAAGACATTCGTCCACACCATTATTTCCATTAATGGTTTATCAACTCATTTATTTTACTACTTCTTTGTTATGAATTCAATTCATTACACACACACACACACACACACACACACACACACACACACACACACACATATATATATATATATATATATATATATATATATATATATATATATATATATATATATATATATATATATATATATATATATATATATATATATATATATATATATAATATATATATATATATATATATATATATATATATATATATATATATATATATATATATATATATATATATATATATATATATATATTAACACAATTTTTCGATTCTGACATGTCTTAAGTGCATTACTCATATGAATGTGTATATGATATAGACTTAATGCATTTTTGCTATTCTGACACGGCTTAAACACATTCCATGTCTGATTGCGTATCAGATACATAATAAACACATATATGTGATTCTGATACGACTCAAATGCACATCTAAAATGACTCATCATCCGAGACATATTAAATGCATTTCTGTATATCTGGCACACCCCTTTCAGATCTTGCTAATCCAAGGGCGTAAGTGGTGGAGCCTAGAGACGTTCACCTCGATCTGAGCCAAGCCTCAAGGAAAGGGACGAGGATCCTACCCTTGGCTAGGGAACAGTCCTCTGTGACATGGAGAACAACACAAAAGTAAGACCATATTACAACAATTTCGTCGATATCAGACCTCTTTCCAAGGAATGAAAATAAATCTCCAAACGCGTTATACATATCAATATGATACTACAAAAATGCTAAATATAACTGTCATACCCTAGTTTTGTCCTACCCTTTATTTTCTTGTCCCAAACATTTGCACTGCTTAATGGGTGATTATTTGGCTTTTGGCCATGATCCTCTAAGGTTAGGCCATGAGAATTTGGTTTGTGCTTGCTTTAGTTTGAGATATTTCTTATTGCCTTTGTTTTCTTAATAACTCTTTCTCACAAGTTTTTTAAGCGTCGCCGATTGAATAAAGGAAGATGGTGACTTCATTCACAAGATCAATACAAGATTGATTTGTTGTTATTTATTAGACAAAATTTAAGTGCAAGTGTTTGAAATGTGGATCATGCTTGGTCACATGTAGGAATCTAACATTGTCATATTTCTTAATTGGTGCAAATAGGGTGCTAGAAGTATTACTATGTGTGTTTTTTCTCCAAGGCTACGTGTGAGTTTGGTTGGCTCGGTTTTAATATGAATACCATAGGCTTCCATTTCTTATACAATTCAAGGGAAGGTTTTATCCTAAAGAGAAAGACATATAAAATGTGCTACATGACCAAAATGGTAACAAATAAATGGAATGCTTCATTACATCTAAGTTTCATGAGCTACGAAAGTTAAAACAAGTGTCCTACCAACTTAGATTCACATTTGGTACAAGGTTTAGACTGCTAAATTCAAAATGATTCTAAAGTGAATTCAAAGAACATTACAAGATACAAAGATTCAAGAATAAGAATTGCAAATTCTAAATTTCAATTGAATTCCAAAGTCATGAAGTCATTACAAGGCACACAAGTTGATTGCAAGAAGAGTTACGTGAAGAACATGTCCTAGTTCTACAAGTCCACATTAAACCTAGGCTTAAGAAATTGCATGACAAGAGTCTAATTTTGTGCTTCATATGCCTTGAGCCAACACCACCAAGTTTCATGCTAAGCCATAGTTCCCTTCATCCTCGTCCCAAGCCTTATCATCAACTTCTCTAGCTAATGCAAGTTGCTCCCATGACATTTTCTATGAATTCTAAGTCCAAGTCCTTAGGCTAGACCATGCTCTAGCAAGCTCATACATAAGGTAAAAGAAAAGGTTAATGTACAAACCAAGGTATCAGTACAACATACCACAATGAAATACATCCAAGGGACATAATTCAGAATGAAGTTGTTATGCAAATGGGACAATGATACATTTCAAGTTGGTAAGACTATCAAGGAATTGCATACCATCACATGTCAAGTGCAGAGAATTTCAGTAGCAATAAACCATTGTGTATCATGTTATCATCACTAGTCAAAAACAAAAATCAGCAACAATTTTCCAGGAGTTATGAAGTAGCAATTAGCAGCAATCAGTAGCAGTCATCAAATAATATCAAATGAGGGACCAAATTCTAGAAGAAGTGGCAGTCATACTACAGACAAAACCTCAAACTTCAAAAATTGATTTCCGTACCGTTACACGTCCCTCCACTCAGAATTATACCTAACCAACAATTTTGTTCATACAAGATTTCTAGAAAAAACCCTAATTTGAAGCACTATAAAATCACCACTATTCATGAACAGAGAGGAGGAACCGTTGCTAAGTTAAATAATAGCTAACCCTAATCACTCAAAGTTCATAATCAACACATAACAAGCAACAACGCAGCAAGCAACCACACAACAAAGAAAGAAGAAAAGTTGAAGAAGACAAGAAGAAGAAGTAGAAAGAGCAAAAGAGTGAACGCATCTTACCTTACCTTGTTGGAGCTTGAACATTGGACTAGCTCTGATTTGTGTTGACTGGGTCTAGGTAGAACCTCAAGCGCCTTAGAGCACCTCCAATGGTGCAACCCATTTTTGGGTTCTTTGTGGGACCTACTCTTTTAAAGCAACTCATTCAATTTTCACTCCAATGGTGCAACTTCAAAGAACCCATATTGGGTCCCACCACTTTATTTAAAATATATTATTTATATTAAATTTATTTTATTTAAAATTATAATTTAAATATTTAAATTTTAATTAATATAAATACAAATTAAACATAAAAATAAAATTAAACATAAAATTGAAAATAATAATTAAAATTAAATTTAAATACATGCAACATAATTAAAAACAATAAAAATAAATAACATCACATAATTAAAAACAATAAAAATAAATAACATCACATAAACAAATGTAATTTGAAATAAAAAGATGAAAATTTGGCCTAAACAAATGTAATTTGAAATAAAAAGATGAAAATTTGGCCTAAACAAATGTAATTTGAAATAAAAAGATGAAAATTTGAAATAAAATGATAATGAGAAGAAATTGTTGGAAAAAAAATTAAATATTTATGAATAAAATGATGAAATTGTGAGAGAGAAATTTGAAATTAAAGAGCAAATAAAAAGGAGAGAAAATAGGAATAAAAGGAGAGAAAATAGGAATGATATAAATTTTTTCCAACAAACCTATATTTATAATAAATAAAAAAGTTAAAAAAATAAAATAAAGCTAAATGATTATTTTAATAATAAACCAAATGAAGAACCGTTGCTTATGTTTGTAACGTTCTACAGCTGGAATAACATTTAGTTGACATTTTAAATGCCAAGCTGGCAAACTAATTTGAAAAACCACCGTTGGAGTTGGTCTTAGGCCTTCCTTTTGATGGGTCTGGTGATCTTGTTTATTTGCACCCTCTCATTTACTTTCAGTTTCAGGCTAATCTTTTGTTATTTTTTTTGTTTTTTTATTTATGCATTTTATTTTCTCTTTTTATATTTTCTATTTTTTTATATTTTATTATTATTCCTTTAATATTAATAAATGAAAAAATATTTGATTTAAGTATTTTAAATATATTTATTTAATACTAATTAATTAATCTATTAATTAATTTTATTAAATATTTATATTTAACTTAATTAATTTTGTTTGTTGTTTTTATTCTAATATTCAAAAATGCAAAAAAAAAATATCACTAATAATTTTAAATTTACTTATTTAATACTAATTAATTAATCTATTACTTAATTTTATTAAATATTTATATTTAATTTAATTAATGATTTTTATATTGCAACTATTAAACACTTAACAAATTTTTTCAATCAAGGATCAAAAACACTTAACAACTATTAAACACTTTTCAATAAAAGGATGAAAAAAGAGTGAGGTGTAGTCAACGTTTCCCCAAGAGTGAGGGTCCGAGATGTAGTTCTCGTGGTCCAAGCTCTCGTCATCCTAAAATCAACCAACCAACCGTAGTCTCCCTAACTACGATTGCTCTGATTTCTTTATTGCACTATAAGGATACATAGGCACGAGATTGCGAAGTCTTGGCGAGCACCCTAATAATAAAATAAACCTTGTTGTCATCTCCCCTTTTATAACTCAAAAAGCCTATCATTTCTAAGCTAACACTAACACGTACAACTAACCAAACAGTTTCTGTTGAGTACAACGAAGGTGAGGATGCTTATACATTCCCCTTGTGTAACCGACTCCCGAACCCGACATTTAGTTACGATTTTGTTTAGGGGTTTTATCAATATTTTTTGTTTCCGCTTTAAGAGTAAATAAAGTTTGGTGGTGACTCTATTAGTCCATCCGCGAGTGAGAAATTGCGCTTTCCGACGTCGCGTTCTCATTTTTTTGAGGTACGATAGTTTGGTGACTCTGTTGGGGAACTCCCCTAAGTAAGTCGAGCCTAGTTTGGTTCGCTTGTGTGTTTATGTTTGCTTTACATGTATGACTTTTCTTTATCCTATTATTTTTTATCTCTATTGCTTCATTATTATATAACCTATGGTTCCATCATGTTATGGTATTGGACTGATACTCTGATTGCAAAACCTTGTGGGAAAGGCTCTATACCTGAGCCTAGAGAGAAAACATAAGATAAGATGAAGGTTGAGTAGTGCGGGTCTGTGAGATTTAGATATCATTAGAGTCGGCATGTGAACCTCACTTAGAGTAGATCCTTTGAGAATGTTGTTGCCCGACATGTAGCTGTTGTTGGCCTTCATATTTGCATAAGGATCCATGACTCTAAGGACCTTTGTAGAACTTATAACCCTTGGCCTACTAGGGACAATGATTGCATAGTGCGGGCCCCCGAAGGGTAGATCTCATAGGGTCGGTACAAAGATCTCGCTCAAAATAGATTCTCTCGATGGAGTTGACGCCCGACATGTAGTTGCTGCTAGCAACGAACATTCATGTGAATCCATGACCCTGGGAACCTTATCTAAAATCTAAGTTTACGGTCACATAGTGCGGGCCCCTAGAGAGGTAGATATCGTAGGGTCGGTACAAAGATCTCACTCAGAATAGATTCGTTTGATGAAGTGAACTACCGACATGTAGTTGCCATGGGCAGAAAACATTCATGTGAGTCTATGACTCTAGGGTCTCTTTTAAACCTTAGATCACACCCGGTGAGAACCTTGTTCTGTGAAAAGCAATCAAATTCATTCGTACCTCAGACTATGAACCCAAATATGCGTTCATCTATATACATTACATATGCATAAAAAAAACAAAGATCTTATTTACTTGTTGTTTATTTCAGGAATCTAAGACACTTGCAAGCAAAAGATGAATCCAGAAAGAAGATTTATATACACATTCAAATACAAGAATCTAAAGCTTTATGTTTTGAAGGCATTGAGATCCAATTTGATTCCCCTATGCGCACTGACTTCAAGAAAGAGCATGAGAATTTGTTGAGCATCCTGAACGAAAGAGTGGAGCCATACGCCATTATCACCTTGGCCTGCTTCTATGATCCGCCACTACGTGCTTCACTTTTTATGATTTCCAATTGCCACCTACATTGGAAGAATTTGAGAAGATTTTGAGTCTAAGTTTGAAGAAGCGCAATCCTTTCCCCAAGCTTGAACAAGATGTCACTCCTCAAACGATATCTTCAACTCTGAGCATTGGTGTTCGTGCTGTGATTGCAAGTTGGGATAAGAAAGGGGACTTCAAGGGATTTCATTTAGAATATCTAGAGGGTATAGCCTTGGAGTTTGAGAAGGTGCAAAATGGGATGATTTCTATGTTGTTCTGACTCTCTTAATATATGGGATAGTTCTTTCCCCAAAATTTGAGAACTTCGTTGACCAAGTAGTTATGGAAATCTTTCTTACTGGAAATATAATATCGTTCTTACTGGAAGATGTTTACTTCTTCATCCATGATCACCATGAGAAGAAAGGAGGGACTCTCTTGTGTTATGCTCCCCTCCTACATGCTTGGTTAATGATGCATCTGAAGAAAGAAGTTTTGATTGTGTCTAAAGGGCTTAAGTGGTCGCAAAAGTTAGGATCTCTTACCACTAGCCATATCAAGTGGTATATAAGGGTTTGAGAGACTAAGAATATTATCGTGAAGTGTGGGGAGTTTCCTAATGTTCCATTATGGGGGACTATGGGTTGCATTTACTACAACCCTATTCTATCTCTAAGACAACATGGTTATGCTATGAGTCTCCCTCCAAAAACTAAGGCCTTGGAACCGTTCATCTTATATGACATGAGGTGAACAACCCAAATATGAAGATGGTCAGAAAAGCTTGGAAGAAAATTGTTCGAAAGAGTAAAGATTTTGGAAAGAGGAATGTAGTTGCCAAGAAACCTTACATCAAATGGGTGAAGGGAATGGTGCAAATGATTAAGCTCTCATACCCTTTTGATCCTTCTATTTTTCCTATAGTACCCGATCCTACCTGAAGGTGTGGATAAAATCAATGACAAGATTAAGGAGCTTAAACTGGAAAATACTCAGCTGCAACTTCAACTCGGTCGGACCAAACAGAAGAATGCAATTTTGGAAGATAAGGGTAAAGAACTAAAAGAAAAAGTCGAAAGCAGTAAGAAAAGAATCAGAGATGAGGAGTACAAGAGGAACTGGGTTGGAGGTGCTCTTGTGGGAACCAATGCTGATCTTGATCATTGATATGACAAATTGGATCGATCACAACACATCATTGGAGGCTTGGAAAAATATGTGGAGACGTCCAACAGAATGAAGAGGGATGTTAGGATTGGCTATGAAGCACAAATCCAAGAGCTGAAGAATACTCTTAAAGATTGAGAAGACAACTTAGCAAACGAGAGGTTGGAGAAAGAAAGGATTAATCAAGATTACCTTCATGAGAAGTTCCAAATAGATGAGGCTATTGAACAAATTAAGGTTATGAGGAATGGGGAAGCCTATTAAGATTTGGTGAAAGCATGGACTCATTGGAGGGATAGTTGTAAGAAGGTTGAAGCTGCTATAACCGATAGAGACTTTGTCATTAGGAACCTTCAATCCATGTACACCGAGTGGAAGCAAAAATTCATGAACTTGGCTGGTTTGTTAAACTTTTCTAGTCAAGAACTTCCCGAAAAGCTAAAGGAGGAAGATCTGATCATATGTTCTGAGAACACACCTCACCAAGTCTTCAACTGTGTGAAGTTCTGCAAAGCGCTAGTAGAGGAGCTAATCACCGACCTGATAGTAGTCTGGAAACCTCAAGGGGTTACTTTTAGGGTCACTCTATAGTTGATTTAGAAGACTCAAGGAGTTGTTATCTTTTCCAGTTCATTTGTAGTTTGACTTTTGATTTCAAGAAAACTCAAGTTGCTTTGTATTTGAATTTGAATTCCAAAAATGAATGAAATGAGAATTTGATATTCCATTTTAATATGTGCTTCTGTATTTCATTATTTTGATTGCAATGCCAATTGTTTAATATTCTTAGCAACAAATAATAAGATAACCAAGAGCTTTGTATAGTAAACATACATGCATCTGCATTCATACATGCATACATGCGTCTTGCAACGAGTTCTCATTCCATTTGTTTTTTTCTCTCTCCCTTAGTTCCACCTTGAATCCTCAACACAAATACAATACTCGAGCCTGCGCTCGTTAGAGAATGTCCAAACAAGAATAAGAGAACGCCAGACTCAGGTTCGAGCTTGAAGACCTTCAAGGGAATGTGAATCAGCTCATCAAAATGATTCAAGCCATGATAACTAGGAGAGAACCTCCTCAAGCTACTGTCATCTCAGAGATTTCAGGGCCTACTATTGAGCCCCAATTTGTAAGGACTGTACCTTCCACATGGCCTCCATTTGGTTTACCTCTTGGATTTGTACCTTGAGTAGAAGGAGTACCATATATGGGTAATCCGTTCCATAAGCAGTTCCTTTTTTACTTACTGAAGCAAGCCCAGTCATCCACACTGTTGCACCACCAATTGTTTCGACAGAGGCCATACCACACTTTGAAGATTATAACCAGATTTATCATGCTGCTGAATCGTCAATTAAAGGTGATGATTTGAGAGATGAAGAGCTTCGAGAGGTGAAAGAGAGCCATCAGATCCTTGAGAAGAGACTATGAGCTATGGAGGGAGATCAGGTCTTTAGTGCTGCTGCCAAAAAGATGTGTCTGGTATCTGGTTTGGTGATTCCTGCCAAGTTCAAAACACCAGATTTTGACAAGTATAAGGGCCACACATGCCCAAAGAGCCATCACATAATGTACTACCACAAGATGGTCGCCTATGTTGACAATGACAAACTTATGATACATTGTTTCTAAGACAGTCTGAATGGCACATCTTCCAAGTGGTATTTGAGTCTTAACCAGAGAAGAATCAAGTGTTTCCAAGACCTATCTGATGCCTTCATCAAACACTACAAGTATAATATGGATATGGCGCATGATAGAAGACATCTACAAACCATGTCCCCAAAAGACAAGGAGTCTTTTAAGGAATATGCCCAGAGACGAAGGGAGTTATCCTCTCAGGTTGAACCCCCTCTTGATGAAAAAGAGCTTGTTGAATTATTCATGGATACTTAAAACCTGATTATTATGAGAAGATGGTAGGAAGTTTTCATAACCCAAATTTTACCCTCAGATCATTGATCATTTGCATTTCATTTTGTTCCGTATTTTGTTTTAACTAACCGCTAACCAGTTTGCTCAGTTTGTTCGTTTTGCAGGTGCGTTGAAAAAGTAGGAAAATGCCCGTGTGCCCTTTAAATCGTGTGGATGTAGACGTATCACCAGTTAATGTTCATTTTTATTATCATAGAGCCAAATCATCATCGTAGGGTCCCCAAGCAACTGGGGTTTTTTATCCCCGAATTATACGACTTTGGTTTGAGAAATTGGTTAGAATGCTTCAGTATAGTTCATCCAAATGTGAGAGTCGGATTATTTGCCGTCAGATGAAAGGTTGGAATTTTAATCAAATTATGAACCGTTTTGATTCGAGAGCATTAAAGTGTGGACGAATTGGGATTTAAATCGGAGTGAGAATTATTTCCTAAGAGATTATCTAACTGAGTTTAAGGCCATATTCACTGATTTTTATTACCGGTTATAAGTTAATACTTAAAAGCACCGTGTGAACCAATTCACAGTTTGCGTCGGATTCATGATGGATGTCAGTGGTTTTTAAGTAATCGCAAGTGGTCAGAGATTTCAAATTCGGTTTGTGAAAGTTAAAGTTATTCGGAATGAAATATGGTTCGAAATTAGTTGGAAATTCACATTTTATTCAAGTTTGGATTCATATACACATTCCATTACAAGGATCAGGAAGTTACATTTTTGTGGAATTCAGATTACAAGTCGAGAGCCTAAATTCCAAGGTCCTAATCCTAACTTCTACGTCTTCAAGATTCCAAGTTCTTCGAGCCTCCAGACCGTCCAAAACCTGCAAATTAATAAAAAAAATTGTCAGATGGAATTTTTTTTTTTTTACAGAAAAGGATTTGATTTTTAATTTTTATTTTTGGACCCTCAGAACAATGTCATCATCGGGCCCGAGAGGGGAAGCAAGAGATTTGCTACCAAACCTCTCGTTTTACTTTCCGACATCAGGCCCAAAATCCAGCAGATTTCTATTCCGTACCAAGAGAGAGAGAGAGAAAAGATTTTTTTAAAAAATGGTTTTGGGTCCAAACAGTCCTTAAAGAAAATCCAAAAATCACAAGAACAATATCATTCAATCCAGATTTTACCATTATTAATAATCCAGCAAATCCAAATCCGAAAATCAGGATCACAACCAACATTAATATCAGATCGCATCATCACATAAAAAAATAAAATTCGGAGATAAAAGATTCACCAAATCATAACAGATCTAAGAACAATGAAAAAAGATATCCAAATCTCAGAATATCATTATCATCAAAAACGTTATAGAGCCGAAAATAAGAAGATCCAAAATCAAATCCAAATCATATCAAAAAAAGATAGTAACAACAGATTCAGATTGAGATGGAAACATATCAAATAAAATCAAAACGTTTTAAAATCAAACAATATAAAACCCAAGCGAAATCATCAGAATAGAGGACGGGAAAAAAATCCAAGAGAACAGAAATCATCATCAAGGCGAAAAACTGATCATCACCAAAACATCACCACGATGGCCAAACCCTACGAACACAAGAAATCATCCACCAACCAACATGAAATTCATCCTCAAAACCCATTTGGCTCAGAAGATCATAATCACTGCCACCAACCAAAATCACCAATAAAACCATCCGAAAACCCCCCCACCGAAGAGCAACATTACCATTAAAGAACAACATCATTGTAAGGGCCTCTATTTGAGCATTTTATTTTCGTTTTGCAGAAAAATAGAAGAAGGAAAAGGCATGCGAAAGAAGAAGAAAGCATGTTGTTAACAAAAGGAAGAACACATGCAAGACAGAGAGTGGGGCGAAAGAGACAGAGATAGAGAGGAAGAAGAAGTACAAATTTCAGAGTGACAACACCCCAAGGGGGCGCCGCTGCAAGCCAACCAAACTAGGGTTTAAAACCCTAAATTTGTGATCCTCCCCCCTTTTATAATGTGGACCGGGTCGGTTCTGGGGCCTGACCACCCAGCCCGACCAATTTTCATTTTTTTTTTATTTTGTTTGTTTTTTTTTTCTTTTGTTGTTTAATTTGTTAATATGATTTCTTTACCCTATCCTTTTAATTTAAATTTTTTTATCATAAAATCTAAAACATTTTAAAACTTAACATTTTTTTAAAATTAAAGATAGCACTCTTTTTAAAATTAATATTTACTAACCTTTTTTAAAAAATAAAAATTCTAAAAATATTTTTTGAAATTAACATCAACTCTTTTTAAAATAAAATTCAAAGCCTTTTTTTTTAAAATAAATTATTAGCACCTTTTTCTTATAATAAATAACTAACCTTTTCTTGTTATAGTAAAATCTTTTTTAAAAAAATTAAAACTAAAACCTTTTTTTTAAAAGTAATCATTAATCTTTTTTTTTTATTTTTAAATTAAAATTCTAGCTTTTTTTTTTAAAAACTTAAACTCTAACCTTTTAATTTAAATTCTATTTTCCTTTTTTAATTTAAAAGCTACTAACTTTTTATTTTTTAAGCTCCAACCCTTTTTAAATTAAATCAAACATTTTTTCATTAAAAACTAACTTTTTTTTTTCATTTAAAATGCTAACTTTTATTTTCATTAAAATTCTAATTTCTTTTATTCTAACATTCTTTTTTCTAACCCTAATCTAAGTTCTTTTTTATCATCTTAAAATTCTAACTTTTCTAAATTTCACCAAAAACACTAATTTCATTCTAACTCTTTTCTAAATTCTCATCGTCTCAAAACGTTTATCATCTAAATTCTAATTTTTATCAATTCTGATTCACTTAATTCCTAATATCATTCTTGATTACCCATGAACCTGTGTACTAACCTTTTTTTATTTTTATTTTTGTATCTATTTTTATCCTTGTACATTATCTAACGTTACCGTTGCCATTCTTACCCCATCATTATCATGTGTATATCATATCATTATCTTAATTGCTCATTAAACTTTTGCTGTTTATTATTTTATTTTTACTGTCGTCCCCTCCGAAGGAAAGGTTTAACTGTTTGACCGCCGTGTCAATATTTCTTTATCCTCGCCCACCCTAGCCTTAGAATAAGGAGTTGTTGCACTCCATGTAAGTTCCTGTCGTGGAATACTTACTTACCTTACCTTTCGATTCAACTCTTCAACGTAGAAGTAGGAGTCGTCGCACTCCACGTAAGCGCTTCCTTATGAACGTTTATTCCCCTTGGAACCTTGACCACAGTCAAGAAGTTCCTCTTCCTCCCTTTCAAGGGGAACTACGATTACTCTGATTCCATCCCCTACCTCAGGTATGTAGGCCCAAGATGCGAATCTTGGCGAGTAAACTTAGGTCTAACCCTTAGGTATTTCTCCTTACCTTTAACCCTTAGCATATACCTTTAAGCAGATAACTTTAGCAATAACACATTTAAAACAATAGGTTCCTATAGAGTACTACAGAAGTTTAGGATACTAATACCTTCCCTAAGCTTAACCAACCCCCGAACCCTAGATCTTTCCTCGCATTGTGTTTACGATGCAAAATAGGTTTTTCCTTTCCTTAACCTTTCCTTCGGATAAATCAAAGACTAATTGTGAACTAAAGATGTGATTCAAATTAATTAATAATTTGATATTCTATTCTCACTGCAACAGAAAATGGGGACTTCACTGGGGAGTGGGTTCCTATCTTTTGAGGGTTATCCCTATCTTGTTTTTTTATGCTTGCTATTTGCTTTATTGTTTGCTTGAATATATATTGTTGTACCTTGCTCGGGGTATCATTATGGTGAGATAAGTCCTACACCCGGACTTGAGTGCAATTTTTATAGGAAGGTGATACATTCGACGAGGCTTATAGGGAGTGATTCCCGACCAAGCTGACTTGAGAATCACCGCTCAGTTGAGGCTATCTTGAAAATTAGTACTGTTGAACGAGTATTCGTGAAAACATTCACTATTTTTGGTCTAGGAGCCTGTGATACTGGGGACCGTAGTTACCTAACACCACTTTGGCCTTATTTAGGACATAGTGCAATGACTATGAGGGAGTATTCCCAAAATAGTTGCTACGCGATACCACACTCAAAAGAGGTTCTCTTGAGAATATTACTAACCACCGAGTTAATCGAGAAATTGATAACATCCGAAAGATGGGCTGATGACTTTGGGCACCACTTTAGAACCCTTGTTCTGTAGGTACAACTAACGTTTAGTACATACCTTTTGGGATGGGTAGACCTTGACTCCGCTCATATTTCTCTAACCTAGGACCTTTGTGTGGTTGTGCATTGCATCCAGCATCATATCATTCCTGGTTTCAAGGAACTCAACAGTCCTTTGCAAATTCAAAAAGTCTAAAACCTTTTCCAGCTTTTCCTGAAAATATTTGCAATCGACCATTGAAATTCTTGAAACCATTGCATTGCATTTTAGCATCATGTTTTCGCATTGCATTTTTCCCCCGGTTTCTCATTCTCGGTTCTCTCGCCTTCCACTCCTGTCACCCTGAGTCCTCTGCATCAGTACAACACTAGAGCCCGAGCTCGGAAAAAGAGGGAAGAACAAATTCAAGAGATTGATCGTGTCAGCAATGAACTCGAAGACCTTCGAGGAAGTGTGGGGCGGATCATGGAGTTGCTACAAGTTATTAAGGCAAAGATGGATACTCAGTCCACTGTTGTTTATGAGATTATCGGTACTGTTATGGATCCTCGACCATCCGTTAATGTTGTAAATGTACCTCCTTATGGTCTTCAACCTGGTTTTGTGCCTCCTCCTGCTGCTTTTCCTATTGCTCAACCAGTTCAACAAGTTGTTCCTTTGATTTCTAAAGCTCCTCGAGTGGTTCCGACTTTTGCACCAGCTGTTGTTCATACACATGTGCAACCGTATTTGAATGTACCAGTTTATGAGATTCCTGACATGAATGATAACGAAGATGAGCGATATGAAAAGCTTCATGAGAATGTTGAAACTATTGACAAAAGGTTGAGGAAGATGGAAGGTGATTAAATCTTTGGTGCTGCTCCCAGGGATGTCTGTTTGGTTTCTAGTCTGGTTATTCCTTCGAAGTTCAAGACTCCCAATTTTGACCGTTATGAAGGAGATACTTGTCCGAAGAATCATATGATTATGTATTACCGTAAGATGGCTGCTCATGTTGAGAACGACAAGCTGATGATACATTGTTTCCAAGACAGTTTGAAGGGTGCTTCCTCAAAATGGTATTTAACTTTGGATCAATCTCGTATCAAGTGTTTCCAAGATTTATCTGATGCCTTCTTCAAACACTATAAATACAACATGGATCTGGCTTCTGATAGAAGATAACTATTGAGTATGTACCAGAAGAGTTCAAAATCGTTTAAGGAGTATGCTCAGAGGTGGAGAGAAATTGCTTCGCAAGTAGAACCTCCTTTGACCGAGAAAGAGTTAGCTAATTGGTTTGTTGACATTGTTCGTCCTAAATTCTATGAGAGAATGGTTGGTAGAGTGACTGCAAATTTTTCTGACATTGTTGCTGTTGGTGTAAAAGTTGAATTGGGTCTGAAGAGTGGTAAAATGTCAGGTATTTCTGGTAGTTCAAGCACCAAAGATCAGGCAAAGAAGCCTTCATTCAATTCTCAGAAGAAGAAATAGAGTGAAAATAATGCTGTATCTACAGGTAGATGAAGAAATCAACCTTATCAATATTCACAGAGTTATGTTCAACAACCAGGTTATCCCGTTCAGTATGCTCAACAGTTGTATGTAGCTGCTGTTGCACCCATTTTTAATCAGCAAGTTCTTGCTTATCAACCTATGCAACCGACTCCTGTTTATCAGTCTCCAGTCTATCAACAACCTTCTGGTTATCAGCCTGCACAAGCTCCTTCCAATTATGAACAAGCACCTAACGCTCCTGCCTATTAACAGCCTAAGAATCAGGCACCTCACCAGAATAGTCCGAACAGGAGACAGTATAAGCCATGTCCTCCGATTCCGATGACTTTTACCGAGTTGTACCCTTCATTAGTACAACAAGTTTTGACTACTACCAGAGCTTTGGGTCCACCTCCTAATCCGCTACCTGCCAATTACAACACTGTCGCTCATTATTTATTTCATGAGGGTGCGCCTGACCATGATTTGGAAAGCTATTATGCTCTCAAGAACCTTGTCAGAGATTTGTTGGAAAATAAGATTTTGTCTTTTGATGATCCTCAACCGAATGTCAAGAACAACCTTTTTCCTAACCATGGGGTTGTTAATGCTATTAAAGAGGTATCCAATGAAAACCTTATCCTCGATGTTGCTCAGATTAAGACTCCTCTCAGGGTTTTCCATTCGAAGTTGTTTGAAGCCAGTTTAGTGTCTACTTCTCATGTTGATTGTGCAAGTTGTGATATCAGTGCTAAGGGCTGTTTATTGGTACAGAATGATATTCATAGATTGATTAACGATGGCTTTCTACAAGTGGTTAACAAGGCGAAGAAAGATGAAGTTGCTGTGATTGAACCCGTCTTCAACTTACCAGAGCCAAGTGGTAAAATGCCTGTACTTAACCTACCAAAGTTAAGTTCTGTAAAGCCTGTTTTCAACATATCTAAGCCAGTTACTCCTACAGTGAATCAGCCGAAGCCGATAATTATTCATAAGCCAAGTCCATTTTATTTCAGTGATCCTAAAGATGTGCCCTAGAAATACGACGTGACTATGATTGACAAAGAATCTGGGAAGGTTATTCCAAGGGAAGAATTGAAGGCTGATAATGAAACGGTGACCAATATAGCTGGGGCAAGCAAGATGATTCGCAGCGGTCATATTTATACCCCCTATTTCAATGAGGCTTCGCCTAAAGAAACCACTACTACTGTGCCGATCTTGAACACAAAGACCTAACAAACTCCTGTAGAAGGTCTTGTCAGACAGTTCATTTGTTTACTTATATGTATTTTGTTTCTATGATTATAAAAGCATAATTGGCACGTAGAAACTTGTTTGTTTCGAATGAGTAATGAAATAAATATGTTTGTCTTGAAGAAATCCATTCGTATTACCTCATAAAATTATTTTTCACAATTTATAATGCCAACTTTACCCGATCTCTTTCTTTGATAGAGAATTGGGAGGAGGATGATGAATCAAAATGATAAATCTCTTGTCATATGCTTTTGAATGAAACTCTGCTGATGATGTAAGACATTGTTTCAAATCCTAAACACTGGAAATATAAGGAAGAAAATCCCTTTTTAACCCCTTTGAGCCTTGAAGTAGGAGTTTTTCTTTTCCAAATAAAAACCCTCAATTTTTTTTAAACCTGGGGCAGGGTAGTTTTTCAGTTAAACTGATCGAGCGCAGACTCTTAAAAAGGAGGAGTAAACACTCAATAATCCATTTTATCTATCCCTAACATGTTAGGAGAGTAGAAGTCAAAAAATGCAAATGATTATCCCTTAACTATCTGGGGCAATCACAATCCTTTCAAAAAGGTTAAAATGACTTAGAGTCACACGACTTGTTCATAAAAAAATAATGATTGAAAAAGAAATAACCCGGTAAGTCAAAAACTATGAAGGAGACTTAGGAAAAATTGGGGCATCTCGCTGGACTCCAAAGTCAAATTCAAAAGATCCCGTCCAGGCAAAAGTTAGGGAATGTGAAAGGCAAAAACAAAGGATTACAATGAAGAATCCCAGTAAAGAACAAAGTCGTGTGATCAAACACCAAAAGAAAATATGTGAGTGACTGCCATGTCCAAAACCTTGATGAATTCTCGACCGTATCAAATCCACTTGAGAGATGAGTACTCACATCCAGTTAACTGAATATAGGATTGGAGAACATCACGAAGAATGGGTGGGTACAAATAAACTTTGAGCCTTTATCCTTTGTTTCTTAAACCGTGAACCATGCCATGATACAACCTTTAAAAAGCCTAATTGAAGTAGGTTTCATTCTGAAAGCATACTAGTGATTTCAAACTATGCTCAACTTGATGTTGGCTTTATAAATTAAATTCATATCCTAACTAGTGATTTCGGTCACAAGTTATCGTGGTATTGTTTTTTAAAAATTTCAAGACAAATATGTATGTTGCATTAACAGTTTCAGGATTAGCATTTCATGCGTGTTGATTTTGCCTGATATCTTAGAAATTTACATATGGACATGAATAATGGAACTTGAATATTCTGCTGGACAGGGGCAAGTGGTTTCCAAATCGCTTAATGATGCAAGTCTGACTCTTTTAAGAGCTATTTCTGGAAGACTCAGTCATAACATTGTCGATCCAGGCCAGTTACATCGAGATTCGACAAATCTCTCCAAGAATTTGAAAAGAGTGGGGCAATTGGACTCCATGTTCTCTATAAAATCCTCTTGAGATGACTCTTTCTTATAAAGCAGGTACTCTGGGGCATTATGTTTTTCAAAATAACGACTATTACAAAGTTCCTCGAGATCAAAACTACTTTGTTTCACAATATTCTTCATGCACTCGATGAATTGAAATTGGTGATAAGGCTTTGAGGTTATGGTTAATGGTACGTAACACTGAATATTGATATGAGAAAGGAAACCTTAGGCCTTTGTGGCCAAAACCTTAGATCGTTATATGTCTGTCCATATGGGATAGAATATTTGATATTTGAAATTACGATGCCTTCGGAGCAATTGTAAGGAAATTGACGGTAGACCCTGGATGTTAGTGGTTAGTATTCTTGACCCTTTGAGTGTAGAGATGAGAAATAATGATTTTTGCCTTCGTGACGAAAACCTTGGATTGTGATATGTTTGACCCTGTAGGAATAGGAATGTTCATATGTGAGTAACTCTGAAGTACTCAGAGTAATTGCAGGAAATAGTGTTTTAGGCGTTGCAAATGTTGCCAGATGAGCCTAATAAACCATAGAAGTTGTGCTGTTATTGCCGTATAACCTTAGGAATGTTTTAGTGATGTTTTGGGTATGTTGAGTGAGTGATTCGTAAGAATAATTGAGTAAAAATCAGTTCCGGAGCGTAACAACGTCTTTCTGTTCGTCACGATTGTTCATGTTTTTGGTCGAAATTGTTTTGGACGTAACTTTTGATCCGTAAGTCCGTTTTGACCCCCGTTTGAAGCGTTGGAAAGCTAATGAACAGGGCTATAACATAGTATAGATAAGAGAATTAGTTTCCTAATATATTTATATCTAATTATGTTTGAGAAGTCAATTGTGTATATGTCCTATTAATGAATCATGTTTTGGTTCAGTGATGTCTTGACGTTTTGATGCTGCGATTTTCCTAATGAATTACCATAAGGGTAAATGTGATAATATGATGAATTAACATGAGTAGGACTATGAATTTTATGTGATTAATATGCGATAGTATGAGAATTACCGTGAGTATAATATGATGAATTAATATGAGTATGACAGTGAGGTTGCGTGAGTAATAAATGCTAGTATGAGAATTACCGCGAGTGTAATTATGATGAATTAATATGAGGCAATGTGAGATGATATTAGGGATTAATATGTAAATACTATGTGATGATATGACAAATTAACATGAGTAGAACTGTGAAGTTTATGTGATTGATAGGCGATAGTGTGAGGATTACCGTGAGTATAATTTGATAAATTAATATGAGATGATATGGGGTAGTATTATGAATTGATATGAGATAATATGACTATGAGCTAATATGTGATTTATACGTGATTATATGATGGCATGATGTGTGAGATTAATTACTATGATGAACTATGATGATATGTTGTATGATGAGTAATATGATTAATTTTGATGATATGTTGTATGATGATTAATGTGATGAGATATGATGATATGTTGTATAATGATGAATATGACGATGAAATATGACATGTAATGATGATGAATATGATGAATAATGATGCACCATATGTTGTTATTATGAGAACTATTGTGAAGTGTGCATCATGCATTCATATGCATCCGGACTTCGGTTCAGGACCTCGATTACTTTGACTTCAATCCCACTGTGTGGATGTGAAGTATTTTGATGTGCTCCGATCCTATTGATGGGGATCTATGGAGGGTTGATGACCTAGTGTCCATCGAGCTGTGATGATTGGTACCACATGCATTGAGTCTATGTTGCATTTGCATTTATGAGCTTTTGTGTATAATTATGACATTGTGGCCTTTGAGGCATAATTGAAGAATATCAATGTGTTAAATATAACTATGAGTAATATGCTATTTATGCATTAATTGTTATACATTGATTATTATGAATTGTCTTACTCACCTTGCCTGTTTGAATGTTACCTCCACGTGGGTAACGTGCAGATGAGCAAGTTTAGCCGTGGACGCCGTCGAGGAGTATTGTGACGTTTTAGAGTCGTTAGTCTTATGGTTAATGTAGATGGTCTTGCTCTGATATGTAACATCGAGTTGGATTCTTTGAGTTGATTATCATTAGGTTATTTTACTGATGTTCCCTTATGAGGTAAACATTGAGTTATGTTTTGAGTTCCGCTGTATATGATGTTTTGATGTATTTTGAGAAAACCCGTGTGTTACGGAGTATTGACCAATTATGTTGACTTTGAGAAATGTACGCCCTTTGTGGCTTTTTAATGAAAGTTAATATTTTACTCTGAAATCCGTGTTATTTTACCGTAATATCTGTGGGGTAGAATAAGGGTGTTACATTAGTGGTATCAGAGCAGGTCGGTCTGTCCGGCCAAGTTGTCTAATGTTGTTGTTCCCTGGTATGCGACATGTGTGTGAAAACACTGTCGGTACATGTTTGTTGTCTAACCTTTGTCTGCAGAAGTGGGAATGAAACAAGTGGAGGAGAAGCTGTGCTTCTCCAGGATGCTGCAAGCGTGGATTTGTAGCTCATTGGGTGGTTGAACGCTCTTCTAGTTGGTAAAGATGGTTTATACCCCATCATGATTTTCGGCTGTCTATTGACAAATTGAGGAACTGATCAGCCTTAATCTGTTGTTGATAGTAGTTGGGATTATGTTGGATGGGATAAGCGTGTCTTGCAAGCTTAGATGGCGTGAGCAGTAAATTGTCTTGAGTTAAGCTAAGTGCTTAAGAATTGTTTTGATGAGTCGGCGCAAGACAGTGTTGGGATGTTTAATTTTGATGGGAATTTTGAGTGTTAATGAAAGTGGGGAAGTTGGAGGTTTGCCGATTAATTGTGGTTGTCTGGAAGTTATCCTAACAAGATAGTGATATACGGACAGGACGTGAAGCGGAGTTGTGATCGACTTAGTTACGGAAACTAGTCCGAGATTAAGAGCTCCATATTATATGTCTGTTTGGATGATCAAGGAATTACACTGATTGAGTAGTGTTGAGACTTGTGTCTAGTGTGTGTGCTAAGGTAACAGAGTGTGAGGTCGAGTATATTGAACGCGGACAGTGGCTTCTGATGATTATTAAAGAAAGTAAGATGTGGAATGCAATATTGGTATAATTAGGCCTTTAAATACTTCCAAGTTGAAGATGTGTTGAATGGCCTTCTAAGTGTGAAATTGTTGTTGTACGTCGAATTCCGAGATCGCAGCTTTTTACAAAATCAAAATTGGACACCCGGAAATCACGTAATGGTCGAAAATAGAATTTCGGACTGTCAGGTTCGCTTATGTGTTCGCCTAGCGAATATGTCTTGGGCAGAAGAATGTTGTTTTGGTATTTTTGTCGTAACGGGAGAACCGTAACTCGGAATGACGCACGGTTCGAAGCGTTGAAAGCTAGTCCAATGCTCTATGTGATAGTGAAGTAGTGGCATGGCATTAAGTTATTTATTTATGGAATATGTTTGGATGTTGTGGTAAGTTCGGAAGGTGTGGTTCGTGTTTCCGCCATAACTCGCAAATTGAGTGTCCGTTTGGCATGAGATTTTCCATACTTAATTGAGCGAGTCAGTGGTTGTGTTAACCGATGATATTTTGATATATTCGAAGAGTATAGAGGATCATGTGGAGCATCGGGAACTTGAGTTATCAGTGTTGGAGAGGAAGCAGGGATATGCCACTGTGAAGAAAGTTCAAAGAGTTTTTGGGAGAGCTGTCAACAACTCGTGTGTTGATTTTTGCCGAATCTGACAAAACTATTCGTTGTGTTTTGTGATGCTTTGTTGATGTGATTGGGAGATATGTTAAGTGTATCATCAGCGAGTTTTAGTTATGCTTTAAGGCAATTTAAAGTACATAAGAGGGATTATCTGACGAGTGATTTAGAGTTGGTTGTTGTTGTGTTTGTGCCGGAGTTGGAGGCTTCAATTGGTTAGTTTGAGATTTGAAATGTTTTGTGATCTCAAGAGCTTAAGGTATTTGCTTGATTTGGAAGAGTTGAATATGAGGCAGAGAAAATAATTGGGACTCTTGAAGGAGTATGGTTTTGAATTGAATTACCATTCGGGTGAAGCAAACGTGGTAGCTTATGCATTGATTTGGGATTCTTTGCATATACCGATGATGATGGTAAAAGAGTTAGAACTGATTGAGCAATTTCGTGATGTGAGCTTGGGTTGTGAAGAGACTTCTTATGGAGTTAAGCTTAGTATGGTGGAGCTACTAGTGGTATTCTTGATGAGATTCGAGAAGGTCAAGAATCTGGTTTGAGTTGGTAAATTGGTTGAATTTGATGAATTAAAGTCGAAGGGTCGAATTACAGATTGATGAAAATGCTATCAGGAGATGTCGTGATAGAGTTTGTGTTTCAGATATTGTTGAGTTGGGATAAGAGTATTCTTGAGGAAGGGCATTTAAGTGGATTGAGTATCCGTCACGGTTCGCAACTTTCACGATTAATCTATGAGAAGCAATACATAGAAAACTATGAAAAACAATACTCCCCATACCTTAGTCGATTCACAACTTTCACGATTAATCTTTGGGATCTTCTGCTTCCAGCCTTTCCTTCAGAACTCTGGCCACGAACTTTCACGTTAAACACAAAATAAAATCTGATTTCCTTTCAGAACTCAATTTTGTCTAACTTAGTCTTGGACCTCACAAATTGGGTTTTTCCCATAACACCCTTACTAACTCTTCATAATGCCCAATTTACCCTTATTTCCCTTATATTCATTTTAATAATAATAATACTAATATTCTGATATAGTATACTATTAATTAAATAAATAGTCCAACATGCACATCTTCTCAATAATTCCCAAAACCACCGAAAACACCAAAAATACGAATATTCTCAATTAAATAAATTAATTAAAATATTCCGATTAAATTTGGGGTGTTACAACTCTCCCCCACTTAAAAGAATTTTCGCCCTCGAAAATTGCCTCAAGGAACAGAGTCGGATACGACTCCCTCAACTGATCTCCAAGTTCCCAATTCCAACTTTCTCCAGCTGGTCCTCCCAAACTACCTTCACCAAAGGAATCTCTTTACCTCGAAGTTGCTTCTTGTTCATCCACCTGAACTAGCAACGCCTCGACAGTCAAATTACCTCTCACTTGTACACCATCCATCTGAATCAATGTACTTCTTCAACTTAGACACATGCCACATCATGTAAATTCACAAGCGACAGCGGTAAAACAGTCTAACATGCTACCTCTCCCATGCTTCCGCTGTGTCACTTCTGATACAAATCAACAAAATACAGTGTGTGCTTCCGAGACTTCAAAGCTCGACCAACACCAGTCACCATCGTAACTCTCAAAACACGTCTTTTCTTAGATCTTATTGATCTTTTTAGTCGTCTCTTACACAATTCTCAGGTCCGAGCACAACACTCTCGCCTGAATCATATCAACACAAAGGAGTCCTACACCTTCTACTATACAATTCCCCATACGGTGTCATTCCGATACTAGAATGCTAACTGTAATTGCAGGTAAACTCAACCATCGACAAATAACTATCCTACGATCCACCTCGATCCAACACACAAGCTCTCAGCAAATCCTCTATAGACTGGATAGTTCTCTCTGTCTATCCATCCGCCTGCGGATGATAGGCAGAACTCAATCTCAACATGGTATCCAAAGTGTTGGCAAATTCCCCCAAAACCTCGATGAAGATCTCCGATCTTTACCCGACACAACACTCGACGGTATCTCATACAACCTCACAACTTCCTCAATATACATCATAGTTAGCTTCAACATAGAACGATTACTCCTCATTAGTAAGAGATGAGCTGAGCTAATCAATCCATCCGTCATTCCCAAAGCGAATCATATTCATCTCACAGTCTTCGGCAACCCGACATAAAATCCATAGAAATACTATCCCCTTCCATTCAGAAATATTCACAGTTGCATCAGGTCCAAAAGTCTCTGATGTTCAAACTTCGACTTTCCACAAGCCTAACCAGCATACACAACTTCAACCACTTCTCTCTCCATCTATGGCCACTAAACAATTTCCTCAAATTCGGTTACATCTTCGTAGCACCGGGACGGATACTCAATCCACTTAAATGTCCTTCCTCAAGAATACTCTTATCCCAACTCAACAATATCTGAAACACAAACTCTATCACGACATCTCCTGATACCATTTTCATCAATCTGCAATTTGACCCTTCGACTTTAATTCATCAAATTCAACCCATTTACCAACTCAAACCAGATTCTTGACCTTCTCGAATCTCATCAAGAATACCACTAGTAGCTCCACCATACTAAGCTTAACTCCATAAGAAGTCTCTTCACAACCCATGCTCACATCACGAAATTGTCCAATCAGTTCTAACTCTTTTACCACCAATATCAGTATATACAAAGATTTCCAAATCGATGCATCAACTACCACGTTTGCTTTACCCGAATGGTAATTCAATCCAAAACCATAATCCTTCAGAAGTCCCAATTATTTCCTCTTATGTACTTTAAGTTTCCTTAAAGCATAACTAAAACTCGCTGATGTTGCACTTAACATACCTCCCAATCTTATCAACAAAGCATCACAAAACACAACAAATAGTCCGGTCGGATTCGGCAAAAATCAACACACAAGCTGTTGACAGCTCTCCCAAAAACTCTTTGAAACTCTCTTCACAGTGGCATATAACCGCTTCTTCTCCAACACTGATAACTCATGTTCCCGATGTTCAACATGATCCTCTATACTATTTGAATATATCAAAATATCATTGATTAACACAACCATTGACTCGCTCAAATAAGTATGGAAAATCCCATGCCAAACGGACACTCAATTTGTGAGTTATGGCGGAAACACGAACCACACTTTCAGCATTTACTACAAAATCTGAATATAGTCCATCAATAAATAACTTAATTTCATGCCACTACTTCACCATCATATAGAGCATTAGAATACTTTTCCAATGCTTCGAACCGTGCGCCATTCTGAGTTACGGTTCTCCGGCTATGACAAAAATACGAAAACAACATTCTTCTGCCCAGGACCTTTCGCTAGGCGAACGCTCGGCGAACATGACAGTCCAAATTCTATTTTCGACCGTTGAATGACTTCCGTATCTTCGATTTCGATTCCGTAAAAAGATGCAACCTCGGAATTCAACGTACAACATCAATTTCACACTTAGGAAGCCATCCAGCACATTTTCAACTTCGAAATATTTTAAACCTCAAGTACACCAATATTGCATTCCACGCCCGACCTCTTCTCACAATCACCAGAAATCATTGTCCACCATGTACTCGACCTCACCATCTGCTGCCTTAGCACACACACCAGACACAAGTCTCAAAACTACTCAATGAATTTAATTCCTTGACCATTCAAACAGACATATAATATAAAGCTCTCAATATCAGACTAGTTTCCGTAACATAGCCAATCACAACTCCACTTCACATTCCAGTGGTAAATCACTTATCTCATCAGGAAAAACTCTGGATAATAACAATTAATTGGCAAACCACCAACTTCCCCACTTTCATTAACACTCAAAGTTTCCATCAAAATAAACATCTTATTACCTTCTCGCACCGACTCATCAAAGCAATTCTTAAGCACTTAGCTTAACTCAAAACAAATCACTGCCCACGCCATTCAAGCTTGCAAGACACGTCTATCCCATCCAACATAATCCCAACTACTATCAACAACAGATTAAGGCTGATCAGTTCCTCAATTTGTCAATAGACAGCCGAAAATCATGATGGGGGTATAAACCATCTTTACCAACTATAAGAGCGTTCAACCACCTAGTGAGCTACAACTCCACGCTTGCAGCATCCTGGAGAAGCACAGCTTCTCCCCCACTTGTTTCATTCCCACTTCTGCAGACAAAGGTTAGACAACAAACATGTACCGACAGTGTTTTCACACACATGTCGCATACCAGGGAACAACAACATTAGACAACTTGGTCGGACGGTCATGATTCCCCAGTAAGCCTCATGTTACAGAAGCACTTTTTCCTCAGAGCAAGCCCCCAGCGAAACATGAGTTGAAGAAACTTTTGGGCCAATCCGGTAATCTCCTGTGATTTTCAAGACTCAAAGATCTCCCTAGTATCTTCCAAGTAACACTTATTATTTGAGGATGCACTCTTAGTGGAATCATCTTTTCCTTACCAAAGCTGTCGTACTATTCCACAAGAAATGTTCCCAGGAGACTGCCATATTTTCCCCAATAAGTCGAGATACTTTCCTCAGGGAAGCTGATGTACTTTCCCCAGGAAGTTGATGTATTTTCACCAGGAAGCTGCTACACTTTCTCCATGAAGTTGCTTAGCTCCACACTTCCCCATGAAACGTATATTTATTTTATCCCCGGAAGTCTTTAATCCTCAGATGACTCTCCTAGTGAGCAGGTTTTCTTTGATCAGAATTCAGGTTCATGATAGCAATCCCTCCAGTGAAGTCATGATATCTTATCCCCAAGTGGAATATTTCTCTCCCTAGAGAATTTGGAACTTTGAAGCAAGATTTGGTTCCGCCAACAACTTTCCTATCTCTTGATAGATGTATTTTTGCAGAGGTCGTCGGGTATCCCTGTCGACATGTTTATTTCATCTCCTGCTTCCTCCTCTTGTCTGTTTTGTCAGCATATGCATCATCATAAGCCTAAGCATTGCATACTCATTGCATTTTCATTTACATACGCATTGACATACGCTTTAGCATCTGCATGTTTGCTATTCCTCATTGTCTTTTGTCATTACTTTAGTTGTGGATACCGCCAAGTAAGTGGGTTTGTTCGCTCTCTCTAAGTAGATTGTCAACCTTAAGCATAAAATACCTATTATTTTTAGTTTCCCCATAGAGTTCAACCCTCGTGGACGATGGTTATTTCAGTTATCTTTTCCATGCCTGGATAAGATAATCCCCATTTGAGTTCATTCCCTCGATGGAGTCTTGTTTGACAGTTTCTTTCTAGCTCGATCCTAGATTGAACTTCGGTCCGGTCGATCGCCGAACCTACCTGGACGTGCATTTATTTTGCACTATCTTTCAGGAAGTGCCTTTATAATGCCTCATCATTGATAAATGGCAATCTCTCCTGAGAAGCTTATCATGCTTTGCCCCGAGATAAGTTGTAGTTTCTTCGGAGAAGCTTATCATTTCATCAGATTACCCACCAGATAAGCGGCAGTCTCGCCTGAGAAGCTTATCATTGCTACCCTTGCAGATAAGTGGAAGTATCATTCCGAGAAGCTTATCATTATATTATTACTCTCCAATAAGTGGAAGTCTCTCCTGAGAAGCTTATTTCTATCTTCATTCTACCAGCTACAAGTGGCCATCTCCCTCGAGAAGCTTGTTTCCATTACACTTTTTCTAGATAAGTGGCAGTCTCGCCAGAGAAGCTTATCAATTTTATCCGTATCCCCAGATAAGTGGCAGTCTCCCATGAGAAGCTTATCATTGTTATTCGTTTTCTAGATAAGTGGCGGTCTCTTTATTTGCGAAGCTTATCTAGTATTGGCATGTAAGTCCCATTCAGCGATAAGTGGCAGTCTCTCTCAAGAAGCTTATCAGGGCATTTCCCCATTGAAGTCCATTTATTTTGGCATACAGTAGGTTTTTACCATGTGTATTCTCTGATGGTCCCTGAAGATCCCGCTCGATCTCTTCGCTTGAGGAATTTCCAGAAGCTCGAATGTTATTCTTGCTCGAACGCTCCAGTATTTTGTTTACCCGATCCTACCGCTGTGTGGATCCCGTTTTACTTTTTTTATCCTAGAGTGTCAACAGTCATTCCTGAACCTGTTGAGCAGCTACTCTGGATATTTCCCCAGTGGAGGCCGTCTCATCGGTGCCATCTGTAACGCCCATTTTAATTATCTAGTTTTTCTGTGTTATTTTTATTTGCGGTGTGTTTTGTGGGGGTGTGTTCGAGTGCGGGGAAGGTACCCTTAAATTGGAGTTTAATTGATAACTTTGGACTTTAAGACTAATAATAAAATTATTAATGATAATGATAATTTAATGAGTAATAGCAATATTATTAATATTATTATTATTGTTATTATTATTATTATTATTATTATTATTATTATTATTATTATTATTATTATTATTATTATTAATGGAATAAGAAGTAGTAAGGGGTATTAGGGGCTGTTTGGGGGAAAAAGGAGAAAAGAAATAGAAGAAGAGGAACACGATTAAGAAGAGAAGAAGGAAAAACACGGTGAAAAAAAGAAAAGAGAAGCACAGTCAATTGAAACAAGAGTGAAGAGGAGAATCAAAGAGGAGAAGAGAGGAGGCCAAGATTTCTGATTCTTCAAGAGTTTTCAGCATCTGATCGAGTTATTGAGGTAAGGGGGGGGGGGGAACGGGTCGAATTCGGTATGTTGCATGAATTCTAGGTAGAGGGGATTTCCCTAACCCCATAGGTTTTGATGAACATAATTGAGATATTGTTGTGGTTCTGAATGGTTACTGATATGTTGAACTTGTTGCATGTGATGGTAGAGTAATTGTTCGGATGATTTGGGGGGTTTCGAGTAGCTTGCAATTTTAAGCCGGAAATGATTAAATTAGTAGAGCTGATGTTTTATTGGGTAGAATCTAGAATAGATTTTGTAGCTAAGTCGTGGAATGTTAGTCTGGTGCTGTGGGAACTTGTTTGGGTGAAATCAGATGATTTCAGAGAGTGTTGCCGATTCTGAACAGTAGAAGTTTATGTAGGAAGGAAACCCATAGAATACTCATGATTTAGTGGATTTTCGAGTTTGGTAAATACCCTAACATGTGGGGATTGATTTTGGTAGCAAAGAGGGAAGGGCTGGTGAAAAATACAATTTTCTGCATAATTTTTCGAAAACCTACAGTAAGCAATTGATTGCACCAAGTGAGCAATCGATTGCACATCAAAACAGTGGCTAAAATGTGATAAATTGAGTCAAGCAATCGATTACACTAATACAGCAATCGATTGCATGCTGTATAAAAGCTGAAAATTGGAAATTTCCTTTCCGACGATTTTGGCCATAACTTTTAATCCGTAAGTCGGTTTTAGTCCCTGTTCGAAGCGTTGGAAAGCTAATGAATAGATCTATAACATAGTATAGACAATATAATTAGTTTCCAAATATTTTTATATCTAATATGTTTGGGGAGTCATTGTTTAAGTAAATATTAACTAAACCATGAATCTATTGAGATGATTTCTTGATTATTTACTTGAGTTAATTGTTGTGCACTTAGTGTGCTTGTGTTTATTTGTTGTGTAATATATATGATGTTGGGTGATGTGATCGGATGGATCGTGTGCACCTTGTGTGCTTGGATTGTTGTTGTGCATTGGTGTGTGCATATCATGATAGGGATAGATCATTGCCATTGGTGGGTGTATGTGATCTATTCCGGGTTTGATTGCCCGTACTCTGAAGGGGAGCTTGGTGAGGGTAGATCATTGCCATTGGTGGGTGTATGTAATCTATCTGGGTTTGATTGCCCGTACTCCGAAGGGAGCATAGTGGGGATAGATCGTTGCCATTGGTGGGTGTATGCGATCTATCCGGGTTCGATTGAATGAACCAGTGAGTCGGTACCGCATATCATGGTGTTGTGTTGCATATGGTTACATTGGCTTGTGTGCTGTGTTGGTGTTGGAAAGTAGGTCCGGATTGATGTATGTTGGATGCTAATTGCATTAGTTACTACCTTTTAATTCATGTACATTATTACCACTATATTTTGATCATGATTTCTCACCCCTTGTTGTTGTTGTTGTTGTTGTTGTGGTCTGTGCTTCTTCGGAAGTACAGATAATCCAGGTGCGTAGCTAGCTTGGATACTGGCGAGTCGAGTCGTAGGGATGCTCTGATACATAACACGGGGCTTTGGGGAGTTTATTGTTTAGCTAATGATTTTGTTTTTACTCCGTGTCGTATCATGTTTTGATGGATCCATTGATGATGTTTTGTATATTTTAGGCGGATGGCCGAATATGATGTGTATATATATATATATATATATATATATATATATATATATATGTGTGTGTGTGTGTGTGTGTGTGTGTGTGTGTGTGTGTGTGTGTGTGTGTGTGTGTGTGTGTGTGTGTGTGTGTGACATTTTCCGCTGTTAATTGTTGAATTCATTTAATGAAGCATTTTGTTGGAGTTTTCTTTTGTGATATCCCGTTTTGGTGTGACAACTCTGATAATTGTTTTTATTTAAATTGCATTTATTTTATTTTTGGGAAATGGGGTGTCACAAGTTGGTATCAGAGCAGGTCGGTCCTTTCGGCCAGTGTAGTAGTTGAGTCTGTCTGTAGGATAAAGTTTGTTTATCTGTTAACCTGGCATTGTTGTTGTTGAGCAGTATGGCGGGAAGGAATGATGCTGCGTTGGCTGCAGCTGTGTAAGCGATGACGCATGTGGTTGCTAATCAGAACCAAGCTGCGGGTGCGCAATTCCTAGATTTGGCGCAGTTTCAGAGTAACAAGTCGTCGACGTTCCAAGGAGGGACTCTGGATTCGGAAGCTCCTCAGAAGTGGCTGAAGGCGATTGAGAAGATTTTTAGGACGATGGGTTGTAGCGATGAGCAGAAGGTGAGGTTCGGTACTCACATGTTGGAGGGTGAAGCGGAAGCTTGGTGGGACAACAGTCGCCAGAGGTTGGAGACTGCAGGAACTCCAATTACTTGGGATATGGTTTGAACTGGTTTTCTAAAGAAGTATTTTCCGAAGGATATCCGGAGTGCTAAGGAGATAGAGTTTCTGGAGCTAAAACGGGGCAATCTGACGGTGGCTGAGTATGCCGCTAAGTTTAAAGAGTTGGTGCAGTATTGTCCTCATTATAATACTGACGGAGCGATGACCCCCAAGTGTTTGAAGTTTGAGAATGGGCTACGTCCGGAAGTTAAGATGGGAATTGCTTGTCAGAAGATCAGGGATTATCCTGAGCTGATAAGCAGAAGCAGGATTTATGATAATGATAACCGGGCCATGATTGCGCATTACAAGGCTGCAAATGACCGTAAGGGTAACCAGAGGTTTGGTGGTACTCCTTACAGTGTTCCTGCTGATAAAGGGAAGTTTAAGGGTGCTAAAGATAAGAAGCTTAGAGAAGGGAGAACGTCTGCTGGTGTGAAGTGTTTTCGATGCGGTGGCGCGGGTCGTCGTGCCAATGATTGTTCTTAGGAGGTGAAGAAGTATTTCAAGTGTGATAAGCCAGGCCATGTGATGGCAGATTGTCAGGCCGCTATGCCTACCTATTATAACTGTGGTGAGAAGGGCCACATCAGTATGCATTGCAAGAAGTTGAAGCCGTCTTAGGTGTCTCAGACCAGTGGTAAAGTGTTTGCGGTGGTGGGATCTCAAGATGCCAGTGAGGAGCGTTCTATCCGAGGTACTTGTTTCATCAATAATGTTCCCTTGTTTGCTATTATTGATACGGGTGCAACCCACTCGTTCATCTCTGTTTATTGTGTGAGGAGGTTAGGCTTGGTGCCGACTATTCTTGAGCGGCAGTTGACTATTGAAACTCCCTCTGTTGGTTCAGTGACTACTTATTTGGTGTGTTTGAAGTGTCCACTGACTATTTTTGGTCGAGATTTTGGGGTGGATCTGATTTGCTTACCGCTTGGTAAGTTGGATGTTATTCTGGGTATGAACTGGTTGGAGTTCAATCGAGTCTACATTGATTGTTTCCGGAAGGTGTTGTTGTTTCTTACTCCAGAGGAAGAAGCATTGGTGGATTCTTTGTCTGGTAAGGAGTTGAGGACCTTGTTAGAAGATGAAGCTAAAATGTTTTCTTTATTTGCATCATTATCTGTTGATAGCAAAGCGTCACTGAAGGAGTTGGCGGTGGTGAATGAATTTCCTGAAGTGTTCCCTGATGATATTACAGAGTTACCTCCGAAGAGAGAAGTTGAGTTTAACATTGATCTTGTACCTGGTATGAGGCCTATATCTATGGCGCCGTACAGGATGTCGGCAGTGGAGTTGGCCGAATTAAAGTCTCAGATTGGAGAGTTATTGGATAGAAAGTTTATCAGACCGAGTGTGTCGCCGTGGGGAGCTCCAGTGTTGTTGGTGAAGAAGAAGGATGGTAGTATGCGTCTGTGCATCGATTATCGCCAGTTGAATAAAGTGACCATCAAGAACAAATATCCTCTTCCAAGGATTGATGATTTGATGGATCAGTTGGTGGGAGCTTGGGTGTTTAGTAAGATTGACTTGAGGTCGGGTTACCATCAGGTCAGAGTGAAAGAAGGTGATATTCAGAAGACAGCGTTCAGAACTCGATATGGACATTACGAGTATGCGGTAATGCCTTTCGGAGTGTCAAATGCACCGGGAGTGTTTATGGAGTATATGAACCGAATCTTCCATTCTTATTTGGATCAGTTTATTGTTGTGTTCATTGATGATATACTGATTTATTCTAAGTCTGAGGAAGAGCATGCTGAACATTTGAGAATTGCTTTGCAAGTGCTGAAGGATAATAAGCTGTTTGCGAAACTGTCTAAGTGTGAGTTCTGGTTGAAGACGGTGAGTTTCTTGGGGCATGTGATATCTGGTGATGGTATATCGGTAGATCCATAAAAGGTGAGTGCAATGTTACAGTGGGAGCCGCCAAAGACAGCGACTTAAGTTAGAAGCTTTTTGGGTTTGGAAGAATACTATCGAAGATTCATTGAGGGGTTTTCTACTTTGGCGTTTCCATTGACTCATTTGACGAGGAAGAACCAAGCTTTTGTGTGGGATGCCGCTTGTGAAGAAAGCTTTGTAGAATTGAAGAAGAGATTGACTACGGCACCGGTGTTAGTGTTGCCGACTCCGAGCGAACCGTTTGTGGTGTATTATGATGCATCTAAGATGGGATTAGGCGGAGTTCTTATGCAGAATGGTAAGGTGGTAGCGTATGCATCACGACAACTGAGGGTGCATGAAAGGAATTATCCTACTCATGATCTTGAGTTGGCTGCGATAGTTTCTATGTTAAAGATCTGGAGGCACTATTTGTATGGTTCGAGGTTTGAGGTGTTCAGCGATCATAAAAGTATGAAGTATCTGTTTGACCAGAAAGAGCTGAATATGAGGCAGAGAAGATGGTTGGAGTTCTTGAAGGATTATGATTTTAGCCTAAGTTATCATCCGGGGAAGGCAAATGTGGTAGCAGATGCTTTGAGCAGAAAATCGATTCATATGTCGGCTTTGATGGTGAAAGAAATGGAACTTATTGAGCAGTTCAGATATTTGAGCATGGTTTGCGAGACTTCGGCAGATTGCGTGATGTTGGGCAAGTTACAAGTGAACAACGATTTCTTGGATATGATTAGAGAAGGCCAGAAGCTAGATGTGAAGCTAGTGGATTTGATGTCTGGAGTAGGAAGTGACGCCGAGAGTGATTTTAAGCTGGATAGTACAAGTGTGTTGAGATTTAGAGGCCGGATTTGTGTACCGGATAATGATGAGCTGAAGAAGTCAATTCTGAGTGAAGGACATCGTAGTAGTTTGAGCATTCATCCGGGAGCTACGAAGATGTACCATGACTTAAGGAAGATATTTTGGTGGTCATGTATGAAAAAGGATATAGCTCAGTTTGTGTACGCCTGTTTGACGTGTCAGAAATCGAAGGTAGAGCATCAGAGACCCTCTGGATTGATGCAATCGTTGGAAATTTCGGTTTGGAAATGGGATTGTATCACCATGGATTTTGTTACAGGATTGTCGAGCATGGTGAGAGGATTTGATGCCATTTGGATAATTATGGATCGACTGACGAAGTCTGCACATTTTGTGCCAATTAATATCAGTTTTCCATTGGAGAAGCTGACAGAGATTTATATTCGGGTGATTGTGAAACTGCATGATGTGCCGTCGAGTATTGTGTCGGATAGACATCCGAGGTTTACTTCAGAATTTTGGAAGAGTTTACAGGAAGCTTTGGGTACTAAGTTGAAGCTGAGTTCCGCTTATCATCTGCAAACTGATGGTCAGTCAGAGAGGACTATTCAGACGCTGGAAGACTTGTTGAGGGCTTGTTTGTTGGAAAAAGGTGGTGCGTGGGGTGCTCATTTGCCATTGATCGAGTTCACGTACAACAACAGTTACCATTCTAGTGTCGGGATGGCACCGTTTGAGGCTCTTTACGGTAGAAGGCGCATAACTCCTCTGTGTTGGTATGAGACAGGTGAGAGTGTAGTATTGGGACTGGAAATTATGCAGCAGACTACTGAGGCTGTTCAGATGATCCGTGAGAAGATGAAAGTGTCTCAGGATAGGCAGAAGAGTTATCATGATAACCGGAGGAAAGAGCTGGAATTCAGTGAAGGTGATCACGTGTTCCTAAGAGTTAACCCAGTGACCGGTGTGAGCCGTGCGTTGAAATCCAAGAAGCTGGATCCGAAGTTTATTGGGCCGTATCAGATTTTGCAGAGAGTTGGTGTTGTAGCTTATAAGGTGGCGTTGCCGCCTGAACTTTCGAATTTGCATGACGTGTTTCATGTGTCGCAACTTCGGAAGTATGTCACAGACCCATCTCATGTGATTCAGAGAGATGAAGTGCAAGTCCGGGAGAATCTCACCGTTGAGACAATGCCGTTGAGGATCGAGGATCGCAAGATGAAACGAATCAGAGGGAAAGATATATCCTTGGTGAAAGTGGTTTGGGGAGGTGCTGCATGAGGCAGTGTGACCTGTGAGTTGGAAAGCAGGATGCGGGATGCGTATCCAGATTTGTTTCCATTAGGTATTTTCGAGGACGAAAATAATTAAAGTGGGGGAGAGTTGTAACGCCCATTTTAATTATCTATTTTTTCTGTGTTATTTTTATTTGCGGTGTGTTTTGTGGGGGTGTGTTCGAGTGCGAGGAAGGTACCCTTAAGTTGGAGTTTAATTGATAACTTTGGACTTTAAGACTAATAATAAAATTATTAATGATAATGATAGTTTAATGAATAATAGCAATATTATTATTATTGTTATTATTATTATTATTATTATTATTATTATTATTATTATTATTATTAATGGAATAAGAAGTAGTAAGGGGTATTAGGGGCTGTTTGGGGGAAAAAGGAGAAAAGAAATAGAAGAAGAGGAACACGATTAAGAAGAGAAGAAGGAAAAACACGGTGAAAAAAAGAAAAGAGAAGCACGGTCAATTGAAACAAGAGTGAAGAGGAGAATCAAAGAGGAGAAGAGAGGAGGCCAAGATTTCTGATTCTTCAAGAGTTTTCAGCATCTGATCAAGTTATCGAGGTAAGGGGGGGGGGGGGGGGGGGGAACGGGTCGAATTCGGTATGTTACATGAATTCTAGGTAGAGGGGATTTCCCTAACCCCATAGGTTTTGATGAACATAATTGAGATATTGTTGTGATTCTGAATGGTTACAGATATGTTGAACTTGTTGCATGTGATGGTAGAGTAATTGTTCGGATGATTTGGGGGGTTTCGAGTAGTTTGCAATTTTAAGCCGAAAATGATTAAATTAGTAGAGCTGATGTTTTATTAGGTAGAATCTAGAATAGATTTTGTAGCTAAGTCGTGGAATGTTAGTCTGGTGCTATGGGAACTTGTTTGGGTGAAATCGGATGATTTCAGAGAGTGTTGCCGATTCTGAACAGTAGAAGTTTATGTAGGAAGGAAACCCATAGAATACTCATGATTTAGTGGATTTTCGAGTTTGGTAAATACCCAAACATGTGGGGATTGATTTTGGTAGCAAAGAGGGAAGGGTTGGTGAAAAATACAATTTTCTGCATAATTTTTCGAAAACCTACAGTAAGCAATCTATTGCACCAAGTGAGAAATCGATTGCACATCAAAACAGTGGCTAAAATGTGAAAAACTGAGTCAAGCAATCGATTTCACTAATACAACAATCGATTGCATGCTGTATAAAAGCTGGAAATTGGAAATTTCTGTTCCGACGATTTTGGCCATAACTTTTAATCCGTAAGTCAGTTTTAGTCCCCGTTCGAAGCATTGGAAAGCTAATGAATAGATCTATAATATAGTATAGACAATATAACTAGTTGCCAAATATTTTTATATCTAATATGTTTGGGGAGTCATTGTTTAAGTAAATATTAACTAAACCATGTGGATGTAGACGTATCACCAGTTAATGTTCATTTTGATTATCACAGAGCCAAATCATTATTGGAGGGTCCCTAAGCAACTAGGGTTTTTTATCCCCGAATTATACAACTTTGGTTTAGGAAATTGGTTGGAAGGCTTCAGTACAGTTCATCCAGATGTGAGAGTCAGATTATTAGCCGTCAGATGAAAGGTTGGAATTTTAATCGAATTATGAACTGTTTTGATTCCAGAGCGTTAAAGTGTGGACGGATTGGGATTTGAATCGGTGCGAGAATTATTTCCAAAGAGATTATCTAACTGAGTTTAAGGCCATATTCACTGATTTTCATTACCGGTTATGAGTTAATACTTAAAAGCACCGTGTGAACCAATTCACGGTTTGTGTCGGATTCATGATGGATGTCAGTGGTTTTTAAGTAATCGCAAGTGGTCAGAGATTTCAAATTCGGTTTGCGAAAGTTAAAGTTATTCGGAATGAAATATGGTTCGAAATTAGTTGGAAATTCACATTTTATTCAAGTTTGGATTCATATACACATTCCATTACAAGGATCAGGAAGTTATATTTTTGTGGAATTCAGATTACAAGTCGAGAGCCTAAATTCTAAGGTCCTAATCCTAACTTCTACGTCTTCAAGATTCCGAGTTCTTCGAGCCTCCAGACCTTCCAAAACCTGCAAATTAATAAAAAAAATTGTCAGATGGAAATTTATTTTTTTACGGAAAAGGATTTGATTTTTAATTTTTATTTTTAGACCCTCATAACAGTGTCATCATCGGGTCCGAGATGGGCAACAAGAGATCTGCTACCAAACCTCCCGTTTTACTTTTCGACATCAGGCCCAAAATCCAACAGTTTTATGTTTCGTGACGAGAGAGAGAGAGAGAGAGAGAAAGAGAAAAGAGTTTTTTTTTTAAAATGGTTTTGGGTCCAAACAGTCCTTAAAGAAAATTCAAAAATCACAAGAACACTATCATTCAATCTGGATTTCACCATCATTAATAATCCAACAAATCTAAATTTGAAAATCAGGATCACAACCAACATCAATATCAGATCACATCATCACATAAAAAATAAAATTCGGAGATAACAGATTCACCAAATCATAACAGATCTGGGAATAATGAAAAAAGATATCCAAATCTCAGAATATCATCATCATCAAAAACGTTACAGAGCCGAAAATAAGAACATCCAAAATCAAATCCAAATCATACCAAAAAAATATAGTAACAACATATCCAGATTGAGATGGAATCATATCAAATAAAATCAAAACATTTTAAAATCAAACAGTATAAAACCCAAGAGAAATCATCACAACAAAGGACGAAAAAAATCCAAGAGGATGGAAATCATCATCAAGGCGAAAAACTGATCATCACCAAAACATCATCACGACGACCAAACCCTACGAACATAAGAAATCATCCACCAACCAACACGAAATTCATCCTCAAAACCCATTTGGCTCGGAAGATCATCATCATTGCCACCAACCAAAATAACCAATAAAACAGTCCGAAATCCCCCCCCCCCCCCCACCGAAGAGCAACATTACCATCAAAGAACAACATCACTGTAAGGGCCTCTATTTGAGCATTTTATTTTTGTTTTGTAGAAAAATAGAAGAAGGAAAAGGCATGCGAAAGAAGAAGAAAGTATGTTCTTAACAAAAGGAAGAGCACATGCAAGACAGAGAGTGGGGCGAAGGAGACATAGATAGAAAGGAAGAAGAAGTAAAAATTTCAGAGTGACAACACCCCAAGGGGGCGCCGCTGCAAGCCAACCGAATTAGGGTTTAAAACCCTAAATTCGTGATCCTCCCCCCTTTTTTAATGTGGACCGGGTCGAGTCTGGGGCCTGACCACCCAGCCCGACCCATTTTCATTTTTTATTTCTTTTGTTGTTTAATTTGTTAATATGATTTCTTTACCCTATCCTTTTAATTTAAAATTTTTTTCTTCATAAAATCTAAAACTTTTTAAAACTTAACATTTCTTTAAAATTAAAGATAGCAACTCTTTGTAAAATTAATATTTACTAACCTTTTTTAAAAAATAAAAATTCTAACAATATTTTTTGAAATTAACATCAACTCTTTTTTAAATTAAATTCAAAGTCTTTTTTTTTAAATAAATTATTAGCACATTTTTCTTATAATAAATAACTAACCTTTTCTTAAAATAAATTTTTTTTTAAAAAATTAAAACTAAAACCTTTTTTTTTAAAATTTAAACTCTAACCTTTTAATTTAAATTCTATTTTCCTTTTTTTAATTTAAAAGCTCCTAACTTTTTATTTTTTAAGCTCCAACCCTTTTTAAATTAAATCTAACATTTTTTCATTTAAAATGCTAACTTTTATTTTCATTAAAATTATAATTTCTTTTATTCTAACATTTTTTTTCTAACCCTAATCTAAGTTCTTTTTTATCACCTTAAAATTCTAACTTTTCTAAATTTCACCAAAAACCCTAATTCCATTCTAACTCTTTTCTAAATTCTCACCGTCTCAAAACGTTTATCATCTAAATTCTAATTTTTATCAATTCTGATTCACTTAATTCCTAATATCGTTCTTGATTACCCAAGAACCTGTGTACTAACCTTTTTTATTTTTTTGTATTTATTTTTTATCCTTGTACATTATCTAACGTTATCGTTGCCATTCTTACCCCATCATTATCATGTGTATATCATATCATTATCTTCATTGCTCATTAAACTTTTGCTGTTTATTATTTTATTTTTACTGTCGTCCCCTCCGAAGGAAAGGTTTAACTGTTTGACCACCGTGTCAATATTCCTTTATCCTCGCCCATCCTAGCCTTAGGATAAGCAGTTGTCGCACTCCATGTAAGTTCCCGCCGTGGAATACTTACTTACCTTACCTTTCGATTTAACTCTTCAACGTAGAAGTAGGAGTCGTCGCACTCCACATAAGCGCTTCCTTATGAACGTTTATTCCCCTTGGAACCTTGACCACAATCAAGAAGTTCCTCTTCCTCCCTTTCGAGGGGAACTACGATTACTCTGATTCCATCCCCTACCTCGGATACGTAGGTACAAGATGCAAATCTTGGCGAGTAAACTTAGCTCTAACCCTTAGGTCTTTCTCCTTACCTTTAACCCTTAGCATATACCTTTAAGAAGATAACTTTAGCAATAGAACATTTAAAACAAGAGGTTCCTATAGAGTACTACAGAAGTTTAGGATACTAATACCTTCCCTAAGTTTAGGATACTAATGCCTTGTTTGGTGGTCAGAGAGGAAATTAGTCAAGAAGAAGGTCTCTGCAACCTTTTGCTTATCAGCAACCAGCTTCACCTGTACCTTACTATCAACAACCGTATGTGGCAGCTGTCACATTGGCTTACAATCAACAAGAAACTCCTTCTAGTTACCCGATTTATCCTCAAACTTTTATGCTAGGGTATCAGCCGCCTCAAGTGGCCTCCCACGTTCACAAGCTCCCCCAACTCAAAAATATCAACAACAAAGACCACAAGCTCCTCTCAATGCGTCTGCTAATGAATTGCAACAGAAGAAATCCAAAATTTGACCCTATTCCGATGATGTATACGGAGTTGTATCTGCCTTTGGTGTAAAAAGGTCTAGTAGTCCCCAATTCACTACCCCCGTTCATTGGTGATCCCCAATATTGGTTTGACCCCAATACTCACTGTGAGTATCACGAAGTTTCCCCAGGGCATAATTGTTGCACCCCAAAATTTGACCAACTACTCATCGCAATTTGGCTCATGTTTCGACTCATTTCATTTTCGCATTTGCATACCGCGTACATTGCATTTTTTCCAGTCAGGTTGACTTTATCGGGATTACAGCCCTCTGATCGCGCTTCAGGCATTTCAAGCCAATACGAGGACGTATTTTGAGAATTGGTGCTCGTCCCGGTGTTTTCAGCTCTCGCTGTTGTTTTTGAGGACATCTCGGTGTCCGGGATTTTTACCGTTTATTTCGATATAGTCGCTAATCGATTTAATCGGCTTCCTCGTATTTTTAGATTTTTCCCCTTATTTTCTAGAATTTTTAGGGATTTAATTGATTTTTCTAGGTATTAGATAGATTTTTAAATAGCTTTAATAGATATTAATAATTTTTAAATAGATTTTAGTTTTAGTTTCTTTTTAAGAATAAATCATGTTAATAGATTTTAGTAGAATTTTTAAAATGATTTTTAATAGGACATTTCTTTTATTAGGATTTTTTTAATAGAAATTAATAGAGTTTCTATTTTTATTTGTTTAGAAATTAATAGAATTAATAGATTTTAATAGTTAATCCTCTTTTTTAGATTTAATAGATATTAGAGTTTTATTTTAAGATTTAATTCTTTTAGGATATAGATTAGAGATTAATGAGATATTAGTCATTTCTTTTTAATTAGATCTTAATCCCTTTTTAGATGTTAATTAGGGTCTTAGTTAGGTTTTAATTGAGTTTATTATAATTAATTAGGATTAGAATAGTTTTAATTTTCATTTAGGATTTAATTACAGTTTTTTTAATTTTCATTAGCATTTAATTGTGTTTAATTAGAGTTTTAATTGAGTTTAGTAGCCTTAATTAGGTTTAGGATAGTCTTAATTGCAGTTTTAAGTCTTCATTTAGTTTTAATTGAGTTTAATTAGTCATTAATCATTAGTCAGAGTTATTAATTTCGTGGGTCAGGTGTCTGTGTGGGGGCCCAGTCCGTCCAGTCCATGTGTCCTCATAAAAGCAGCCGCGTGTGCATTCTGAAAAAAGTCCCCCATTTTCCGCCACGTTTCTCAGATTCTCTCTCTCCATTTGCCACGTTTCATTCTGAGGGAACCCCACCTCACTTCACTCCACGCCACGTTTCGTCCTCCACTTCCGCCACCTCACCCACACTTGGCACTCCCTCTCTCTTCCCAGCCGCCACGCGTCCCACTCACGCTGATCACTGCATGCATCGCGCCACGTACCCTCCTCGACGACAACTCCTCCCTCCGGCCATGCAAACGCCGGAGAACATCACCAGCAAGATCAAACAGTGGTTCTCACGGCCAAACTTCGCCGGAAACCGTAAGAAATCACCGGAAACTCCATCGTTCATTGCCAAGAACCTTCATCATAACCGTGAGATTTTCCAGATCTTGATGTGTTCGTCCAAAATCCTCACCGTTTCTTCATCCCATTCTCGCCGGAAACTGTGATTTTCCATCTGGAAACTTAAGATCTTCATCTTCTTCATGAAGATCCTTAAGAACATTCATGTGTTCTTCGACCTTGTTTTCCAGAAACGCCAGACCTTCATTGTTCATCAACATGTCAAGAAGCCTCAAAGTATATCAAGGTCTTCATCCGATCTTCATCACCGTTTTCCAGTTTTGCCAGATTCGTCAAGGCCTCTCAAATCGTTTCCAGATCTCATAACCTTCGTTCAGTTAACTTCGTAGATGTTCGTCAACCTTCAACGGACTTCAAGATCCATCAGATATTCCTCCAGTTCGTCATCCAGAAATCCTCCGCAACTTCAAAGAACTTTTTCTTCTGTTCGTCAACGATCGAGACCTGGAAACTTCAGCGCGTTCTTCAAACCTTCAAGATTTCTTCAGAGCTTCATGATATTTTTCCAGATCGTCCATAAGCAGTCTTCGTGTTCAAGAACTTCATCCTCACGATCTTCATCAATGTTCCTCCACGAATCTTCAAGAACCTCAAAGGATGGATCGGGTTGTCTTTCCAAGAAGGTGATGGTTCTGTTGATGTTGTTTATTCATTTGTGTTTGTGGATTCAAAGCGAAATCTGAAGATAAAACCGAAAGAGAGGTTGAGACGGAGGTTTGAACAAGAGGAAACGAGAGAGAGAGTTTGGAGAAGGGAGGTTGGAGCGGCGCAGTTGGATGAACAGTGAAGAGGGAGGGATGTTCGTTTAAGGTTTGTGCTACGTGGCTGGAGATTGGGCTCCGAGGCCCATTAGGTTTGTTGTTGGTTTTCGTCCATACACTCCCCGTTTCTTTTTTTCACCCCTCCCCCGTTTTTTTGTTGTGTAAATTGGGCTGGGCCCTGTACATTTTACCTGATCACACCCCTGGTTTGTTTTTCTTCCCCCCTCCCCATGGCTGTACGTTTTTGCTGGGCTCTGGGCCCAGTTTCCTGTATTTTTGCTGAAACATCCCCTGTAAATCAATACACCCCCACCCTGTATTATTTTTCCTGTGTTAATATTCTTGTATGGTTTTAATTGTATTTTTTAGAATAGTTAGATAACTCTAGAATAATTAGCATTTGATTAGCATGTTAGGATTATAATTATGATTTAACTTTCTTAGTTTAATATGCTTAGTATATTTTCTCTTAATAGAATTTAAGTAGAATAATTCCTAGAATAGGTTGTAATTAGCGTATTATATTCTTTAGTGAATTTTAGACCATAGTTCTCTTAGAGTTCTCTTTATAGAATAGGAATTTAGCATTTATTCATTTGTAAAGAATTTAGGAGTTAGACATTTTTACGCATTTATAGATTTAATTCTTTAGAATATTTTCTAGTTGGAATTTAATTGCCGTATTTTTAGGAGTAGACTTTTATTTCCATTTTGTTAGTGGATTTTTCTCCTATTTTTGTTTCTATCCGATTTTATCCCGATTTTATTGTTGGCTGGCCGTGTGACACGATTCAATTGGAGATTGATTTTCGATATCATTTCTCCATCTTGTCTTTGACACGGATATCAACACGCTACCTCTTAGAGTTTGATTTCTCGTATAAGTCGAGCTATGACGGTCTAAGCGTCACATTGTTCTGATTCGAGCGTCATCATCAAGATCCAGAGAGGAGAAGATTGGAATGAAGAACTCGTCAGAAACGTCAGGAGCCCGGGAGCTGCTTCGTTCATCATCATCATCGTCTTCTTCAAATCTTCAGGCAACCAGCGAGTGTTGTGGGCTGCATCATCAGATACAAAGGAATTGCCAGCTGAGGAGTTTCGTCTTAGGTTCTTGCGTGTGTGTCCCGAGTTCCTCCCCGTTTAGACGTAGGTCTGTATCCCCTTCTCTTGCCCCCGTGCAATCGAGACTCGTTATCCTGAACTACGTCCCGCTCTGATTTCTCTGATGAGAATACGTAGGCACAATACTGATGTATTGGCGAGCAAACTTCCCCCGTAGGCGCAATACTGATGTATTGGCGGCCACCTTTCCCCTTAGCTGTAAGCTGAACTACAGCTGCTCTGATTTTCTCTGAAGAGAATATGTAGGCATAGGATGCGATATCCTAGCGAGCACACTAACAACTAACCTTTTTGTTCTCTCGCTGCTGTGCGAACGAGACTTTCCCGCTGACGACTGATGTTATCCTTTTCTCTTGCCCGAGCGCATTTGAGACCAGACCGTAGTTCTAGTTCCCGTAGGTTCCCATACTTCGAAACCCGACATACCACGTCCGTTCTACCGCAAACAGGTACGCCTAAGTCTCCAATGGTCGAGCAGCGTCCACCTAACTGCTAGAATGCGTACGCTAGTATCGTCAACTTAATCTCTCACCCCCGTGTGACCGAGAACACCCTGTCTAGCCGTAGTTAGCCTAAACTACGTCATGCTCTGATTTCTCTGACGAGAATACGTAGGCCCAAGACGTGACGTCTTGCCGAGCAAACTTCCCCGTAGTTTCCCAAACTAAGTTGACTCTGATTTCTCATTCTCTGATGGGAATACGTAGGCATAGAGTGCGACGCTCTATCGAGTTAATTTCTTTCCGTTTAGATTTAGCAGCCGTAGATAGATTATTTTTTCACCCGTAGACAAACATAACAAGCGTGGATCCCGTCGAGTACGACGGACGTGAGGGGTGCTAATACCTTCCCCTTGCGTAACCGACTCCCGAACCCCGACAATGGTTGCGATGACCTTGTCTTACCCTTTTCGTCAGGTTTTTTCCGATCATTTCCTTTCCCGCTCCGAGGGATAAATAACGAAAGGTGGCGACTCTTCTGTTCTGCCGACACCTTATTTTCGCGGAAGCGACAGCTGGCGACTCTGCTGGGGACTCCAACGGTTCCCAGCTGCTGAGGATTGCGATGGTTCCTTATGCATGTGGGATCCAACGTCCCCTAAGAGAGTCAATCCTAGCGCTTGTTTGCGTGTCTGTGGGTGTTTACTTTTATGTTGTATATTACTGATGTATTTACATTTCCCGCACTATATTATTATCTGTTGCTATTGTGCTGTTGTGGGAGGGGAGCTATGATGAGTGAGAAGCCAGACCCAGGCTTGAGTGCACCATAGAATTAGTTGTGGAAATTAGTGGGCGCGCACTTGCTTGGCAGGTGCTAGTGTCTCATGAAATCCACGCTCAGACGAGGTTCTCCCGGTTGGTTTCTCTTTCAACCCTTTGGGTTGAGACGGTTGTTGGTTTGGAGGATTGTCGACTCTGGGGACCGATCATTTGGAAGTTGGCTAAGTGAGGCCTCTTCAGGACAGGATGATGCCACACCTTCTGGGTATCGTATTATCAGTCTTGAAATCCTGTGACGCCGACGACCACATAGGATGCCGAACTTGTGTCAGTTTAGGTCCATACCCGTGAGTGGGAGGGTTTTTGCAGGAAACTTGACTTCCAGCCTACCCGATATTTTGGTTTTCTCTCGTCAGAACAGACTTATCCCGTCAGCAGCACAACAGCAATCAGAGCTTTGTGGGGGCTGTGATCCCGTGTTTGCTGCATCTTGCATCACATTTGCATGAGCATTCCTGCATCATATTGCATGCCACGCTCCAGCTAGTCAGAGCTCTTATCCAGCCGTTGTTTTGATTCTGAAGGTGAGTGTTGAAGACGACCAAGGGGTTGAAGCAGATTTGATCAGGATCGAGCAGTAAAGTCAGTTGAAAGTTGTTGGTAGCTATGTCAGAGAGCAGCTTCCAGTTTGTTGATACCTTGTCAGGTTTCACTGTGACGTCCAATCCTCTGTATGGATCTACGCATGACGAAGATTTCCCGCAAGTGAACAACCTTACTGCAGCTCAGCTTGTACATCCTTCTGTTGAAGACCGAGATCTACGTGAGCAGTTTGTTATCCGAGGTGAACGTTCTTCTTCTGTTGATATCTCAGACTACCAGGGTGTTGCCTTCCCTGTGCCAAAGTCTCGAAGAGAGGTCCCGGTAGCAAAGACTGAAGACCCATTAGCTCCCGTGTATGCTAGAAGGTTTCGTGCATTGGATGAAAGATTCAAAGCCTTGAAAGGTAAAGACACTGTTAACCCAAGTGCTGCAGACATGTGTCTGGTTCCTGGCCTAGTGTTACCTCCGAAGTTCAGAATGCCGAGGTTTGAAAAGTACAAAGGAGATAGTTGCCCGAAGCAACATTTGGTGATATTCTGCCGAAGAATGACTTCATTCGTGCACAACGACCAGTTGATGATTCACTGCTTTCAAGATAGTCTGACTGGGGCACCTCTGAGTTGGTATATGCGGTTAGAGAGTGATCAGATCCGATCATGGGTGGATATAGCCAATGCTTTTCTGAAGCAGTACGACTACAATCTTGATGAAGCTCCTAGTCGCATGCAGCTGCAAGAATTGTCTCAAGGGAACAATGAACCTTTCAGGAAGTATGTTCAAAGATGGAGAGAATTTGCTGCTAGAGTGCAACCACCGCTTCTAGACAGAGAGTTAAAAGGCATGTTCGTAAACTCCTTGCAGAGCCCGTACTTCGAAAGAATGCTTGGAAAGGCACTAAATTTCTCTGAATTGGTAAGGGCAGGAGAGCGCATCGAGTATGGTGTAAAGACTGGAAGAATCCAGAATGTTTCAGGCGGTCAGGCTAGTGAAACTGAATCTCTCTATAGCTTTCAAACTGAAGAAGAAACCGCGGTCAATGCAATCATGAATGATGTTGGGTATCCTCAAGACGAATCGGTGAAATCTGTTGGTTCTCCGTATTCTCAGCGGTCAGTATCTCCTGTGTCTCGTTATTCTGGACAGACAATTGTGCCTGGGGCACCACATCGGTAACTTTATGTCGCTCCTCTTGCAAATCCACGAGCCCGTGGCCGAGGTTATCAAAATCAGCGTCAGAATCAGAACCGACCTCGTAACAACTTGGAACGAAGGAGTGCTCCTTCTCATCTAGTGCCTGTGCCGTATTGCCAGATTCTTCTACAGTTGATTCAGAATTCTTTGGTGGAACCTAAAGCTCTCAAGCCCGTGCCAGAGCCTTACCCTCCTGGGTACAACGCCCATGCTCAGTGTGGTTACATGGTGGATCTCCAGGACATTCAACTGAAGATTGCAAAGCTTTTCAGGCAAAAGTGCAACAGTTGATCGACAAAGGGTGCATTTCCTTTCCCGAAGGAGTCTTGGTTGTGCGTGACAACCTCTCAGATGTTTGAGCTCGCAGATTCAGAGGTTTATTTCCAGTGACCAGTGGTCCAGACAGGCAGACGTCCTCAGCATTGGCAGTCCTCAGACTTTTTATCATTTGCACTTGTAGTTTCCTTTATGTTAGTTACTACTTGCTGTTAAACATTGTTTATTTCGAATGGTAATATTAATAAAGGGACTATGCATTTTTCTGAATTAATCATGTCGTTGTCACTCATTTACTGCATTGCACTGACACTTGCACTTTATTTGCTCCACTTTATCACTATGATTAGTAAAGATTGGAGGGAGGATGACGAAACTAAGTACTCATAACCGATGATCGTATGCTTTCAGATAAAACCTTGCCGATGACGTACAAGGCATTGTTTCAAAACCCCTAAACACCGAAGAGATAAGGAAGAGAATCCCTTGTTAACCACTTCGAGCCGAGAAGTAGGAGTTTCTTTCGGACTCTTAAACCCTCACATCTTAACCCGGGGCAGGGTAGTTGTCAGTTAGCTTGATCGAGCGTTCAAGTCTTATAGAGAAGTGTTGTCTTTTAAGGACCAATCACATCGCATTTTTCCCCAGAGGTCGTACCTCGTCAACCACAATGGTTAAACCTCACCAATCAGGAGTGAGACAGTTATAAACCTCTCGGATGAATCCAGACAGCCAGTGTCGCACGACTTGTTTCGAAAAAATAAGAGAAAAAAGAAAGCCCGCTAAGTAAAAAGAAAAAGAATAGCTAGAAAGCAAATACTTAGGCAAAAATTAGGGCATCCCGTTGGACTTCAAAAGAAAAATCGAAAAGAACTCTGAAGAGTCAGTCCAGGCAAAAATTAGGGAATCAAAAGAATGAAAAAGAAAGGATATAAAAAGAAAAATCCTCGAACAAGGACAAAGTCGTGTGGATACGGACACCGAAACGAAAAAGGAGTAACTGTCACTCCGAAGCACCTTGTGAATTCTTTAACCAGTTGTTCCCAATATTCAACATACCTCTCGAAGAGGCGAGCGCTCGAGCTAAGTTAACTGAACTCTAGGATCGGAGATCATCACGTAGAAGGGGTGGGTACAAATCATAATTTGAGCCAAATATCCTTTGTTTCACGAACCGTGAACCCGACCACGATACAACCCTTAAAAGACCTAATTGAGGCAGGGTTTATTCTGAAAGCGCATTACGATAAGGTTGAGAAACCTGACTCCTACATGATTTGCTAATCATATCCTTGTTGTATTTTTTCACTAATTGAATCAGCACTACGTTTGAACTCTTTGGTTCATTCGTCACTCACTAGCATGATACGTAAATGAGTGACAGTACATTTTTTCAAAATCTGCATGAACATTGCATTAAAATTACCATTCGTGAATAAACAACTTTAATTGCAGGTCAGTAGTTGATACGAAGGAATTCCAACAGGGAATAGTCAGTCGGGACTGAATCGTTAGCAGTCTGGATCAGAATGGTATGCTGTGAAGCCCTGTGAATCTGGGGCTTTGACTTCCAGTGAGTTTGGAATCAGTTTGTCTGAGGACAAGTCCCGGAGTATCGGTTGATTATGGTGCAGATTATTCAAGAGGCAGTTGATCAGAAGTGGATCTTCTCGAGACCCAATCAGGGGCAGCTATCCAGAACTCTTGTGATTTGAGGGCAGATCCCTCCAGTGTTCAATCAGGGCACGTTGAGTCGCTCACCGCTCGTTCAGGGGAAAGCTACTTCAGAAGTATATTGAAACCAGCCATGCTGAGAGTTGGTTAGTTGAGGATGAATCCTTTCGTTGTACGGATGTTGGGGCAAGCCATCTGAAGATTGTCTCGTTACCAACTATTTTCTGTTCAGAATGAATTTTCCCAAGAGTCGGATTAGGGCAAGTTGAATTGTACTGGGGCAAGTTGTTCAAATGAGTTTGTTCACCCTAGCAAGAGTTGAGTGTCGGGGAATCGTGTCATTACCCTGCCGAATCCTGAACCTTCTGAAGAAGCCTTGCTGTCATCGGATTGTTATCCTACAGCCTAACCTGTCACTTGGCTGAACCTTGTAACAGAATCGTTTCAAAGTCTAGTTCTCGTCTGGCAAACCGGAGATCAGTTCTCGTCTGAAATCCAAACTGGAAACCAGTTCTCGTCTGGTCACCTTTTCTGTAACCTATTGTTCAACCAGTTCTCGTCTGGCTAACACAGTCTTAAAGTCCAGTTCTCGTCTGGAAAACCGTAAATCAGCTCTCGTCTGACGACCTAACCCGTATTGTGCCACCAGTTCTTGTCTGGTAGTCTACCCTTGAATGCTAGTTCTCGTCTAGTATGTCCCTTTCAAATCCACTTTTGTTGGTAACCAGAAATAAATCCCTATCACCATAAACCTATCCCTAAACCAGAAAAAGCCTAAATATATTCGGCACGATGATTCCTAGTGACTCGTATGTTGCCACATTCCCCAACACAAGGCTCGAGTGATCCCAGCTCCATGATTGGTATTCTGTATTCCCTGTGTTGATGTTGTTGAATCAGGATTATTCTCTCAGCCGAGATGTACAGTTTGAGATTGTTTCCCCTGAGCAGTTTGAGATTGCAGCAAGTTGAGATGACACTTATCCATTATCAGAGTAGGGTCAAGATTATCCTCGGCGGGTCTGATTGATATCCCTGGCAGAGTATGGCCATCCCAAGCATTGAACGTTGATTAGCCTGATGTGCTACTTTCCCAAGTGGGTTGAGACTGAAGCTTTTCCTGACCAGCAGATTTGGGTTTAGTTCCCCAGCAGTGGGACTGATGCAATGTGGTATCCCCACAGAGTCCGAGCTTGACTCCTTTCCCCTTCGAGTCCAGGTCATTGACTCATTCCTCAAGCAGAGGTCGCTGTTGATTCCATCACTGAGTAATCTCCAGACGAGTAGATTGTGATGTCAGACAGAGAAGAGTTATTTCTCAGCAGCTTGCTTCGTACCCTATAAAGACTTAGGGTGTTCTAGTGATGATTGTTATCTTCTGCAGACGCCAGAGGTGTTTCCTTGATAGGACTGATACATCTCCAACAGAGTTGTACAATGAGTAGATAAAGATTGATATCCCCAGCAATGTTGATACACAGGTATTCCTCATCAGACTTGATAGTCTAGCAGGTGTTACCCAGAAGGGTCAGTCTCCGTAAGGCATATGCAAGATTACCCTCAGCAGATCAGGATTGATATCCCCGATAGAGTGTAGCAACATCTCCCCGCAGAGTCTGAATGCGAGATCGTGAGCATTGATATGTGTTTCCCCCAAGCAGAGAAGATTCTCTCCCCCATTAGAGGTATCCTGAAGGAACCTCATCTCCCTAGCTGAGTCATACACTGAAGTGTGTAGCAATTGATAGTGCCAGACTGAAGTCTCCATCGGAATTGAGATTCCCCATAGAGTTATATCCTCTCCAGTAAGCAGGATGATTCCTTCTTCCCCAGCCGAGTTTGCAGTTCCCTAAGAGAGCCGAGTCCTTGGAAAGCGTTCAGACCATGATTGGTGCTCCCCAGTAGAGTGTTGAATAGCTGATGCTGTATTTCCCCATCAGAGTCGTTATCTCCAGGAAAGTTTAGTCGCGAAGGCCGCGCAGTTTATTTCTGCGATTGACATCGTTTTCCTCAGCAGTTGTGGTTCGTATGCCCAGTTGAGCGGGTCCAGATTCTTGTAGAGCTTTGTTCCCCTGCAGCAATCAACTGAAGTTCGTTTCCCCAGGCGGAGTCCAATTGAGATTGGTGGTTCTTTCTCCTTGACAAGAGGATTCTCCCTTCAGCATTTATTTTGCTGATGGGGCCATAGCATTTTGCATGATTGCATAGCATTTATCCTGAAAACGCGTAGCATTTCCACCGTGTGGAGCATTACGTCATTATCAAAGCATATGCATACGAAACATGAGCCAGATCGCCACCGTTCTTGTTTTGCAGATGTTCCTCCTCAGAATGGTTTGGTCCAAGATGATTCTTGAATTCCCCAGCAAAGTCGTTTGCTCAAGATGATTCTTGAATTCCCTAGTGAAGTCGTGTGCTTAAGATGATTCTTAAAATCCCCAGGGAAATTACCAGAGTTGGTTGCTCAAGTTGATGCTTAGAGTCCCCGGCAGAGTGTTTGCTCAGGATGATTCCTGAAATCTCCAGCATAGTTATCGGTTCAGGTTGATTCCTGAAGTCCCCGGCGGAGTTATGTGTCCAAGATGATCCTTGAAGTCCTCAGCAGAGTTGATTCATCCAGAATGATTCCTGGATCCCCGAAGCAGAGTTACTTGATAGTTCTCCCGAATCCCCAGCGGAGGTGCATTTTCCCCAGCAAGTTTCTGAACAGCGAAGTTGAAACTTCCCTTGAAGACTTGATGATTGAAGTCCGACCGTGTTAACGAAGCAGTTCTCTCAGCTGATGCGGAGTGCCTGATGGCAGAAGTTTGGATATCCCTAATTGGCTCATGATTGACCGAGAATTCTATTCCCGACTCACTGATGAAGTCCGGCTGATGCCCGAGAATTTCTTTGAATGCCTGACGGTATGATTAGCTTGATTGTGTAAAAGTTCCCAATGACCTGACGAGTCCCGAGGAATTCTGAGGCAATGACGCAGAATGCCTGACGGCATGATTAACCATGTATTACCGGTTACCGAGTGACCAGTGACCCTTCGATGAATTGAGGACGAATATCCACAGCAAAATCAGATGATCATCCTGACGGAGATTTGAAATCAGACTTTTCCCCGGTTACCGTATGACCAATTCCCCAACGAGTTGCCGTGCATGCTCAGTTTTGAAGATGTGCCTACTAACCAGAGTATCGTTTACCTGTGTGGTACCAGATCGCCTGTTACCGTGTAACCAGTGATCCCTCAATGATTTGAGGATGCAATGATATCAGATGAATTAGAGAATCATCCTGACGGAGGTTCAGATCAGTATTTCTCCAGCTATTTGCCGTGCAGCTATTTCAGTTTCCGAAGATTTGTTCTCATCAGAGTACCGTGTACTTGCGTAGTTGGCAAATTTTCGGGTTCTTTGGTATTCAACCGTCTTCTACCTTTGAATGCTTGAAAGCCGTTCGCTTCAACCCTTCAGGTCCAAGCCGCTTGAATAGGGGCAGCTGTTGCACCCCAAAATTTGACCAACTACTCATCGCAATTTGGCTCATGTTTCGACTCATTTCATTTTCGCATTTGCATACCGCGTACATTGTATTTTTTCCAGTCAGGTTGACTTTATCGGGATTACAGCCCTCTGATCGCGCTTCAGGCATTTCAGGCCAATACGAGGACGTATTTTGAGAATTGGTGCTCGTCCTGGTGTTTTCAGCTCTCGCTGTTGTTTTTGAGGACATCTCGGTGTCCAGGATTTTTACCGTTTATTTCGATATAGTCGCTAATCGATTTAATCGGCTTCCTCGTATTTTTAGATTTTTCCCCTTATTTTCTAGAATTTTTAGGGATTTAATTGATTTTTCTAGGTATTAGATAGATTTTTAAATAGCTTTAATAGATATTAATAATTTTTAAATAAATTTTAGTTTTAATTTCTTTTTAAGAATAAATCATGTTAATAGATTTTAGTAGAATTTTTAAAATGATTTTTAATAGGACATTTCTTTTATTAGGATTTTTTTAATAGAAATTAATAGAGTTTCTATTTTTATTTGTTTAGAAATTAATAGAATTAATAGATTTTAATAGTTAATCCTCTTTTTTAGATTTAATAGATATTAGAGTTTTATTTTAAGATTTAATTCTTTTAGGATATAGATTAGAGATTAATGAGATATTAGTCATTTCTTTTTAATTAGATCTTAATCCCTTTTTAGATGTTAATTAGGGTCTTAGTTAGGTTTTAATTGAGTTTATTAGAATTAATTAGGATTAGAATAGTTTTAATTTTCATTTGAGATTTAATTACAGTTTTTTAATTTTCATTAGCATTTAATTGTGTTTAATTAGAGTTTTAATTGAGTTTAGTAGCCTTAATTAGGTTTAGGATAGTCTTAATTGCAGTTTTAAGTCTTCATTTAGTTTTAATTGAGTTTAATTAGTCATTAATCATTAGTCAGAGTTATTAATTTCGTGGGCCAGGTGTCTGTGTGGGGGCCCAGTCCGTCCAGTCCATGTGTCCTCATATAAAAGCAGTCGCATGTGCATTCTGAAAAAAGTCCCCCATTTTTCACCACGTTTCTCAGATTCTCTCTCTCCATTTGCCACGTTTCATTCTGAGGGAACCCCACCTCACTTCACTCCACGCCACGTTTCGTCCTCCACTTCCGCCACCTCACCCACACTCGGCACTCCCTCTCTCTTCCCAGCCGCCACGCGTCCCACTCACGCTGATCACTGCATGCATCGCGCCACGTACCCTCCTCGACGGCAACTCCTCCCTCCGGCCATCCAAAAGCCGGAGAACATCACCAGCAAGATCAAACGGTGGTTCTCACGGCCAAACTTCACCGGAAACCGTAAGAAATCACCGGAAACTCCATCGTTCATTGCCAAGAACCTTCATCATAACCGTGAGATTTTCCAGATCTTGATGTGTTCGTCCAAAATCCTCACCGTTTCTTCATCCCATTCTCGCCGGAAACTGTGATTTTCCATCTGGAAACTTAAGATCTTCATCTTCTTCATGAAGATCCTTAAGAACATTCATGTTTTCTTCGACCTTGTTTTCCAGAAACGCCAGACCTTCATTGTTCATCAACATGTCAAGAAGCCTCAAAGTATATCAAGGTCTTCATCCGATCTTCATCACCGTTTTCCAGTTTTGCCAGATTCGTCAAGGCCGCTCAAATCGTTTCCAGATCTCATAACCTTCATTCAGTTAACTTCGTAGATGTTCGTCAACCTTCAACGGACTTCAAGATCCATCAGATATTCCTCCAGTTCGTCATCCAGAAATCCTCCGCAACTTCACAGAACTTCTTCTTCTGTTCGTCAACGATCGAGACCTGGAAACTTCAGCGCGTTCTTCAAACCTTCAAGATTTCTTCAGAGCTTCATGATATTTTTCCAGATCGTCCATAAGCAATCTTCGTGTTCAAGAACTTCATCCTCACGATCTTCATCAATGTTCCTCCACGAATCTTCAAGAACCTCAAAGGATGGATCGGGTTGTCTTTCCAAGAAGGTGATGGTTCTGTTGATGTTGTTTATTCATTTGTGTTTGTGGATTCAAAGCGAAATCTGAAGATGAAACCGAAAGAGAGGTTGAGACGGAGGTTTGAACAAGAGGAAACGAGAGAGAGAGTTTGGAGAAGGGAGGTTGGAGCGGCGCAGTTGGATGAACAGTGAAGAGGGAGGGATGTTCGTTTAGGGTTTGTGCTACGTGGCTGGAGATTGGGCTCCGAGGCCCATTAGGTTTGTTGTTGGTTTTCGTCCATACACTCCCCGTTTCTTTTTTCACCCCTACCCCGTTTTTTTGTTGTGTAAATTGGGCTGGGCCCTGTACGTTTTACCTGATCACACCCCTGGTTTGTTTTTCTTCCCCCTCCCCATGGCTGTACGTTTTTGCTGGGCTCTGAGCCCAGTTTCCTGTATTTTTGCTGAAGCATCCCCTGTAAATCAATACACCCCCACCCTGTATTATTTTTCCTGTGTTAATATTCTTGTATGGTTTTAATTGTATTTTTTAGAATAGTTAGATAACTCTAGAATAATTAGCATTTGATTAGCATGTTAGGATTATAATTAGGATTTAACTTTCTTAGTTTAATATGCTTAGTATATTTTCTCTTAATAGAATTTAAGTAGAATAATTCCTAGAATAGGTTATAATTAGCGTATTATATTCTTTAGTGAATTTTAGACGATAGTTCTCTTAGAGTTCTCTTTATAGAATAGGAATTTAGCATTTATTCCTTTGTAAAGAATTTAGGAGTTAGACATTTTTACACATTTATAGATTTAATTCTTTAGAATATTTTCTAGTTGGAATTTAATTGCCGTATTTTTAGGAGTAGACTTTTATTTCCATTTTGTTAGTGGATTTTTCTCCTATTTTCGTTTCTATCCGATTTTATCCCGATTTTATTGTTGGCTGGCCGTGTGACACGATTCAATTGGAGATTGATTTTCGATATCATTTCTCCATCTTGTCTTTGACACGGATATCAACACGCTACCTCTTAGAGTTTGATTTCTCGTATAAGTCGAGCTATGACGGTCTAAGCGTCACATTGTTCTGATTCGAGCGTCCTCATCAAGATCCAGAGAGGAGAAGATTGGAATGAAGAACTCGTCAGAAACGTCAGGAGCCCAGGAGCTGCTTCGTTCATCATCATCATCGTCTTCTTCAAATCTTCAGGCAACCAGCGAGTGTTGTGGGCTGCATCATCAGATACAAAGGAATTGCCAGCTGAGGAGTTTTGTCTTAGGTTCTTGCGTGTGTGTCCCGAGTTCCTCCCTGTTTAGACGTAGGTCTGTATCCCCTTCTCTTGCCCCCGTGCAATCGAGACTCGTTATCCTGAACTACGTCTCGCTCTGATTTCTCTGATGAGAATACGTAGGCACAATACTGATGTATTGGCGAGCAAACTTCCCCCGTAGGCGCAATACTGATGTATTGGCGGCCACCTTTCCCCTTAGCTGTAAGCTGAACTACAGCTGCTCTGATTTTCTCTGAAGAGAATATGTAGGCATAGGATGCGATATCCTAGCGAGCACACTAACAACTAACCTTTTTGTTCTCTCGCTGCTGTGCGAACGAGACTTTCCCGCTGACGACTGATGTTATCCTTTTCTCTTGCCCGAGCGCATTTGAGACCAGACCGTAGTTCTAGTTCCCGTAGGTTCCCATACTTCGAAACCCGACATACTACGTCCGTTCTACCGCAAACAGGTACGCCTAAGTCTCCAATGGTCGAGCAGCGTCCACCTAACTGCTAGAATGCGTACGCTAGTATCGTCAACTTAATCTCTCACCCCCGTGTGACCGAGAACACCCTGTCTAGCCGTAGTTAGCCTAAACTACGTCATGCTCTGATTTCTCTGACGAGAATACGTAGGCCCAAGACGCGACGTCTTGCCGAGCAAACTTCCCCGTAGTTTCCCAAACTACGTTGACTCTGATTTCTCATTCTCTGATGAGAATACGTAGGCATAGAGTGCGACGCTCTATCGAGTTAATTTCTTTCCGTTTAGATTTAGCAGCCGTAGATAGATTGTTTTTTCACCCGTAGAAAAACATAACAAGCGTGGATCCCGTCGAGTACGACGGACGTGAGGGGTGCTAATACCTTCCCCTTGCGTAACTGACTCCCGAACCCCGACAACGGTTGCGATGACCTTGTCTTACCCTTTTCGTCAGGTTTTTTCCGATCATTTCCTTTCCCGCTCCGAGGGATAAATAACGAAAGGTGGCGACTCTTCTGTTCTGCCGACACCTTATTTTCGCGGAAGCGACAGCTGGCGACTCTGCTGGGGACTCCAACGGTTCCCAGCTGTTGAGGATTGCGATGGTTCCTTATGCATGTGGGATCCAACGTCCCCTAAGAGAGTCAATCCTAGCGCTTGTTTGCGTGTCTGTGGGTGTTTACTTTTATGTTGTATATTACTGATGTATTTACATTTCCCGCACTATATTATTATCTGTTGCTATTGTGCTGTTGTGGGAGGGGAGCTCTGATGAGTGAGAAGCCAGACCCAGGCTTGAGTGCACCATAGAATTAGTTGTGGAAATTAGTGGGCGCGCACTTGCTTGGCAGGTGCTAGTGTCTCATGAAATCCACGCTCAGACGAGGTTCTCCCGGTTGGTTTCTCTTTCAACCCTTTGGGTTGAGACGGTTGTTGGTTTGGAGGATTGTCGACTCAGGGGACCGATCATTTGGAAGTTGGCTAAGTGAGGCCTCTTCAGGACAGGATGATGCCACACCTTCTGGGTATCGTATTATCAGTCTTGAAAGTTTGTGACGCCGACGACCGCATAGGATGCCGAACTTGTGTCAGTTTAGGTCCATACCCGTGAGTGGGAGGGTTTTTGCAGGAAACTTGACTTCCAGCCTACCCGATATTTTGGTTTTCTCTCGTCATAACAGACTTATCCCGTCAGCAGCACAGCAGCAATCAGAGCTTTGTGGGGGCTGTGATCCCGTGTTTGCTGCATCTTGCATCGCATTTGCATGAGCATTCCTGCATCATATTGCATGCCACGCTCCAGCTAGTCAGAGCTCTTATCCAGCCGTTGTTTTGATTCTGAAGGTGAGTGTTGAAGACGACCAAGGGGTTGAAGCAGATTTGATCAGGATCGAGCAGTAAAGTCAGTTGAAAGTTGTTGGTAGCTATGTCAGAGAGCAGCTTCCAGTTTGTTGATACCTTGTCAGGTTTCACTGTGACGTCCAATCCTCTGTATGGATCTACGCATGACGAAGATTTCCCGCAAGTGAACAACCTTACTGCAGCTCAGCTTGTACATCCTTCTATTGAAGACCGAGATCTACGTGAGCAGTTTGTTGTCCGAGGTGAACGTTCTCCTTCTGTTGATATCTCAGACTACCAGGGTGTTGCCTTCCCTGTGCCAAAGTCTCGAAGAGAGGTCCCGGTAGCAAAGACTGAAGACCCATTAGCTCCCGTGTATGCTAGAAGGTTTCGTGCATTGGATGAAAGATTCAAAGCCTTGAAAGGTAAAGACGCTGTTAACCCTAGTGCTGCAGACATGTGTCTGGTTCCTGGCCTAGTGTTACCTCCGAAGTTCAGAATGCCGAGGTTTGAAAACTACAAAGGAGATAGTTGCCCGAAGCAACATTTGGTGATGTTCTGCCGAAGAATGACTTCATTCGTGCACAACGACCAGTTGATGATTCACTGCTTTCAAGATAGTCTAACTGGGGCACCTCTGAGTTGGTATATGCGGTTAGAGAGTGATCAGATCCGATCATGGGTGGATATAGCCAATGCTTTTCTGAAGCAGTACGACTACAATCTTGATGAAGCTCCTAGTCGCATGCAGCTGCAAGAATTGTCTCAAGGGAACAATGAACCTTTCAGGAAGTATGTTCAGAGATGGAGAGAATTTGCTGCTAGAGTGCAACCACCGCTTCTAGACAGAGAGTTAAAAGGCATGTTCGTAAACTCCTTGCAGAGCCCGTACTTCGAAAGAATGCTTGGAAAGGCACCAAATTTCTCTGAATTGGTAAGGGCAGGAGAGCGCATCGAGTATGGTGTAAAGACTGGAAGAATCCAGAATGTTTCAGGCGGTCAGGCTAGTGAAACTGAATCTCTCTATAGCTTTCAAACTGAAGAAGAAACCGCGGTCAATGCAATCATGAATGATGTTGGGTATCCTCAAGACGAATCAGTGAAATCTGTTGGTTCTCCGTATTCTCATCGGTCAGTATCTCCTGTGTCTCGTTATTCTGGACAGACAATTGTGCCTGGGGCACCACATCGGGAACTTTATGTCGCTCCTCTTGCAAATCCATGAGCCCGTGACCGAGAACACCATGTCTAGCCGCAGTTAGCCTGAACTACGTCATGCTATGATTTCTCTGACGAGAATACGTAGGCCCATGACGCGACGTCTTGCTGAGCAAACTTCCCCGTAGTTTCCCGAACTACGTTGACTCTGATTTCTCATTCTCTGATGAGAATACGTAGGCATAGAGTGCGACGCTCTATCGAGTCAATTTCTTTCCGTTTAGATTTAGCAGTCATAGATAGATTGTTTTCCCCCCGTAGACAAACATAACAAGCATGGATCCCGTCGAGTACGACGGACGTGAGAGGTGCTAATACCTTCCCCTTGCGTAACCGACTCCCGAACCCTGACAATGGTTGCGATGACCTTGTCTTACCCTTTTCATCAGGTTTTTTCGATCGTTTCCTTTCCCGCTCCGAGGGATAAATAACGAAAGGTGGCGACTCTTCTGTTCTGCCGGCACCTTATTTTCGCGGAAGCGACAATAATCTTGATGGATGTTTCACATTAAAAGTTAGAGTTCAAGAGCTCAGTAAATGCAAGATCTTATCTTTCAAGGATAAAGGACCAAATATTGCCAACAAACCTCTCCCACCTCATGGATGGCTTGTTTTTAATGCTATTGAAGATGCGTTCGATGATCAAATTATTGAAGACGTGAAAGAATTAAAAACTCCATTGAAGGAACTCCATATCCATTTGGTGGAGTCTGGTTTAATTGAAGAGAAACATGATAATTGTGTTGAATGCGCTATCCAGCTGAAAGGTTCTTTAGTGGCTCAAAGTGATGTCCAACAGTTAATGAATCAAGGGATAATTCGAGTCATCCGTGCTCGAGTTGCTAAAGATGTGGTTGTGATCACACTTTGAAATGCCATAACCTTTAGAGATCGAGTATTATAGTACATCTAATGCTCAATCAGAAGGAAGATATATGCATCTAGAAGTGGTAATTCCACTAGCTCCTTTCCTTTACTCCAGTACTAATGTAGTCTCGTGGCATAACAATGCAGTTGCTTTCATATATTTTTTAAGGAGAGTAGGATGGCTCGTAGTGGTTGTGTTTTCGCATCTACACTACCCCCAAAGGCTGTCGAAGAAGTGGTAAAAGAAAAGGTTAATGAAACACCGCAACCCCAAAAATATGTAGACGTTGCTAATGACATAATCTCGCAATAAGAAGCTGAAGAGTTCTCAAGACTGATTAAGATGATTGATCATAAAGTAGTGGATCAACTCCACCAAACTCCCACAAAGATCTCCATTTAATCGTTGTTGATGAGTTCAGAAGCATATAGAAAGGCTTTGATGAAAGTGATTATAGAAGTACATCTATCACATAACATTATTGTGGATCAATTCAATGGAATCGTATCCAATATAACAACCTGCCACAACTTGAGCTTCCATGATGGAGAGCTCCCTGAAGAGGAGAAAGATCATAATCGAGCACTACATATTTCTGTGAAATGTTTGGATGGTGTGTTAGCCCGAGTCTTGATAGACACAAGGTCATCTCTGAATGTAATGCGAAAGTAAAAATTGGCAAAGCTTTCATGTAGAGAAACCGTGATAAGACCCGGTGTGATGATTGTGAAGGCTTTTAATGGATCACAAAGAATCGTGATTGGATAAGGGGACCTACCTATACTAATAGGCTCACATGTATTTAAAATAACTTTCCAAGTCATGGATATTAACCTAACATACAATTGCTTGTTAGGGAGACCATGGATCCATGTTGCGGGTTAAGTAACTTCTACCCTCTAGCAAAATATGAAATTTAGGGTCAAGGGCAAATTAATTATAGTGTCTGGTGAAGAAGACTTGCTGATTAGTCATCTTTCATCGTTCCGATACATATAAGCTGATGAAGGGGTATTGTAGACTTCTTTCCATGCCCTTGAGATTGCCAATGAAATATTCTTAGAGGAGAAAGACCAAGACACTATTGTAGGCCCATCATTTTCTTTATTGAAAGGCGCTAAGGCAATGCTTGAGAAAGGAAGTCCTGAAGGTTAGGGCCAGATGATTCACATTCCCAAGAAGAAAGATTGTTTTGGATTAGGATACAAGCCTTTGATGAATGAAGATGTCCAAGGCTCCTCACGAAGCTTCCAAGAGGTGTTCCATAGTGTCGATTTCATCTATGATAAAAAAAGTGGCTACTTTAGAAGATAATGCAACTAGTTCATCAACACCTTGCCTGATGTACCATTGCACTGCTGATCAAGACAATTGAAAAACCATTAACTTACCTAAAGTTGTTCCTTTGTAAAAGTAATTTGTTTTACTTCTCAAATCCTTTTGCTCTGCCCAAGGCTTAAGGATCACATTTAGGGCCCCTTTATTTCAAAGATTATCATCATTAATAAAAGCATTTTGTTTTTCATTCGTTTCTTTTATTTTTGTTTCAAGAAAATGGAAAAAATTTCAAAAACTATATAAAAGCATTTTCCTTTTACTTTTCTTCATTTTTTTTATAAAATCTGAATTAAATCCATGCAGAACAATGAATGAACCCGTTGAACTCAATAACGCTACAATCCCTCATAACTTTGAAACCCCCATTAACCACGCTGAAGAGAAGTATAAGAACGATTGGGATTTTCATAAAGAACTGGTGAGGCTGCTCGAGCACGAGAGCAAAGCAATTCATCCGCATCAGGAGCATGTAGAGGTCATCAACTTAGGCACAAAAGAGGAAAAGAAGGAAGTGAAAATCAGGACTACTCTTGAAATCAACATTAAGGAGAGATTGGTCAAACTTTTGCATGAGTATGTGGGCATGTTTGCTTGGTCATATCAATACATGCCTAGGCTAGAAACATAAATTTTTGAGCATCGACTTCCACTCTAGCCAGAATGCCTGCCTATGAAACAAAAGTTAAGGAGAACTAGGCGTGATATGTCCATTAAAATCCAAGAAGAAGTTAAAAGATAGTTCGGCGAAGGATTTCTAGTAGTGTCCAAATACACTAAATGGGTCGCTTATATTGTACCTGTCCCCAAAAAGGATGGTAAAGTGGGGATGTGTGTGGATTATAGGGATTTAAATAAAGCCAGTCCAAAAGACAACTTCCCTCTGCCACATATTGATACACTAGTGAACAACACTGCCAAGTTTTTTATTTTCTCCTTTATGGATGGTTTTTTAGGTCATAATCAGATCAAGATGGTGCATAAATATATGGAAAATACCATGTTCATCACCCCATGGGGAAAGTATCGCTATAAGGTAATGCCCTTTGGTTTGAAGAAAGTTGAGGCGACCTACCAAAGAGAAATGATCACGCTCTTCCATGATATGATGCACAAAGAAATTGAGGTATATATCAATGACATGATCGCCAAATCACAGAGTGAATAAGACCATATAAATCACTTCACTACTACAAAATAAACCTTCGGTAACAATAATACTACTATGTTTATGCTGTCAACTGTTGTAATATCGCAAACTGGATGTGCCTAATATAATTTTTATTTTTTTATAGTTATTTAATCACGGTTGAGGTAAACAACCATGGTAATAAAGTAAGTGTTACAAGTTTCGAATCCCAACAAATAATATTTTTTTCTTCCATTTTTTCTATTACAAAAAGCGCGTGTCACTTAAGTTCATAAGTAAATAAATAATTGAAAACTATTTAACCACAATTGATTTAATACATGTAATGACAAGTGGCGTATGGTCATGGGTTTAAATCTCAACACCAACATTTTTAGTTATTTACTTATTTAAAAAAAATGCTGACAAACCTTTCACGACTGGTATTTAAATCAACCATGGCTATAGGTGACAGACTTTTTCACCACGAGTATTTAAGTCGACCGTGGTTATAGGTGGCATCGTCTTTTTTTAAAGATATATAACCCTCTTAGTTCATTCACTTTTTCCCTAAACATACTTAGACAAACTTCATCTTTTGCCTCCAAACTTCTTCCATTTATGAAACATTATTCATCCACTAAATCAAACTTGAACACATCATTTCTTCCACAAATGAAACTCATAAACATTGCTTCCATTAACGTTTTATAGTTTGTTCCTGTTTATCGATTCTACAGGTAAAATGTTATTGTTTAACGATTCTATTTATTTATTTATTTTATTGTTGTTCATTTTGTTGTTCTTGTTGGTATTCTTATTTTTGTTCTTGTTGTTGTTATTGTTCTTGTTGTTGCTCTTGTTGTTCTTATTGTTATTCTTATTTTTGTTGTTGTTGTTGTTGTCGTTATTGTTGTCGTTATTGTTCTTGTTGTTCTTGTAGTTCTTGTTATTGTTGTTGTTGTTGTTGTTATTGTTGTTGTTCTTGTTATTGCTCTTGTTGTTCTTGTTGTTATTCTTATTCTTTTTCTTCTTATTGTTGTTATTGTTCTCGTTGTTCTTGTCGTTCTTGTTCTTGTTTTTTTTGTTATTGGTGTTCTTGTTGTTATTGTTATTGTTGTAGTTCTTGTTCTTCTTGTTATTGTTCTTATTGTTCTTGTTAATCTTATTGTTCTTGATGTTGTTTTGTTAAAATATTTAATATTGTATATTGTGATGAAAGTTACAAATGTAGTCAGACAAAACATGTGGCAAAAATAAAAAAAATGTTGACAGACCTTTAACAACGAGTATTTAAAACAATTATGATTATAGGTAACACACTTTTCAGGTTTTTACAACGGTCATACAATCATGATTGTAAGTAACACATATACAACCACACGCTACGTAACAACGACTGATCATGCGTGATAATATATCTTTTAACCGTTGTTGTATGTGTTTTTTGTAGTAATGCCTGCAGAAACTATTTGAACGCCTGAGGAAGTTCAGACTATGTTTAAATCCTGCCAAATGCACATTTGGTGTTCGGTTTGGAAAACTGCTTGAGTTTATTGTCAGTCAGCATGTAATTGAAGTAGATCCTGATAAAGTCAGAGTTATTCAAGAGATTCCCACTCCACATACAGAAAAAGAAGTCAGAGGATTCCTAGGAAGATTGAATTACATCTCTAGGTTTATCTCCCATATGACTGCTACGTGTAAGCCTATGTTCCAACTGCTAAGAAAGAATCAAGTTGTCGAATAGAATGCTGATTATCAAAAAGATTTTGAGAAGATCCAATGCTATTTGCAAGAACCTCATATCTTGGTTCCGCCTATTCCTAGAAAACCACTTATCATGTACCTGATTATGTTAGAAGAGCCGATGGGTTATGTACTGGGGTAAAAAGATGAATCGGGCCGAAAGGAGCATGCTATTTATTACTTGAGCAAGAGATTTACTGATTGCGAAACGAGATATTCGTTCTTTGAAAAAACCTGTTGCACTCTAGCATGAGCCACCCACCATTTGAGGAAGTACATGATATGTCATACTAATTTATTGATTTCTAAGATGGATCTGATAAAGTACATTTTTAAGAAACCTGCTTTGACTAGAAGTCTGGCTCGTTAGAAGATGTTACTATTTGAGTATGACATACATTATGTCACCCAAAAAGCAATAAAAGAGAATACTTGGCACATTATCCATTGAAAGAGTATCAATCCATGAAGTTTGATTTCTCGGATGAAGACATCATGGCTAGAAAAGACTGTGAGATCCCAGATCTTGGTGAAGGACCTGAACTTGGAGCAATTTGGAAACTTGCATTTAGCGGTGCTTCAAACTCCATTGGATATGGAATTGGAGCTGTTTTTGTCTCTTCGTATGGTAATTTCACCCATTTTACATCAAGATTATGCTTCAATTATACGAACAATATGGCAGAATATGAGGCCTGTATCCCCGATCTCGAAGTCGCAATCGATCTCGATATCAAGAATCTTGAAGTATATGGAGACTCCACTTTGGTGATATGTCAGATTAAAGGAGAATATGAAACTCATGACTTCAAATTGGTACCATACCAAGCTTATGTCTAGGAATTGATAATGTATTTCGATGACATAACTTTCCATCACATTCTGAAAACAAAGAATCGAGTGGCTAACGCCCTAGCTACATTGGCCTTAATGTACCAGGTTAGATTCCATAATGAAGCTCCTCTCATCATGGTGGAACAGAAAACTGAGCATGCCTACTATCATTCATCAAAGAAGAAACTAATGACAAGTCGTGGTTTCATGGCATCAAGTGCTATATAGAAAGACAAGAGTATCCTGAAAATGCTTCAACCATGGATAAAAATACTCTAAGAAAGTTAGCATCCAATTTCTTTCTAAGCAATGGCGTGTTGTATAAGAGAAATCACGACATGGTCCTTCTCAGATGCATAGACAGAAGCAAATTCGATATGTTGATCAAATAAATCCATGAAGGATCCTTTGGAACGCACGCTAATGGGCATGACATGGCAAAGAAGATTCTAAGGGTTGGCTATTACTGACTGATAATGGAAACTAAGTGTTTTTGTTATGCCAAAACGTGCCACAAATGTCAAATCTATACTAATAAGATACATGACCACCTAGTCTTTTGAATGTTTTGACCTCTCCTTGGTCGTTTTCAATGTGGGGTATTGAATGATTGGCTCTATTGAACCAAAAGCTTCTAATGGTCATTGCTTCATCTTAGTCTCCATTGATTACTTCACGAAATTGGTGGAACCTGCTTCCTACGCCAACGATTCCAAGCAATATCATCACATATAATGGGACGAATCTGAACAACAAAATCAAGAAAGAGTTATGTGAAATCTTCAAAAATTGAGCATCGTAATTGTTCTCCCTACCGTCCAAAGATGAATGGATCTATTGAAGCAGCAAATAAAAACATCAAGAAAATCCCGCAGAAGATAGTAGTTATTGCGGTGAGAATCGTGATACCAAGCTATTGATTAACTTGAATCTTAAATTCTTAAATTCACAACCAAACTTTGATTTATCCAAAGGAAAGGTCTAAAGAAAGAAAAACCCTTTTCGCGATGTTACAACAACGCTAAGAGATTCGGGGACCGGGGGTTGGTTATGTATAGGGTAGGTATTTCACATCCTAAACATCTGTAGTACTCTACAACAACCTTTTGTTTGTTTGTATGCTAATACTTGGTAAATGTTGGCTATGGATTGGGATCGGGTAAAAGGTTAAGGTTAAGACCTAAGGATAGTTTCTAAGTTTGCTCGCAAAGACATCGCGTCCTCTGCCTACGTATCCTTACGAGGATAGAATCAGAGCAATCATAGTTCACCTCACTAGGGTTGAAGAACACTTGATTATGATCAAGGTTCAAAGGGGAACAAACATTACAATGCTTGTGTAAAGTTTAAGAGAACTCTCTAAATCTACATTGAACGCTCGAGAAAGGGGAATAAGAAATCATTTTTATGATCCTTACATAGAGTTAACAAACTCTATCCTAAGTTCTAATTGAAAGAGCACTCTTAACAAAGGGTGAGTTTCTTAGACTTAAGCAAAGTCTAAAGGATAGGTTCTAACTTAACTAAGGGTATAGATGACTTAACAAAGTCAAGGGAGGGTAATGAGCTATCTATGACCCAAAGGTCAATAGAGAGACTTTCCTTTGGAAGGATAGAAAGGGAGGCAACTTGGATGAGAACTAAATAGTTCCATCACTTGGGGAATAACTAAACTTAACAACGCATAATCGTTCAAACATGATGAAAATAAAGGATATGGTTACAACCAAGAATAATCAAGCATATTAATAAAAGCAATGGTTTAATCAAGATAAATCTTTACAACCAAGAATCATGTAAGCATCAAGATATCACAATATTGTAAAGGGGGTTCTTACAAGACTTAAGCATAAAAGGTTAAAGTAAAAAATGACATATCTTAATGAATATGATGGTAACAACCCAAAAGAGATATATTAACAAATATGAAGGTAACATCCATGCAAATAAGTCACAACTTGAGACAAGCATGCTATAGGTCAAAGTATAGCAAATGTGAAAACTTCATACTAACAAAACATGCCTTGATGATAATCAAATACAAGCAAGAAGGGTTACAACAGTTCAAGCTCAAGGTTTTATGGAGAAAGCATACAAGTTCATAGTGACGACCAAAAGAGGGTAGACCCTAACATGTTATGATCCTAAACATAAACGAGTTAACAAACACATATGGATCAAGCATAAATAATCTCACAAGATAGCTCAAGCATTAATTGATAAAAGTTTCAATAAGAAACAAGATAACAACTTTAAAAGGAAACAACTTTCAAGTGGGTAAAAGTATTTCTAGAATAAATATCTTTGAATCTTTTTTCTCATTATGTGAAACTAGACAAAATCAAGAACATTTAGCAAAAAGAATGGATTAAAAATGTTAAAACATGAGAAAGTTATGAGGTGTTGAGTTTTGTGAAGAAAACATAAAAAAACAAATGGTAAAAAAATAGAATGCTCATGGAAGGTGTTGAACCCACAACCCTTAGTTTACAAACTTAAAACATTACCAAATCCACCACTGTGCGCGCGTGTTCATTCAATGGAAAAGAAAGAGAAAATATTAAAACAAGATAAAAGAAATAAAAAACAAAAGAGTTGATCCACCAGGGATCGAACTCAGGACATGTAGGAAAGCATGGTACTTAGCGCATAGGTTACAACCACTGGGGTGGCGATACATCCAGTATGTAAAGCCACCCCATTAAAACATATACTTAACAAAGTGCGTTTTCTGGGCAAGGTTACAAGGAAATTTCAAAGCAAGCATGATGAAAACGATTTCAATCCAATTTTCTCAAATCTTAACCAAATCTAGCAAAATTAAAGTCTAAATCACTTGGAATCTTATGAGGATTAAGATGGTAACAACCGTTTCTTAAAATGATGCACACACAACAAAATTCGAATGAACACGCAAGTATGAGCTTTGAGATGCATCTTGGTATTCCATGACTCAAACAGATGCAGATGGATAAGTAAAGGGCTGAACATATTCAAATCATGATATGAACCTAGTTCCAACAGGAAAATCAATCATAACACAGCAGAATAGAGAAATGGTATGTGAGTTGCTTCAATGAACATAGTTTAAACAAAATGATCAAAATATCAAACCAAACAAAAAACAACCTATCAAGGGTCACACACACAAAGTTGAATCCAAATTTTAACAAACTTCTTGATCTACTGTTAATTTGAAGATTTGAAAGTTTAGAGTGTTATTAAGTCAAAGCCAAGATCCATAACATAATCACCAAATGGTAAGCTAGTGACATGCTGCAGAAATAGATTCATACATCCAAACAAAATTGAGGCAAAGAAACCAATTTACGAATCAGTTGCAATGAGTTAAGAAACTCATACACAAACTGCATAAGTTTACAAACTCAGAAAAGGCAACAAGGAGTAATCCAAACCTAAACCAATGGATTGACATCATAACAATGCATCAAACCTGAACATAATTGGCTTACTTTGTTTGGAAAACAGAAACAGCAGTGTAACTGCAGATTCAAAGCCAAATACATCCAAAAGTTAACAGAAGATTTCCAGATATAAAGTGAGGCTGTCAAGGCAAAATGGTTCTGTTGTCACAAGGTTTCCAATCAAATGTCCAAAACGGATTGATCTCAAACTTGATCAAATCAACATCAAATTTTACAAAATTTGACCCTAACTTACTTGAAATTTAATGAAGATCAAGATGGTAACAACCAAATACCAAGATAATGCACCAATAACAAAATTGGAATCAATATGCCATGTGAAGTTTGAAGAATGCATTTTAGAATTTACTGACAAAAACTGATGAGTTTATGAACCAACAACAGTCTGCACAAATTTGAAGTGTACTTCCTATGATTATGCTTAAGTAGATGAGCTCAACTTTGCCATAGATCACAAAGTGACTGTCAAATGCAAGTTAATGAAATGGTGTTTTTTAAAGGAAAGTATATCCACATGATGTTAAAGCAATGAGTTGAGAGTAAACAACTTATCAAACCAAATGCAGCAGGTCAATGAATTTCAATACACAAAAATGCAAAAGTTGAAGCTTAAATTGACAAATTTCAAACAAGAGGTGAGTGGCAGCCTGGCACAAAGGTTTTCTAAAATAGCAAACATGCTCATCCAAAGTTCCATTGGTCTAGGCAGCAGCCACATTTGTGGTGCTTCAACAATATTCATTAATGAATTGCAGCCAACATGTCTTTTCAAAGACATGGCTCCAATAGCAACTTTGGGAAAAAACAACATTAAGACCATGACACAAAACAAAGGCATTTTGCTCAAAACATAAACAAACACCAAAACCTGATGCTACAATCTATAACCAACACAGCAGCCTAAGGCTTTTCCTCTATGGTAGTCAAAGTGAATTAACAGACCTTAGTAGTGATTGATGCAAAACTGAACATAACAATGTTATCACCTTTCTCATAAGTTACAACTTATCAAGTTACCACCAACAACCTTAATATGAATACAACCAAAATCACAAGTTGACTCATTCAAAAAAAAACAAAACACCTCAATAGCAACAATGACAAGTTTAGCTCTTGGTATTCCAATCCATGGATTCCAATCACGGCTCCAACAAATTCACTCATAACAGCAACAACTCAAAAAGTTTCAATGTAAAAAAACATGATTAAGGAAAGCATGATCAAAACAAACAACATTTTTTAATTCAGATCATAACAGGCTGTGAATTCCACACACAAATGGTTTTTGACCAAACTAGAATCTGTTAATGCAAAAACTAACAAGCTTTTAAAAAATTGTTGGCAGCCAGCTGTTGGTATTTCAAACAATGCCTATTGATGAATTCCAAACAACATGTCTTTATAAAGAGGCAGTTACAAATATCTACTTAGAAAACATGATCAAAGAAAATGGGATCAAGTGAAAATGTTTTGGTTTAACAACAAGCCTTGATATTACAATATTCAAGGAAACAGACTAAAAGTTCAATGTCTTGCCTTACTGACAGTTTACAAACTTAATGCAAGCAAAAGTGGAACAAACCAACATGTGCTTGGCAACCAAACTCTGGTCTGAATCTGATTGAACCAATGACAGCACAATAAAGTAAAAAGCTAATGGATCAGAGGTTAACATACCTCACAACATGACAGACAGTGTGTTCTGGTATTTTAATCAATGAACTTTGATGAATCCCAATTACCCTTATGTCAGCAACTCAAAGATAAAAAACTAAGAAATCACAATGAAAAAACAAAATTAAAGAGGTTTCATTAATAATTGAAACAAACACATGCTTATATTGTAAACAGGATGCACCAATCAAAACTAGACCACCAACTTGTTTCATATGTACATGAGAGGACGATTGCCACTAAACCAGTTATAGCAGCAAACAGACATGCATAGCACAATTTGGTAGCAATGGACCAAATCTGGTAGTTTTAAACAAAAGTGTGTGCCATGCAGCAATGACCTCAGCATAACAATGCTAAACATATATAGAAAAAAAAAGAAGCGGCATCAGTCAACTCACAAACCTCATGACAGAGCCAATCATGGTTATTTACCAACCTTGAGTACTGACAAAATAATTTGCTCTTAAAAAACAGTCATCAACTTGTCAAAGCAAACACAAACTCAAACTTTAGTATGGAAAGACAACTTAGAACAGTGGTGGATCATGAGTTTACAAACTCATGATGATTCTTAACAGAACCAAAACATAACAATGCTTATTCACAATGTATCACAAACTTTCATAATATTTGTATTTTCTAGCAAGAGTTCATAGTTTAACAAACAACACTTCTAAATTCTAACAAAACTGTTTGCAATTTATCAAGAGTATGCTATACATTAACAGACTTGTCATGACAATATCAAGTTAATGCTTTATATGATAGTTAACAAACTTCAAGCTACCACACATAAATTTAAATCAACAAACAGTTATGAGCTTACAACATTCAATCATTTTGACAACACATCCACAATTTAGCATGACAATGACTAAACCATCTAAACAAAGCATGATTCATTTGATACTACATTCTCAAGACAACAAGTATGTGCCAAGCACAAAACAGCAGTTTAAAAAAAAACACCACAGAGGTAAACTTGGCATAGCACAGTTAAACATCAAACTCGAGGCACATTTTTTCATGATGGCTACAGCCTTGACAGTATGCATAAACAACACTTGATCATGAGGAATAGGTGTTAACAAACACACACTTAAAATAACAGTTGAACTTCAAGGACCAAATGTATATGGCACATATGAATTTATGACAATAAATGCAAGCATATCCAAATTTGTAGTCAACAGTTTAATGATGCATATTGTACATGAAAGAAAACAAAAGTTAGAGGTCACCAACCTCTTGTAGACTTCCAAATATCAGCTAGCTGCCCAAAAAGAAAATCAGAGATCCCTTTAGAGCAACTTGGTGAAGCTTGCTTCCTTTTGAAGAAATAACCAAATATTGATGACAATTTGAATAAACTCTCTTCCAGTTATGATTTAAGATGATGAATAGCTATAATATCATGGATATGGTGTGTTTTGAGTGTTAAATTGGTAAGAGTGGATGCAAGTAGTGGTTTGGTGTGAAAAGTGCTCAAAAGTCAAACTATGGTGGTGTGAAGTTTGACTTTTTGACTTATGGAGTTTTTGGTGAATGTGATGATTGAAACAACTCTAGATAGTTATTTTGAGGTTGTGTATATGGTTTTAGTGAGGTTTGAATGGTTGGAAATGGAGCTGGTGTGGAATTTGCACAAAGGCAATTTTGGTGGTTTTAGAAGGTTTCTTTACTTTCAAGCAAAGAGAGGAAGGAGACGAGAGCTGTGTTTCTTTGGTGCTTAGTGTGCTCTGGTGTGGTTTGGAGAGTGGAAGGAGCCCTCCTTTTATAGGCCAAGAAGGCTGGGGCAGAATTGTCCTTTTTTGAATTGCAAGCTTGCATTGGTGGGAAACCTCAATACTTCAAAAGTGTGTCTGCTGGTTTAAGGTTACTTCCATCAGTTAATGTCCTTCCTAACAGCTATCCTCAAGCCGGCTGTGTTTAAGATAGCTATGCTGCAGCAAAACCAAGGTTTCTTACACAATTTACTTTTGCTTTTCAACATAGTAATCAAAGGGATTATAATGAGATTCTTGGTTTTCCCTTGGTTTTCCCCCACATCAGGTTCCAACCTAATACTAACACCATACCAGATATGTCTCTATGGTTGGAAATGAACCATATGCTTGAAAATCAATTTATGTTGAATTTTGAAAAGTTAACAAACTAATGCTCAGGCCCAACTTGCACACTTCATAACTCTCAGCTCACAAGGGCTATGAATGGGTTATATAACTTTCTGGAAAGCCCTCATGGAGATCTACAACTTTCATGTTTTTGAAAATTTCAAATTCCCACTGGAACTAGGTTAAAAGACCTCTCAAAGTTGCTGAGAAACATGCCTAAAAGGCCAATAACTTGAATTTTTCTAAGTCATTTTCCTTCTTGAAATGAATTTGGTCATAACTCCAAATCTAGGCATTTTATGCTCATGGACCACTTTGGGACTTTTGTAGGACTTGTAAAGATCTTCCCAATGAGCTTTGAACCAACTCAATTGGATGTGTGGTTAGGGAGTTATTGTCTTGCCCTTTTCAAAACCCTAATTTTCGATTTTTGTGATTACTCCCTAAACTTTGATCCAATGGTCATGAAACTTCATGAGTAGGTGTAATATGTCATTAGGAACATTTTTTATTCCCACCTTGAGTTCAAATTCCTTATGGTTGAAGAGTTGACCTTTCGATCAACCGAACGATCGATCGATGGCTACCGAGTCGACTGTTGATGTTCCGGGTCTTTCGAGGCCTTGAAACTTCTTGAGTAGACTTCACTAAGCCATATGAACTTTATGGACCATGATCCCACCATTGGAACACCATTTAAATCAAAAGTCAAACTACAGTTGACTTTTCCTAATCGAAAACCCTAATCGGGTATCCTGAACTGCACTGTCCTTGCTCCTTGGATGACAACCTCAAATCGGATTCATACTTGACCCAATGGAGTTTATTTGATGATGTGGAGACTTATTTCATGGAGAACCAATCCAATACGTTGACTGATTAACCATTGAAACCTCGATTCTTGGTTGTACGGAACCCTAGTTCCTGTATCTTAACAAAGACCATCTTGAAAAATGTTGAGGTTAGATAATCAAATGCATATGACCCTAAAACGATGATGAAGATCTAAGGGGTCAAAATTTGGGGTGCAACATTAGTATTCCCTCGTGAAATGGGAAAGTCAGAGTCAACATAGTTCATAAAACTATGGATGATGGGGGAAAGGTTACTCGCCAAGACATCGCCATCTTGTGCCTACGTATCCTCATCTGGTATGAGAAATCAGAGAAAACATAGTTCGGCTAAACGAAGCCACTGGTTGGTTAAGTGTTTTTTATGAGCAACGTTAAGTTCCCATTCCATCAGTTAGGGTCGATGCCTGTTTGCGGTAAAACGGAAAAGTAACATACTCTTTCTAGAAATGTGTTTAAAACACAAATACCAAAGGATAAAAAGGTTTGATGCCTGTTTACACTAAAGACTATGATATACGAGAAAACGTGTCACATATCACCCACATGGCGTACACTAGACACTCTAGACAAGTGAGGAGAAAACTCATTATTTCATATATGCTTAAGGCTCGTGGCGCACAATGTTCATCGTCTTTATTAAGTGTATTATAATTGTTTTGAGATGAGAAGAGAGAAAGACGCATAAAAGGTCTAAGGGAAACTTGGTCCTAACGTTGTCATGCAAAATGGCCCTAAGGTCGAGATGCGAAAGGAAATTCTATCCTAATGTTATCATGCAAAAGATGGACCTAAGATTGAGGTTAAAAGCGACTAGCCTACTTTTTATCATGCATGGACTGCACTCCTAATGTCTATTATAATCCAAACTTAAATCGAAAATTAAATTGGACTAGGAATCCTAAGGGAGCATGCAAAAGCAAGAAAACAAGGCAAACACAGTAGCTAGAACATCACCTCTTGCACAAAACATCAATGAAATCCAGCAAGGCAGCACAACAACATACAACAACTACTAATTCAACATAAAAGCAGGTGTAAAAGGCAGGCAGGCAGCAAGCATATCATAGGAAGCATGAAAATTCGGAATACAACAGTGTAGAAAGCAGGGTAGCAAGCATGTTTCAAAACAATCAACATGAGCAAGCATCAATCATGAACAAGTATCAAGCAAGGATGGACATGCATAAACAATTAAGCACAAGTGATCAACAATGTTACATCATTAAGAATCAACAAGAATAACATTCTTTTTATAGCAATTCAAGAAATTAAATGATCATGCGACAAATGGAATCAGAAGTGAATACAATCATGCATCACAAGTCTAGCAAGATAATCATTAACAATTAATCAAGCAACATTAATCAAGCAACATGAACATGTTAGGCATTCAAATGGAAACCAAAAGTCACGCGTAGAAGAATCGCAATCAAACAATCAAATATGATGAAACAAGTCAAAAATAATCCACACAAATGCATCATATCAGTCCATGAAGGTTAGAGGTGGAAATAAATCAAAACATGCTTGAAAACAACCAAAAATCACATTCTGGTCTAGTGTTAATTGATTAACCATTTGCTAGTGCAAACTGGTTAATTGATTAACCACTTGAAAATGTCAAAAATTACACTAGTTAACCGATTAACTTGTTTTGTACTACAACTGATTAATCGATTAACACTGCACTAGAAGCAGAAAAACAGCAATTCAAAAGCACTTTCAGCAATTAATTCAATGTGAAATCATCCAAATGATCATGTAATCAATTATACACGAATTTAACACCAAAAATTAGTGATCAAACATCAATCAAACTTAACCAAGCATTGATATCACAAATCACAAAGATCAAAATCACCAAAATTGAAAATCTACGTTGTGATTATCCAAATAAGCTCAAAACAGAAATCAATCTAGAATTAACCAACTTTCAAAGTTGAGATTTGCTTTGGTAAGTGTTGAACTACTACAAATTGATAGATCCAAGCTAAAAACCCAAAAAAATCTTCAAGATCCAAGAGCTTTCTTGCAAGAGAAGTGAAGAACAAGGCAAAATAAGCCAAAATTGATCAAAGAATCACTTATAAGCTTGCTTCCAAAATCAGATCCAAATCTAAATGAAAATCAAATGATGGATTGAAGATGATGGAGATTAATGATGGAGGTTTAACTCTAGAATTCAAGGATTCTAATAAAGAATCAATGAACTTAAGAAAAGAGCTCCAATGGAGTTTTGGAGTGTAGAAAAGTTGAAAGAATTTGAGAGAAAATTCTAGAGAATGAGTGAGTGTGAAATCTGAAAAATTGGAAATTATGGTGACGGTTGGAGAAAATTCACTTAAATAAGCTCTTGGTTAGGATTAGAATTATGGTTTGGAGTAAGGTTATGAAATTGGAATGGAATTAGGAATGAAAATTGGAGGGAAATTGGATTGATTTTGAAAGTTAACCAAAATTTAGAGTGATTCTAGATCCTTCTTCTGGTGTAAAAATCAATTCACAAGTGATCAAAATGGACCCCAAAAGTGGCAGCATTAAAAATACACGTATCTGTGAAAATTTTCCTTTGGTTAATCGATTAACCATTTGCTAGTGCAAATCGTTTAATCGGTTAACCACTCACAAAATTTAAAAAATGCACCATTTGGAGAGAAACTGCACATGCGTCCATTTTCACCCGTTCTGAGCCCTGTTAAGCCTCTGAAACTTGCCCTTTGACATTATAACTATGAAAATTCCTGAGATAAGCTATGACCTATCTCTTGTGCTGAAATAACCTACTGAGTAAAATAAAATCGGCCACTCGATTGCTGGGCAAAATAAACGTCGAAGCCTCTGACGCTCGCTACTTAAACTCTTGCAATAAAAGAGAAGCATGAGCCATAAAAACACCTTGATCCCATGTCTCGAGAACCAATGTCATGGTATGTAGAAATGCAAAGAAACATAAGCCGATAGATAAAAAAACGATGAGACAAATTTTAGGGTGCAACAGTAGTAACTTATAAAGATTGGCATGAGATGCTACCCTTTGCATTGCATGGATACCGGGCGTTCATCTGTACTTCAACAGAGGCAACCCCTTTTTCTTTGGTATATGGGATGAAAGTATTTCTCCCAATTGAAGTAGAAATCCCATCAATGAGAATCTTGATGGAAACCAAACTTGAAAAGGCTGAATAGATTCAAAATAAATTTGATGAATTGAACCTTATCAAAGAGAAACTTATAACATCCTTGTACCATGGTCAGTTGTATCAGAAGTGGCTCAAGAAGGCGTTAGACAAGAAAACCCACTTTCGAGAATATAAAAAATGTGATCTTGTGCTCAATAAGATCTTGCCTATACACAAAGATTCACGTGGAAAATGGACTCCAAATTGTGAAGGCCCATTTGCTGTTAAGAAAGTCTTTTCCAGCGGAGCCCTAATTCTTGCAACAATGGATGATGACGAGCTTCAATGTCCAGTGAATTACAATGCAATCAGATTGTATTATGCCTAGAAAAAAGGGAGCCCACTAAGTTGAAAACTCGAAAGGGAGACTTAGGAAAAAAAAGGGCATCTTGGTGGACTGAAAACCCGAATGGACGGTCCAGGCAAAAATTAGGGATACAAAAATGTGTCAGCTCGCTAAGTCGAAAACCCGAAAGGGCGACTTAGGCAAAAAAGAGCATCTCGGTGGATTGAAAACATGAAAGGGTGTACCAAGAAAAAGTTAGGGATAATAAAAAGTCAAATATTATATCAGGCAAGACTAACCAATGCAGAAGAACCAGAAGCATGAAAGATCAATCTAGTTGCTCTCTTTAAAAGCAAATTTCTAGGGACTCTTGGTTATAGGGAAAGTAACATTTATTGAGATTCAATGTAAGTCATTCCCATTGCCATTTTTGCTTTTCTTTCCCTCTATAATATCCCACATGGAGCCCCACTTTCATGTACTACCATTCTATAAATAAAAGTCAGTTTTTTTCAATCTCACTTTCATTTTTTATTCTTTGTGAAAAATTTCATTTATTTTTGATGATATAACTTTGAAACTAAGGAATAATAAACATATTAAGATATATAAATTCTTTAACATCTAAAATAGTTAAAGAGAAGTTGATGTTTTTCTCAAGAAACCATGAAGTCTTAAAAGTGCTCTTGGAACACCGCTGAAAGAACATTCCCGAGGGGGCTTGATCCACGTAATTTCTAAAGAGATTTTGATGAAAGGCTGACATACTTGATGAGCATGCTCAAAACATCCATCCACTTTAAAAATGGGAATTTTTTCATGTGTTGAGGAATTCAGTAGAGTAAACTCTACACCAAAGATTCTATATGCTTGGCATATTAGCCCAGTCTTTGTTTCTACATGCATTCATGCATCATAGATCATGCATAACATGTTTGTCATATAATCTTGTCAAACTAACCTTGTTGTCCAACTCAGTTGACATCCTCCAAAATAGATATTTGCCAAGTTTTATCTCTTTTGTCAAATCTGAAGTACTTCTAGATCGTCCCATTTATCTCTAAGGTGTTACCAGATGAGTTTCGTCTTCTGTTGATTTATTTCTATATGATGTGTTTCTAGCTAACCTTTTATTGTGGTTTGTTTTCAGACCTTACTGTCGATACGTTTTGCGAGAAACCAGAACACATCATTTGCTGTTATGTGAGAACCCATAACATTACTTCATTCTGTGAGAAGCCATAACTTGTTATTATGGTTATGTGAGAAGTCGTAACCTTTCATTTGTGTCATTCTGCGAGAAGTCGGAACCTTTCCTCGTGGTTATGTGAGAAATCGTAACCTAAAATTACTTTATTCTGTGAGAATCCGTAACCTTTTCTTGTGGTCATGTGAGAAGCCATAACCTGTCATTTGCGCTGTTCTAAGAGGAACCATAGCTCATTTGAACTTCTTTACTCTGTGAGAACCCTGAGTCATTTTATATTCGTTACGTGAGAACCCGTAACATATCTTGATATTCTGTGAGAAGCCAAAACTATTATCTTTACTCTATGAGAATCCGGAGTCATTTCATCTTCATTACATGAGAACCCGTAACATGTCTTGATGTTTTGTGAGAAACCAGAACTCTTTTCTTTACTCTATGAGAACCCGAAGTCATTTCATCTTTGTTACATGAGAACCCGTAACATATCTTAATATTCTGTGAGAAGCTAGAACTATTTCCTTTAATATGTGTGAAGCTGTTGCACCCCAAAATTTGCCCAACATTTCTTTACCTAGCTTGTGTTTCATTTCATTCACATTAGCATTATCATTTGCATTTCATTGACATGTATGCAGGAGATCAAGAGGTATGATTACCAATCAAGGTCTATACAAGACTATGAAGCTAGCTAAGAAAATTGTTCAGATGTTCAAGGGTTGATATCCTTGTCAGAGAAGTTAAAAGATCCTCAGAGAGAATGGTTGAAACCAAGAGTGTGGGTCTCCTAACTTGAGAGTTATGGGGAAGACCATCAGATGATTCTGAGGCCATGAAGATGGACTTGAGGTCTTGAGAGAGCTCATGAGAAGGTTTGAAGATCACTTTGAGGCCTAGACAGGTCATTATGCAAGATTAAGAAGACTCAGCCATGAGTGGTGCAATTAGGGTTTGACTGGGTCAACCCTAAGTCAACTGATGATTTAAACAAGGTTGAGACCTAATTCAAAGGCCATGTGATCATGGAGTGATGCATTGAGATGTTATAAGGATGATTAAAAGGTCAACTCATCATGATTGAAGAGTTTGAGAAGTTTCAAGCTAGGGTTTCTAAGGCTTGATAGTGTAAAATCCCCTAGTTTGACCCCTATCTTCAAGGCAATTTAGCTCAAGATGTGATTGTCATCTCATCTTACCCCTAACATGAATGTTGTAGAGATTGATCTTAGCTTTAATTTGAGTACTAGAAGTCCTTGATAGGATTTGTAGAACTCAAGTTATGACTTTGACAAGTTACAGGTCATCTGATGTATGTGAATTTGGGGGCTTGAAAGTTACCCAACTTGCATCAAACTTTTGCCCAAGAAGGATGATTCTTATGAACTTTTGGTCAACATGAATGTTGTTCCTTATCCTCTTAGATTTCTATAGAGTACTAGAAGTCCTTGATAGAATTTTTAGAACTCAAGTTATGGCTTTGACAAGTCAAGGGCATTTTGGTCATTTGGAGATTACAGGTCATTTCAACCATAAGGCCATAACTCCCATTTCCAAGCTTCAAATGGGAAAATGTCCAACATAAGACTTGTTCAAAATAATGTTTTAAGGCTAGTAAGAGGTTATGAGATGTTGGAATTGCTTGTAGCTCAAAGTTGCAAAAATGACCTAAAAAGAGGGTATAAGTTAAATGAATCAAAGTTGGAAATTGATACTTTTGATCTACACATCCAAACCAAGGCATGTAATAGGTCATTTTGAATCTAAAAAGCATTTTAAGAATATTGGTTTAGCCATATTTTTGAATTGAAGTCTAATTTGTGGACTTGCTTTGAAAAGTGGTTACTTACATCTTAAGTAACATGTGCAAAACTCAAATTCAAGGCACGAACAAGATCCCTTGCAAGCCAAACACTTCCAAAATGTCATGGGGGGAGAAATTGGAAGGGAATGGGATTGATTTCAAGCTGTTTGCAGAGTTATGCACACCATGGCATATAAGTGAACTTCTCATGTCATGAGAGATTGGATTTCTCATTGGAAGGATCTAGAGGGTTCTAGATCATCCACACATGTTCTATATATTGAGTAGAAGAGGTTCAGATGAAAGGTTGGTGAGGATTGAAGGAGAGAGCAGAGATTGAGATTGAGATTTCATTGCTTGCAACTGAATTCGGTTACATCATTTCACTCACTTTCCGTCTATTTTCTTGATTGCAATCTCTTCCATGGATGCTAGGGAATGATTCCAGATCATAATCAAAGGGAAATCGTGGCTGATTGGTGTTCTTGAGCTCAGATTTCTCCACCTGCAACTCAGGTTCGAATCCAAGAGTTGAAGCCATTTCAATCAATTCTATTGCATACAGAAGCTTGGAAGTGATTCACTGAAGGAGTCTGGAGCATTTGAGGGCTTGATTTGAGGTCTTGCTACTTCTGTGCACGCGAAATTTTCAGGTTGGTAACCTTTGATCTCTGGCTTGTTTTAGGTAGAATCAATACGAATTAGGATGTTAGATGCATTGTAGAACGGTGTAGGAAGGTTTTCAGATAGTTAATTTGAGAATTAGTGACCAATTAGGGATGTTGCCATTTTCGGTTGAGAATTGGTTATGGCGAATCTTGAGGTTTCAGAGAGAATAAAGGGCATGAATGAATTCGTGAGGAAATTTGGGACAAGTTTCATGTATAGACCACTTGCAATGGAGGATCCTAGAGAGAGTTAGGGTTGGGGACGATGACAGGAGTACCACCGGTGGTGGCAGGAGCTGCGCGCGAGGTTCAGAGATTCAAAAGGTTGAAGATGATCCCAGAGCCCTTGGATTTAGGTGGACCTTTGACTGGCGAAGTGATCCAACTGCCACGTGTGTGTTTCAATTTGTGAAGAGTCTGAGTTTTAATGAAACACATCGTTTCATTTAGTTACTGATTGTGGGCTTAGTAAATTGGTTGATACCTGCACCCCCCTGATGGCCCAATCCCTGATATGAACTGGATTTTATTTCTATCTGCACCGTGCATTTATTATTTTACTTGGATTTTCTTTAATTTCTTCATTTTATTCATGGTTCATGATTAAATCATAAAAAATGGAAAAATGGTCCAATTAATCCCATTCTTTTTGCATTAGATTCATGATAGGGTCTAGTATTTTTTAGATAAATAATATTTTTATTTCATGCATTTTATGATTTTATGCAAATTTTTACATTTTAATTGATATTAAAATAGTCATGTTTGATACTTGATTTTGTGGAATTTTGTGTGATCATGTGATGAGGAGTTTGATCTTGATTTTTTGTGAGTAGTTAGCATAGATATGCATGCTCCCCATAGATTTTTTTTCAGATTTTTGTGATGAACATAGGTGGTAGTTTAGGTTGAAACCTTTAGAAGCTCCATTTTTAGGGTTTATGGTTGATACCTTTGGATTTAGGACTTAATTTTAGGACTTAATAGATGATTTAGTCCCTGGTTTTTGTATGAGGAATTCTTAATTGAGTTAGGATCCCTTAGGAATTTTGGTAGAAATTTATAAGATAGTTTACTATTTTTGATTGATTTTAGTTTAGGTGCTAGTTTTAGATGATTCTAAGGCACTAACTCAACTAGATTAACATCTTTAGTTCCCTTAGATTAGGGTTTTGCTTTGTTTGTTCTTGGATGATGATGAAGGCAAGTTGAAGATGCATTGGATTGCTTGAAGAGGCTTGGATTTGAAGATCTTCCCTTCTTTTGGTGTAGTTTTGATTAGGTATTAAGAGTAGGGATTTGTAGGCAGAGCTTCTAGATAGTTCTCTTCCTTCATAAACATGGAATATGTTGATCAATTCCATTCTTCCCTATGATGCAAGGTACCTTAGTAAAGGCCTCATCCCTCCTTTGGTAGGATGTGTGGCTCTTTGCAAATTGGTAGAACCTTTGAGGGTCCCTTTCTCTGATGACAGGATGCTCAGTGGTGACCTTTGGTCTTCACTCTGCTACCAATCATCCAAACTTTGCTCTGGATAGACGAATCTTTCTCCCTTGTTAGAGGATGGAGTTCCTTGCTTAAAGAATATTGAAGGATGAATTTGACACTTCCATGTGATTGAAGATTACTCTGGAAAGCTGAGGCTTGTAGAGGAAGAGGAACAAGTTGATACTGGTAAAGCAAAGAGAGCTGAAGCAAGAAGACCCAGTTGATACTTGTGAAGAAGATCCAATGGAGATTGAGTGAAGAGCTGAGGCTTGAGGAATAAAGGATAAGTTGACACTTACATTGATGCATTGAGAGCCTGAAGGAATCAAGTTGATACTTGTAGTTAGGAGTGAAGCCTGAAGGTGGAATTGACTGAAGAGCTGAAGCTTGGAGAAGAGAGAACAAGTTGATACTTATGTTTGATGGGTTGAAACCTTGGAGGAGCAAGTTGATACTTGTTATTGAAGATGATAGCCCTGAAGAGCTGTTAAAGGATTGCTTTGCTGTGAAGCTGTGGGAGTGGTTGATCTGCTTTCTTTTCTTGTCTGTTTTCTTCTCTGTATTGATGTGCCTTGTTTGCTTTGCTTAATGCATTAGAATAAGTTCATATTTAGACTGATGTAAGCTAGGAGCATGATTGCACTAGAGGTTGAGTTGCTCCCTCTGCTTGTATTGTTACTGTATGGCTTTGCTTGCGGGTATTCGGTAGAGCCCAGCTCCCTTGCCTATGTGGTTTGTGTTGGCTTGATAGCATTTTATTTCTTCTGTATGATTGCAGTTACTTCTATTTTGCTTGACAACATGTTATTTCCTCTGTATGATTGCAGTTATTCATATCTGGCTTGAGGTCGAGACGAGCTTGTGGAGGCTGATGCCCCACACACATTTCCTCCCTCACTTGCATTGCATGCATTTTAATGTATATCTGTTTACTGTTTAAGCTGATGCTTTATCTGTTTCTGTTCATCATTGACATGATCCCCTAGGAATCTCACTTCCTTTGATAAGGAAGTGATGATTAGAACTTTAGGTTGAAACCTATGCATGATAACTTCTAGGAGTTCCCTGTTTCAAACCTCAACCATAGGATGAATCCTTGGCATGACAACATTAGGACTTGATAGTCTCCCCTTAGTTGAGCTTGTTCTCTTCTCATCTCAAAACAGCTTAAGATACAGTAATCATGAATGATTTCTTTCGTACGTTACGAGCCTTAAGCTATCTGAGAAAGGATTGTTGGAGAGTTTCTTTTCAACAGTCTGGATGTTTAGTATGGCACCCTTTGGGTGACATGCGACACATTCACTCTCAGGTCATAGTCTTTAGTGCGATTGAAATTGCAAACACCATAAAAAACAGTTCTTTCGTAAAAGACAGAAAACAAACTCTAAACCTTTTTGCCCTGTGGGCCCATAATTCAAAGGAAGCTTTTCCGAAGAAAAGAGTGTCGTTAACTCCCAGTTCTACTGCAAACGGTAACGCCTAAGTCTCCAAGGGTCGAGCTGCGTACACCAAACTGCTGGAACTGTTTGTTAACCCTACTCGATAAAAATAGATGAATCTGAATTCCCGTAATCCGTATTATCCCGAACTACGTAAGCTCTGATCTCTCATACCTGTTGAGAGTACGTAGGCACAATACTGATGTATTGGCGAGCCACCTTCCCCGTAATCCGTAGTTAGTCGAACTACGTTGACTCTGATTTCTCATTCTCTGATGAGAATACGTAGGCATAAAGCGCGACGCTTTGCCGAGTCATTTTCTTTTATTTTCAAACCAGCCTTGATAGGTAGATAGATAAAACCAACCCGTCCAGTAAACACAACAAGTGTGGATCCCATCGAGTACGATGGACGTGAGGGGTGCTAATACCTTCCCCTTGCGTAACCGACTCCCGAACCCAGACAATGGTTGCGATGACCTTGTCTTATACCATTTCGTCAGGTTTTTCCGATCGTTTCCTTTCCCGTTCTGAGGGATAAATAACGAAAGGTGGCGACTCTTCTGTTTTGCCGGCACCTTATTTTCGCGGAAGCGACAACTGGCGACTCTGCTGGGGACTTGATAGTTTCCTGGGGATCCAACGTCCCTTACGCGAGTCAGTTTGGGTATCCAACGGCCCCTGCGAGAGTCAATCCTAGCGCTTGTATGATTACTTGTTGGGTTTTGTTTATTTATCGCATTTATTTCCTGCATTTCATTTTCAGTATGATATGATTATCTGTGCTGTTGTGGGAGGGGCATTCTGATGAGTGAGAAGCCAGACCCAGGCTTGAGTGAACCTAGCATTAGTTGTGGAAATTAGTGGGCGCGTGCTTGCTTGGCAGGCACTAGTGTCTCATGAAATCCACGCTCAGACGAGGTTCTCCCGGTTGACTTCTTTTTCAACCCTTTGGGTTGAGGGGGTTGTTGGTTTGGAGGATTATCGACTCTTGGGACCGATCATTTGGGATTCAGCCGAGTGAGGCCGCTTCATGAGCTGGTGATGCCACACCTTCTGGGTATCGTATCACCCCTCTTGAATGTCTGTGACACTGATGACCGCATAGGATGCCGAACTTGTGTCAGTTTAGGTCCATGCCTGTGAGCAGGGTTGGGTTTGTTGCAGGAAACTTTGACCTTCACACTACCTGGTTTTCTTGATAGTGAATCAGTTTTGTTGGTACCGGAGGTTCTCATTATCAGATATATGATTGTTCTTGCTAGAGCAGAGTTATGGTCCTATATCAGAGGACCTTATCTTCAGAGATGTGTATTTGTTCTTGACAGAGCAGGTTTATGATTGGGATCAGAGGATCTCATCAGCAGATGTATGGTTGTTCTTGACAGAGCAGAGTTACGGTCCTATACCAGAGGTCCTTATTATCAGATAGTTGTTCTTGACAGAGCAGAGTTTTGGTCCTATATCAGAGGTCCTTATTATCAGATATTTGTTCTTGACAGAGCAGATTTGTGGTCCGATACCGGGGTTTTCTTCTTATCAGATATAGTGGTTGTTCTTGATAGAGCAAGATTATGGTCCTGTTGATACAGAATCTCCACAGCGCAGTTGTCTTGATCTCCTGCTGCATGATTGCATTTTACATTGCTTTGCATACCCATTTGCATTTCATTAACGTGTGTCTGTGTTGCAGGTACCGTTTCCCCCGATCCAGGATTTCTTGCCTCCTATTGTATTGTTATGGGTTCTCTGAGGAAGACCGTGGCTTACAAGCTCCCTGCTCCTGATGTTGTTCAGCTGACTGGTTTGATTGCTTTAGCAGATGATTCTGTGAGAGATGAATTCAGAAAGTCTTACGGTAAATTGCTCAGTTTGGTTCGTAAATCCTCTGTGTTTGAGTTGAACGGGTTGCACGCCCTGCTGCAGTTCTACGACCCTCCGTTGAGATGCTTTACTTTCCAGGACTTTGTTCTTGCACCCACGCTAGAGGAGTATGTTGATTTGTTAGGTGTGCCTATCAAGAGTCAGATGCCCTTTGTTCATATGGATGCTGAGCCTAATCTGGCTAGTCTAGCTCCGTCACTTCATCTGGATGCCTCTGAGTTGGTATTGTCTAGTTGGAACAAGGTTCCCGGTTTCTCCTTGCAGTTCTTGGTGGGAAAAGCTCAGCAGTGCGCCAAAGACGGATGTTGGGTCGTGTTCAACGCCATTCTCGCTCTGTGCATATATGGCATCATTCTGTTCCCCAATATGCCTGACTTTGTGGACTTCGAAGCCTTCCACATCTTTGCTTCAGGGAATCCAGTCCCTACCTTGATAGGAGATGTCTACCATTCCGTCCACTACAAAAACAAGAACAGAAGGGGCAAGAATGTCTCGTGCTGTGTGCCCCTACTTTATAGATGGCTTGATAGTCATCTACCCAAGAGGGGTCCCTTTGCTTCGTCTGCAGCCACAACTGAGTGGTCTGAGCGTTTGATGAGTCTATCAGCGGAGGATATTGACTGGTTTGACAGAGATAGGTTGGGTACCGAGATTATCTTCAGCTGCAGCGGGTTTCCGAACGTGCCTTTGATAGGCAGGAAGGGCTGTATAAACTATAATCCGTCTTTGCTGGTCCGACAATTTGCTTACGCTTTGAGAGCTCCGCCGAAGGATGAAGAGGTGCAGGAATCTCTGTACCTCACTGGTCTTCTAGAGGGGGATATGTTATCTAAGCTTCAGCGCGCTTGGAATGGTATCAGTAAGAGGGGAAAACCATTGCTGGGGAAGAGCAATAGCCAGGCCTACGCTCCGTATGTGACTTGGATCAGAGCCAGAGCAGATGCTATAGGAATGCCATTTCCTCCTACCAAGCCAGAGAGCCCTCCAGTGATTGAAGAGCCTACCACCATGCCTATTCAGCAGCATAATCAGGTGTTAGCTGAGAGAGACGAGCTGAAGAAGGCCAATAAAGAATTGGAGAAAGAATTGGCTCAACTCAGAAGCGAGAGAAGCGAAGCCATCCATTCCTTCAAGAGGCAGACCGAGCTGGTGAACCAGTTGGGGACAGATCTGACTAAGCAGATAGCCGAGCGCGAGCGCATGGGTCGAGACTTCAAAGCTGTCAACGATGTACTGACCACTAAGAAGCAGCACTTGGACGAAGCGTATCGGAGGATATCCAAGTTTAACCAGCATTGGAAGGCCTCCCTAGCCAACAGGAAAGAGTGGGAGGATAAGCTGATGCAGAAGATCACCAAGTTGAAGGCCCAGGTGAAGGCTAGTGAGAAGAGGTTTGATGAAGAAACCGCTCACAGATATGCCGTTGAAGGCCAGCTCAACAAAGCTCTCGCTAACCTGAAGGAGCGCAAACTGACGTTTGAATTCAAGAAGCGGAAGCTAGAAGATTGTTTCGGCGAAGGAGCATGGGAAGATTCGGTCGAAGGTCTTCAGTACACCATTATGCAGAGGGAGTTACTCGTCGAAGGGTTACTCACTCGGCCTGGTCATCCAGAAACGAAGGGGTTGTTAGAAGAGTTTCGCGCCAGTGGCCGTGCTTGACTATTTTTATTCCTTTTGTTTGATCATTGTTGTATGCTGACCATCACTAGGCTTGTTGGTTGAGGTCATGCTATTGATTCATCTTGTACTCACTGACGTTGTGTAATGCCTTGATGGGCTTTCTGTATATGAGATGTTATTTCCATGACTGGACTCAGACTTCTTATTATCAGCACTGGCACTCAGGCACTAGGATCGGGGGATACCTCCCTAACACACAGACACACGTTTGCATTTGCATGAAGCATTTGCATGACGAGCACTTTGTCATTTTTTCCTAACCCTTTTGTGTTTTCAGGTTGTTTCAGGTTGTTCCAGGATTGATCAGAGACCTATCCACCGCTATCCGACCAGAGCAAATCAAACCAGAATCATGGAGCAAGTGCAAACTGATGTTCAAGAACTCCGCGAAAGAATGGACCGCTTCATGGAGCTCATGCAAGCGGTCGCCAACGGCCAGGATCAGCACAGAACCTTGGTTCAGCCTCTGATTTCAAGGGTTGATAGCAATGGCGTACTCCATGGTGGGACCGTGCCTACCCCTCCACCAGTTAAAACTCCTCAGAATGGCGTCCCCGTGACCCGGGGGAATGGCAGTGCCAACGGCAATGTGATAGCTAACATGGGACTCAACGGCAATACGACGGGCGTCGGTAATGGGAATTTTGAAGCTAACGTCAATGTTGGGCTGGGCAACAACACTGTGGGTGTTGGAAATCTGCTTGGGCCTCAGCCATGGTTAGAAGACTGTCAAGACGATGTGTTCTCTCAGAGAGATGCTGAAGGGGAGCTGACTGCTGAAGCACGGCTTAGGTTCAAGGCACTTGAGGACAAGATGAGGAGTATCGAGAACCAGAACACTTTGGGTGTTGATATGTCCAAGTTGGGACTGATTGCTGATTTCAAGGTGCCTCCCAAGTTCAAGGTAACTGACTTTGAAAAGTACAAGGGCACCACTTTCCCTCGCGTCCACCTGAGATCATATTATAGAAAAATGTCCGCTCATTCTGAGGACGAGAAGTTGCTGATGCACTTCTTTCAAGACAGTCTGTCCGGGCCCTCCCTCGAATGGTACATGAGTCTGGAGCCTACCAGTGTGCGCACGTGGAAGGACCTTGCTGAAGTGTTTGTGCACCACTACTAATATAACAGCGACTTGGCCCCGAACCGAGTCCAACTGCAGAATCTGTCGCAAAGGAACAATGAAGGATTCAAGGAATACGCCCAGCGGTGGCGTGAATTGGCAGCCAGGGTTCAGCCGCCGATGGTTGAACGTGAGCTTGTGCAAATGTTCGTAGCCACCCTCCCAGGGGTTTATTATGAGAAATTGGTCAGCGGTATGTCTGGAACCTTCTCATATCTCATTATCACGGGTGAGCACATTGAAAATGGGATCAAACTGGGGAAAATTCAAGGTGATTCATCCTCAGCTGGAGGAGGAGGCAAGAAACCTTATGGTGGCAAAAGACGGGAAGGAGAAACGAGCGCCGTGACCAACGCCCGAAGGAAGGGTAAAGGCCCTCACCAATAGGTGGCCAGCATAACTATCCCGGCAGTCCCACAGCCACAACAGCAGCAGCAGCCGAATCAACAAGGGTACAGAAAGTACCAGAATCTGGCACCTCTATCGAACCGTCACCTCGAGACTCCGCCCATGTCGTACGTGCAGCTGTTACAAACTTTGCTTCAGCTACAGTTTATCCAGAAGAGAACCCTGGCTCCCTTGACAGGGGCACCTCCGCCAGGTGATGACGCGAATGCAACTTGTGAGTTTCACTCAGGGGCACCAGGCCACACAATAGAGAATTGCAAAGCCTTCAAGCATAAGGTGCAAGACATGGTGGACGCCAAGATCATCAACTTCTCAGATAATGTGCCAAACGTCACGAAGAACCCTATGCCGAATCATAGGGGAGGTGGAGTAAATTCCATTATTGAAGACGAGAGCTTGGATTTGTTGACTGACGTCAGAGATCTGAAGACACTGCTTAGCTTCGTTAAAGCTAAGCTGATGAAAAGGGGTTTCTTTCTAGGTTATGGAGAGCTGTGTATGGGCTGTGCGACAAGTCCTGATGGATGTGAACAGTTGATAGAGGGGATTCAAAGTCTGATGACCGAAGGAATCCTGCAGTTCAGCCGAAGGGCCGAAAGCGGATCAGGAGAGGTAATGCTGAAGCAAGATGATGAGGTTTCCACCATCACCATCCCTTGCCAGACGATAACTATTTCTGCACTCAGGCCGCCCACGATTACCATCACCAAAGCTGGGCCAATACCGTTCGAAAGCACTAATGTTGTCTCGTGGCACTATGGGGCAGAGGTCTACTGCAACAGACATAAGTTGGAACTAGAACCGTTTGGGTCGTCTGTGGAGAACCTAGCGGGCGTTAGCGGAATTACTCGCAGCGGGAGAGTATTTGCACCACCTGAGGTCGTGGCGGATAAAGCGGACAGAGCTGATGCAACTGATAAAGGTAAAAATAAAGTCGTCGAAGAGATCCCTCGTGGGGTAGAAAAAGACTTACTTGTTAAAGACGCCGAAGAATTTATGAGGTTGATTAAAAAGAGTGACTACAAGATTGTGGATCATCTCCATCAAACACCCTCGAAAATTTCCATCCTGAATTTGTTGCTGTGTTCTGAAGCACACCGCAACGCAGTGCTGAAGGTGTTGAACGCCGCATATGTACCGCAGGAAATATCGGTAAACCATTTGGAAGAGGTCGTAGCCCACGTAAATGCTGGAAATGGGTTAGGGTGCACTGACCTAGAGCTGACGCCGAAGGGGAGGAACCACAATAACGCCCTGCACATCTCGATAGAGTGTAGGGGAACAATTATGTCTCACGTGTTGGTAGACATTGGGTCGTCGCTCAATGTTCTTCCGAAGAAGGCATTAATGAAGTTAGATACTCACAGAGTGATTTGCACACCCAGTGATCTGGTTGTGAAAGCGTTCGATGGAACCAAACGTCATGTTTTCGGGGAGGTGACATTGCCAATCCAAGTCGGGCCGGAAACATTCGACGCGGTCTTTTACATTATGGACATCATGCCTGCCTACATCTGTCCCTTGGGCCGGCCGTGGATCCATTCTGCTGGTGTCGTGACCTCCACGTTGCACCAGAAGCTCAAGTATGCTGTCGGAGGTAGCATCGTGACCGTATGTGGCGAGGAAGACATAATGGTGAGCCATTTGTCGTCCTTCAAATATGTTGAGATGGATGGGGAAATCCACGAAACCCTATGCCAAGCGTTCGAAGCCGTTAAAGTCAAGAACGTAGCGCCTGCGATCACTGAAAAGCCAGAGATGACTCTCTCTTCCTTCAAGGAAGCCCGGGCCGTTGTCCAAGCCGGATCTACCCCAGGTTGGGGGCGAATTTTGGAGATACCTAACAAGCAAGACAAGTTTGGGTTGGGATATTCCCCTGCGGCTGAAGCCTCATCTTCTCACAGTGCGTCGCGAGGTAAAGGGCCGATCCAGTTTACCAGTGGCGGGGTGATATTTGAAAGCGTCAACGCGGTGTCTGAAGACAGCGGAGATAGCGAATGTGACCTAGATTCTTGGATTCAGCCAAGCAAGCCAGGCGAAAGCCTCAACAACTGGTCCGTCAAGGATATCATCCAGATGGAAGGCAAAGAGTAATGATTTACTTTTTCCAATCATTGTACAACCCTATGTCCTACCCGGGGCATAGTGGTTTTATTGTCAGGGCCTCGTTTGATTATGTACATGCATTTTATCAATAAATCAAAAGGCGTTTTCCTTCGTATTCAAATATTGTGATCTCTGTTATTCCTGTTTTATATTTGTTTTGAAAAACAATAAAATGGCAATGAGGTTTGTGCTAACCTGCATATCCTTATTTTAAGCTTAACCCTTGTTATTGCAGGATCTACATAGCAGATGACATCGACTCTGGACCTTCTACGACTCACTTCGACTTTGATTGCCCGATCTATCAAGCCGAAGAAGAGATTGATGAAGACGAAGACCTTCCTGAAGAGTTGGCTCGCTTGTTGAAATAAGAAGAGAAAGTTATTCTGCCTCACGAAGAAGAAATTGAGATTGTGAATCTGGGTTCTGAAGAACTTGTCAGGAACGTCAGGATAGGGGCTGCATTGCAGAGTGATGTCAAGCAGAGATTGGTCGAGATGCTAAGAGAGTATAGTGACGTCTTTGCTTGGTCATACGAGGATATGCCCGGACTTGACACTGACATCATGGTCCACCACTTGCCGCTGCGAGAAGATTGTCCTCCCGTTAAGCAGAAGCTTAGGAGGACACGACCAGATATGGCCGTTAAGATCAAAGAAGAAGTGCAAAAGCAACTTGATGCTGGCTTCTTAGCAGTCACTACTTACCCTTCGTGGGTCGCCAACATAGTGCCTGTACCGAAGAAGGACAGTAAGGTACAAATATGCGTCGATTATCGGGATTTGAATAGGGCGAGCCCTAAAGATGATTTCCCGCTGCCTCATATTGATGTGTTGGTCGACAATACAACTCAGTTCTCCGTATTTTCGTTCATGGATGGCTTTTCCGGTTACAATCAGATCAAGATGGCGCCGGAGGACATGGAGAAAACTACGTTTATCACTCCTTGGGGAACATTTTGCTACAAGGTAATGCCTCTCGGTCTGAAGAACGCGGGGGCCACTTACCAATGAGCTATGGTTACTTTGTTTCATGATATGATTCACCATGAGATTGAAGTCTATGTTGATGACATGATTGCGAAGTCCCAAACGGAGGAGGGACATCTGGTCAATTTGCTGAAGCTTTTTGAGAGGCTTAGGAAGTTCATGTTGAGGCTGAATCCTAACAAGTGTACTTTCGGAGTACGGTCTGGAAAGCTACTGGGGTTTATCGTGAGTGAAAGAGGCATTGAGGTCGATCCTGCGAAGATTAAAGCAATACAAGAAATGCCAGCGCCAAAAACAGAAAAAGAAGTCCGTGGCTTCTTGGGCAAAATAAACTACATTGTAAGGTTTATCTCTCAGCTCACTGCTACGTGTGAACCGATGTTCAAACTGCTGAAAAAGGATCAGGCGATTATCTGGAACGAGGATTGCCAGAAGGCATTCGATAAGATAAAACAGTATCTGCAGGAACCTCCAATCTTGATACCCCCAGTGGCCGGACGACCCTTAATCATGTACTTGACAGTTCTTGAGAATAGTATGGGGTGTGTTCTCGGTCAGCACGACGAGACTGGCAGAAAGGAACATGCCATTTATTACTTGAGTAAAAAGTTCACAGACTGTGAATCTCGCTACTCGATGCTGGAGAAGACGTGTTGTGCGCTAGCCTGGGCTGCCAAACGTTTACGACAGTACATGCTCAACCACACAACCATGCTAATTTCGAAGATGGACCCGATCAAGTACGTCTTCAAGAAGCAAGCGCTTTCGGGCAGGATTGCCAGATGGCAAATGGTGTTAACGGAATATGACATTCAGTACGTTTCCCAGAAAGCCATCAAGGGCAGCGTATTGTCTGATTACCTGGCCGAACAGCCGATCGGAGATTACCAGCCGATGAAATTTGAATTCCCTGATGAGGATATCATGTTTCTCAAAGTGAAAGATTGCGATGAACCGTTGCCCGACGAGGGTCCAGACAGGAAATCCCAGTGGAAATTGATATTTGACGGGGCGGTTAACTCTTACGGAAGTGGCATTGGGGCGATCATCACAACCCCCCACGGATCCCATATCCCGTTCACTGCGAGACTGACGTTTCCAGTCACCAATAACGAAGCGGAGTACGAAGCATGCATCATGGGTCTGGAAGAAGCAATTGATTTGAGAATCAAGAACCTAGATGTATATGGTGACTCAGCGCTTGTGATTAACCAGATTAAAGGGGAGTGGGAGACTCGTTAATCGAATTTGGTGTCGTACATGAACTATGCCAAAAGGCTGCTTCCGTTCTTTGATCAAGTGGAACTCCATCATGTGCCCAGGGCTGAAAACCAGATGGCTGATGCCTTAGCCACGTTGGCTTCAATGTATAAAGTCAATTTTTGGAATGAAGCTCCAAGGATTGTCCTTTCCCGTCTTGATAGACCTACATTCGTCTTTGCGATCGAGGAAGCCTCCGACGGCAAGCCATGGTTCCATGACATTCAGACCTTCCTTATGACTAAGGAGTATCCTGCGGGAGCGTCAACCCAGGATAAGAAGACTCTGAGGAGGCTGTCTGGAAATTTTTATCTCAATCCTGATGGAGTTTTGTATAAAAGAAACCACGATCTCGTGCTACTCAGATGCGTAGATGAGAAAGAAGTGAGTATGCTCATGGAAGAAGTCCATGAAGGCACATTTGGTACGCACGCCGGCGGGCATGCTATGACAAGAAAGATCCTGAGAGCAGGATACTACTGGTTGACGATGGAGTCGGATTGCTTTAAATTCGTGAAGAGATGTCATAAATGCCAGATTTATGCTGATAAAGTTCATGTGCCGCCGTGCCCGTTAAATTTCATGTCCTCCCCGTGGTCGTTCTCCATGTGGGGCATCGACATTATAGGCAAGATCGAGCCCACTACATCTAACGATCATCGCTTCATTCTAGTAGCTATCGACTACTTCACCAAGTGGGTGGAGGAAGCCTCATATGCTAATGTGACCAAGCAGGTGGTTGCTAAATTCATAAAGAGGGACATCATCTATCGTTACGGAATTCCCGAGCGGATCATTACTGATAATGGTTCGAATTTGAATAACAAGACGATGAAGGAGCTGTGCCAGAGTTTCAAGATTGAACATCACAACTCATCTCCTTACCGGCCGAAGATGAATGGCGTCGTTGAAGCGGCCAATAAGAACATTAAGAAGATTGTACAGAAGATGGTTGTGACCTATAAGGATTGGCACGAGATGTTGCCATTTGCACAACACGGTTATCATACCACGGTACATACGTCAACCGGGGCAACTCCTTTCTCCTTAGTGTACGGTATGGAAGTTGTCCTACCGTTAGAAGTGGAGATCCCTTCTTTGCGAGTTTTGGTTGATGTGAAACTCGACGAGGCAGAATGGATTAAGAACCGACTAAACCAACTCAGCCTGATGGACGAGAAAAGATTAGCATCGATTACGTATGGTCGTCTGTACCAGAGCCGGATGAAGAAAGCTTATGATAAGAAGGTGCGTCCTAGAAGCTTTCAGACGGGAGATCTCGTCTTGAAGAAGATTCTGCCTCCACACTTTGATCACCGGGGCAAGTGGACTCCCAATTACGAAGGTCCGTACGTCGTCAGCAAGGTCTTCTCGGGAGGAGCCTTGTTGTTATCCACAATGGATGGCGAAGATTTTGCATCCCCGGTGAACGCGGACGCAGTTAAAAAATACTTTGCTTAAAAATGACCCGCTGGAAAGAAAAAGAATATCCAGGCAAAAATGGGGCATCCCGGCGAACCATAAAAAAGGAAAAAGGTTCGGGCAAAAATTAGGGATATAAAAGAAAAGAATGTACACCCGCAAAGTCGAAAACCTGGAAGGGCGACTTTGGCAAAAAGGGGTATCCCGGTGAATTGAAAACCCGGAAGGGCGATTCAGGCAAAAGTTAGGGATTTGAAAAAGCAAATGACTGCGTTCCGCGTGTGGACTGCGTTTGTTTAGTGGTTTGGAAGACCTGAGGGCCGTTTATCTGAATCAATCTCTTCTGAAGCTGAAGCGTCGGAGAGGTATCGAAGTCGAGTGGGTCATAGAGGGATCAACTCATGGTGTTCGTCTATGCCTCATTGCCGACATTTGTATATACTGATGTATATTTATATTTTTATATTTGCGTAGCTTCCTCATTCTAGGAGCTTGCCTCTGTTGTAAAACATTTTTACCTATTCAGGGGTTTGTTATCAATAAAATGTATACTATTCAGCAATTCTGTTTGTTTGTTTAGCATTTACCTGTTTTGTTTGCGAAAAAGAACGCCGATGTTTTTGATAAAATGCGCATACATAAACTTACTGGCCTAGGCCACTGATTGTTGAAACAATGAATTACTTGAACATTGTCGCAAGATGATAACCTTGATAGGTCCCGTTGAGAAGGGTGTCCTGTCTGTTCGTTTGTGTTGTTGCCGGTGTAGCATATACCAGGTAGTACGCCGTATGCGTTCCCAAGCAGGATGGATCCTTCTTCTCCAGCAAAGTTCAGCAGTCTCTCCCCACAGAGTCTGAACGTGAGATCGTAAGGCATTGATATGTCTCCCCAGGCAGAGAAGATTCTCTCCCCAATTATATGTATCCTGAAGGAACGTCATCTCCCCAGCTGAGTCATACACTGGAGTCTGTAGCAATTGATAGTTCCAGACTGAAGTCTCCAGCGGAATCGAGATTCCCCACAGAGTCGTACTCTCCCCGGTAAGCAGGATGATTCCTTCTTCCCCAGTCGAGTTTGCAGTTCCCCAAGAGAACCGAGTCCTTGGAAAGCAGTTAGGGCCATGATTGGTATTCCCCAGTAGAGTGTTGGATAGCTTATGCCGTATTTCCCCACCGGGGTCGTTATCTCCAAGAAAGATTTAGCCGCGAAGGCCGTGCAGTTTATTTCTGCGATTGACATCGTTTTCCTCAGCAGGTCCAGGTTCTCGTAGAGTCTCGTTCCCCTGCAGCAGTCAACTGAAGTTCATTTCCCCAGGCGAAGTTCGATTGAGATTGGCATGACTTCTTCTCCCTGGCAGGATGAGTCCTTCCTCCACCAGAGTGGTTCTGTCTCCTTGACAGGAGGATTTTCCCTTCAGCATTTATTTTGCTGATGGGGTCGTAGCATTGTGCATGATTGCATAGCATTTACCCAAAAAACGCATAGCATTTCCACCGTGTGGAACATTGCGCCATTGCCAAAGCATACGCACATGAAGCATGAGCTAGGTCGTTACCGTTCTTGTTTTGTAGGTGTTCCTCCGCAAGGTCGCTTGCTTAAGATGATTCTTAAAACCCCCCAACAAAGTCGAAAGAGTTGGTTGCTCAAGTTGATGCTTAGAGTCCCCAGCAGAGTGTTTGCTCAGGATGATTCCTGAAATCTCCAGCAAAGTTATTGGTTCAGGATGATTCTTGAAGTCTCCGGCGGAGTTATTTGTCCAAGATGATTCTCGATTTCCTCAGCAGAGATGGTTCACCCAGAATGATTTTTGGACCCCGAAGCAGAGTAACTTGATAGTTCTCCAGAATCCCCAGCAGAGGTGTGTCATCCCCAGCAGGTTTCTGAACAGCGAAGTTGAAACTTCCCTCGAAGACTTGATGATTGAAGTCTGGCAGTAGTGCCAAAACCCCCTGACTTACTGATGAAGTCTAACTACAAGGTCAAAGCAGTCCTCCCTGCTGACGCGGAATGCCTGATGGCAATGGCTTAGATACCCCTATTTGGTTCATGATTGATTGAGAATCCTATTCCCGACTTAGTGACGAAGTTCGGCTGAAGCCCAAAAACTGCTTTGAATGCCAGATGGCATGATCAACTGGATTGTTGACCTGATGAGTCCCAAGGAATCCTGATGTCTGACGGCATGATCGACCGTGTATTACCGGTTACCGTGTGACCGATTCCCCAGCTAATTGTCGTGCAACTAATATTTCAGTTTTCGAAGATTTGTCCCATCAGAGTACCGTGTACTTATGTAGTTGGCAAATTTCCGGGTTTATTGGTATTCAACCATCTTTTACCTTGATTGTTTGAGAGTCGTTCGCTTCTCACTCAGTCAGGTCCAAGCCGTTTGAATAGGGGCAGCTGTTGCACCCCAAAATTTGCCCAACATTTCTTTACCTAGCTTGTGTTTCATTTCATTCACATTAGCATTATCATTTGCATTTCATTGACATGTATGCAGGAGATCAAGAGGTATGATTACCAATCATGGGCTATACAAGACTATGAAGTTATCTAAGAAAGTTGTTCAGATGTTCAAGGGTTGATATCCTTGTCAGAGAAGTTAAAAGATCCTCAGAGAGAATGGTTGAAACCAAGAGTGTAGGTCTCCTAACTTGAGAGTTATGGGGAAGACCATCAGATGATTCTGAGGCCATGAAGATGGACTTGAGGTCTTGAGAGAGCTCATGAGAAGGTTTGAAGATCACTTTGAGGCCTAGACAGGTTATTGTGCAAGATTAAGAAGACTTAGCCATGAGTGGTGCAATTAGGGTTTGACTGGGTCAACCCTAAGTCAACTGATGATTTGAACAAGGTTGAGACCTAATTAAAAGGCCATGTGATCATGGAGTGATGCATTGAGATGTTATAAGGATTATTCCAAGGTCAACTCATCATGATTGAAGAGTTTGAGAAGTTTCAAGCTAGGGTTTCTAAGGCTTGACAGTGTAAAATCCCCTAGTTTGACCCCTATCTTCAAGGAAATTTAGCTCAAGATGTGATTGTTGTCTCATCTTACCCCCAACGTGAATGTTGTAGAGCTTGATCTTAGATTTAATTTGAGTACTAGAAGTCCTTGATAGGATTTGTAGAACTCAAGTTATGACTTTGACAAGTTACAGGTCATCTGAGGTATGTGAATTTGGGGGCTTGAAAGTTACCCAACTTGCATCAAACTTTTGCCCAAGAAGGATGATTCTTATGAACTTTTGGTCAACATGAATGTTGTTCCTTATCCTCTTAGCTTTCTATATACTACTAGAAGTCCTTTATAGGATTTGTAGAACTCAAGTTATGGCTTTGACAAGTCAAGGGCATTTTGGTCATTTGGAGATTACAGGTCATTTCAACCATAAGGCCATAACTCCCATTTCCAAGCTTCAAATGGGAAAATGTCCAACATAAAACTTGTTCAAAATGATGTTTTAAGGCTAGTCAAGAGGTCATGAGATGTTGGACTTGCTTTTAGCTCAAAGTTGCAAAAATGACCTAAAAAGAGGGTATAAGTTAAATGAACCAAAGTTGGAAATTGATACTTTTGATCTACACATCCAAACCAAGGCATGTAATAGGTCATTTTGACTCTAAAAAGCATTTTAAGAACATTGGTTTAGCTACATTTTTGAATTGAAGTCTAATTTGTGGACTTGCTTTGAAAAGTAGTTACTTACATCTTAAGTAACATGTGCAAAACTCAAATTCAAGGCATGAACAAGATCCCTTGCAAGCCAAACACTTCCAAAATGTCATGAGGGGAGAAATTGGAAGGGAATGGGATTGATTTCAAGCTGTTTGCAGAGTTGTGCACACCATGGCATATAAGTGAACTTCTCATGTCATGAAAGATTGAATTTCTCATTGGAAGGATCTAGAGGGTTCTAGATCATCCACACATGTTCTATATATTGAGTAGAAGAGGTTCAGATGAAAGGTTGGTGAGGATTGAAGGAGAGAGCAGAGATTGAGATTGAGATTTCATTGCTTGCAACTGAATTCGGTTACATCATTTCACTCACTTTCCGTCCATTTTCTTGATTGCAATCTCTTCCATGGATGCTAGGGAATGATTCCAGATCATAATCAAAGGGAAATCGTGGCTGATTGGTGTTCTTGAGCTCAGATTTCTCCACCTGCAACTCAGGTTCGAATCCAAGAGTTGAAGCCATTTCAATCAATTCTATTGCATACAGAAGCTTGGAAGTGATTCACTGAAGGAGTCTGGAGCATTTGAGGGCTTGATTTGAGGTCTTGCTACTTCTGTGCACGCGAAATTTTCAGGTTGGTAACCTTTGATCTCTGGCTTGTTTTAGGTAGAATCAATATGAATTAGGATGTTAGATGCATTGTAGAACGGTGTAGGAAGGTTTTCAGATAATTAAATTGAGAATTAGTGACCAATTAGGGATGTTGTCATTTTCGGTTGAGAATTGGTTATGGCGAATCTTGAGGTTTCAGAGAGAATAAAGGGCATGAATGAATTCGTGAGGAAATTTGGGACAACTTTCATGTATAGACCACTTGCAATGGAGGATCCTAGAGAGAGTTAGGGTTGGGGACGATGACCGGAGTACCACCGGTGGTGACCGGAGCTGCGCGCGAGGTTCAGAGATTCAAAAGGTTGAAGATGATCCCAGAGCCCTTGGATTTAGGTGGACCTTTGACTGGCGAAGTGATCCAACGGCCACGCGTGTGTTTCAATTTGTGAAGAGTCTGAGTTTTAATGAAATGCATCGTTTCATTTAGTTGCTAATTGTGGGCTTAGTGAATTGGTTGATACCTGCACCCCCCTGATGGCCCAATCCCTGATATGAACTGGATTTTATTTCTATCTGCACCGTGCATTTATTATTTTACTTGGATTTTCTTTAATTTCTTCATTTTATTCATGGTTCATGATTAAATCATAAAAAATGGAAAAATGGTCCAATTAATCCCATTCTTTTTGCATTAGATTCATGATAGGGTCTAGTATTTTTTAGATAAAAAATATTTTTATTTCATGCATTTTCGTATTTTATGGGAATTTTTAAATTTTAATTGATATTAAAATAGTCATGTTTGATACTTGATTTTGTGGAATTTTGTGTGATCATGTGATGAGGATTTTGATCTTGATTTTTTGTGAGTAGTTAGAATAGATATGCATGCTCCCCATAGATTTTTCTCACATTTTTGTGATGAACATAGGTGGTAGTTTAGGTTGAAACCTTTAGAAGCTCCATTTTTAGGGTTTATGGTTGATACCTTTGGATTTAGGACTTAATTTTAGGACTTAATAGATGATTTATTCCCTGGTTTTTGTATGAGGCCTTCTTAATTGAATTAGGATCCCTTTGGAATTTTGGTAGAAATTTATAAGATAGTTTACTATTTTTGATTGATTTTAGTTTAGGTGCTAGTTTTAGATTATTCTAAGGCACTAACTCAACTAGATTAACATCTTTAGTTCCCTTAGATTAGGGTTTTGCTTTGTTTGTTCTTGAATGATGATGAAGGCAAGTTGAAGATGCATTGGATTGCTTGAAGAGGCTTGGATTTGAATATCTTCCCTTCTTTTGGTGTAGTTTTGATTAGGTATTAAGAGTAGGGATTTGTAGGCAGAGCTTCTAGATAGTTCTCTTCCTTCATAAACATGGAATATGTTGATCAATTCCATTCTTCCCTATGATGCAAGGTCCCTTAGTAAAGGCCTCATCCCTCCTTTGGTAGGATGTGTGGCTCTTTGCAAATTGGTAGAACCTTTGAGGGTCCCTTTCTCTGATGACAGGATGCTCAGTGGTGACCTTTGGTCTTCACTCTGCTACCAATCATCCAAACTTTGCTCTGGATAGATGAATCTTTCTCCCTTGTTAGAGGATGGAGTTCCTTGCTTGAAGAAGATTGAAGGATGAAGTTGACACTTCCATGTGATTGAAGATTACTCTGGGAAGCTGAGGCTTGTAGAGGAAGAGGAACAAGTTGATACTGGTAAAGAAAAGAGAGCTGAAGCAAGAAGGCCAAGTTGATACTTGTGAAGAAGATCTAATGGAGATTGAGTGAAGAGTTGAGGCTTGAGGAATAAAGGATAAGTTAACACTTACATTGATGCATTGAGAGCCTAAAGGAATCAAGTTGATACTTGTAGTTAGGAGTGAAGCCTGAAGGTGGAATTGACTGAAGAGCTGAAGCTTGGAGAAGAGAGAACAAGTTGATACTTATGTTTGATGGGTTGAAACCTTGGAGGAGCAAGTTGATACTTGTTATTGAAGATGATAGCCCTGAAGAGCTGTTAAAGGATTGCTTTGCTGTGAAGCTGTGGGAGTGGTTGATCTGCTTTCTTTTCTTGTCTGTTTTCTTCTCTGTATTGATGTGCCTTGTTTGCTTTGCTTGATGCATTAGAATAAGTTCATATTTAGACTGATGTAAGCTAGGAGCATGATTGCACTAGAGGTTGAGTTGCTCCCTCTGCTTGTATTGTTACTGTATGGCTTTGCTTGCGGGTATTCGGTAGAGCCCAACTCCCTTGCCTATGTGGTTTGTGTTGGCTTGATAGCATTTTATTTCTTCTGTATGATTGCAGTTACTTCTATTTTGCTTGACAACATGTTATTTCCTCTGTATGATTGCAGTTATTCATATCTGGCTTGAGGTCGAGACGAGCTTGTGGAGGCTGATGCCCCACAAACATTTCCTCCCTCACTTGCATTGCATGCATTTTAATGTATATCTGTTTACTGTTTAAGCTGATGCTTTATCAGTTTCTGTTCATCATTGACATGATCCCCCAGGAATCTCACTTCCTTTGATAAGGAAGTGATGATTAGAACTTTAGGTTGAAACCTATGCATGATAACTTCTAGGAGTTCCCTGTTTCAAACCTCAACCATAGGATGAATCCTTGGCATGACAACATTAGGACTTGATAGTCTCCCCTTAGTTGAGCCTGTTCTCTTCTCATCTCAAAACAGCTTAAGATACAGTAATCATGAATGATTTCTTTCGTACGTTACGAGCCTTAAGCTATCTGAGAAAGGATTGTTGGAGAGTTTCTTTTCAACAGTCTGGATGTTTAGTATGGCACCCTTTGGGTGACATGCGGGGCATTCACTCTCAGGTCATAGTCTTTAGTGCGATTGAAATTGCAAACACCATAAAAAATAGTTCTTTCGTAAAAGACAGAAAACAAACTCTAAACCTTTTTGCCCCGTGGGCCCATAATTCAAAGGAAGCTTTTCCGAAGAAAAGAGTGTCATTAACTCCCAGTTCTACCGCAAACGGTAACGCCTAAGTCTCTAAGGGTCGAACTGCGTACACCAAACTGCTGGAACTGTTTGTTAACCCTACTCGATAAAAACAGATGAATCTGAATTCCCGTAATCCGTATTATCCCGAACTACGTAAGCTCTGATCTCTCATACCTGTTGAGAGTACGTAGGCACAATACTGATGTTTTGGCGAGCCACCTTCCCTGTAACCCGTAGTTAGTCGAACTACGTTGACTCTGATTTCTCATTCTCTGATGAGAATACGTAGGTATAAAGCGCGACGCTTTGCCGAGTCATTTTCTTTTATTTTCAAACCAGCCTTGATAGGTAGATAGATAAAACCAACCCGTCCAGTAAACACAACAAGCGTGGATCCCATTGAGTACGATGGACGTGAGGGGTGCTAATACCTTCCCCTTGCGTAACCGACTCCCGAACCTAGACAATGGTTGCGATGACCTTGTCTTATACCATTTCGTCAGGTTTTTCCGATTGTTTCCTTTCCCGTTCTGAGGGATAAATAACGAAAGGTGGCAACTCTTCTATTTTGCCGGCACCTTATTTTCGCGGAAGCGACAGAAGCCATAATTCTTTCCCTATCCTATGAGAATATAGGTCTTATTTCTTCCCATTTTACTTAATTTGTTAGTGATCGCTACTTAGTATATCTAAATGCTTCGTGACTACAAGTGCACAGTCTGATCATGTAGTTTTAAAAGATTATCGAACCCAAAGGACCAAGAGTCGATCTACCGCTATCTAATACTACTATGTAAAGCTAAGGCTAATGGATTTCTAAACTTTGGGAAGTGAGTAATAAAATAAGTGCATAATTAAAAATAAATTAAATTAAGATAATGCGAAATATCGGTATATAATCCTATCAAGCATCGGGGGTTCAGTAATTCGTGGGCGTTTAGTTTAAAAAGAAAGAATTGTTATTCTGTAGAAAATACCCATTTAAAAGACCTTATCTCACACTCTCGTGGTCTTGACTTAGACTATGCTCTCAAATCAGAATGCGGCTCCCGCTCTCTCATTTTTCATTTAAAAACACTTTTTGAAAACAAACAAATCCTAATTAACCTTAAAGCGCTTTCGCTGTATTTAAGCCTAATGTTCAGTTTTAGCTATCCGGTTAAGACCTCAAACTCTCGCTTTATTGATTTTAACCTTCGTTACTTTCTTACTCTCATAACAAAATTTACTAATTTGGAAAAAGAAATAGATACTAGAAGAATGGATTCCATTAAATTTATGTCATGATTTACTAATCCCTCTCCGACCAATCGTAATTACATACCAATACTAAGAGGTTTAGCCAGACATGGCCATTATGCTAATACTAAATCTAATCTTAATACTAAATATGAAATAGAAGGAATGTATAAAAATATAATGATAAAAATAAAAAACAGATAAGCAAAACCTGGAAATTTGGAGAACAAAACTTGGATTTGATTATGAAGGCCGGCTTGCAGTTCGGTACAATATTACAACCTTTTTGAATCAAACCTAAAACTAAATGGAAATTGCTTATTAGTGTGAAAAACAATTGCCTTACAAAATTCTCTAAAAACAATGTAAAGAAACTAAAGCAGAATGTTGAAAAAAAGCAAAACGAAAACAGAAAAATTAATGCATCCCCTTTTTCCAAAACTGCCTTCCCTTTTATACTGTTAGTGGGCGATAGTTACATGAATCTTAGACTTCAAATGAGGAGAAAAACCATGAGAAAATGTAGTCAGGAAGTTGAGAAAAAATAGGGAGAAGGTGGAAACAAATTTGGGGAGGAAGTGGCAGGCGCCACTTCCCATTCTTGTAGGAGTGGCAGTTGCCACTTCCTATTCCTTAGGAGTGCCACTCGCCACTCCCTTCTCATGTGGTAGCCGCCACTCCTCTTCTATCTTTAGGTGGCAGGTGCCACACCCAAGTGGCAAGTGCCACTTGGTGTGTGGTGGCCCCCACCCCTTTTTTCTTTTCTTTCTCTTTCTTTCTTCTTCTTTTCTTTCCATGGTATTTTCTTCCTCTTTTTCTTTCCATTTTCTTCATTTATTTATCCTTTTATTCTTTTAGTCCATATTTATGGTAACCTATAAAACATGAGAAAACAAAGGCGTAATCGAAGATAAATCAAATAAAACAGTAATAAAAGCAGATAAAATTCATGCAAGTCAAGATAAATATACGATACAATTTCGCGTTATCAAAGTCTCCCACACTTGAACCTTGACTTGTCCTCAAGCAAATAAAACATATGCATGGAATTTAACACGACATGACTCAGATCCTACATCGTTGCGAGACTTTTGCACAAAAGATAGGTACTGGTTAAGAATACTAAGGATACTGTAATGTCACGAAATTACTAAGCGTAATAAAAAACTCCCTCTCTGTGCAGACAAGTTCGAATCATGTTATTATAACTCAGCCTATTCATTGTCACCTCTTTTTTAGTCTCGCGCAATCACATTAAGCCCATTATCCCCGCACGCGCATGGTAAGTAAACCTGTTAGTGTTCATTAATCTCTTTTTCAAAACTTTTTCACATTCTTTTTCTTGTGTATTTTTGAATTTCAAGAGTGCAATTTGTTGGGCTAAATGGTCGGGTAAGGACCACCTAACTTAGTAAGAGTACATTCTTCATTCAATTTTCTAGTAATTCTATTTGATTCTTATTTTTAATATCAAACATGTATTTGTATCGGTTTATTACTTAGGTTATGTTTCAGGATGGTGCTGATTGCTAATATAAACTAATCAAGAGGTTACTCTAAAATTTTAGGCTTTCGCATAATAAGTACTCAAACTCATTAGCAAATTAAGGGGGTTCAGGGTGCCAAGATGGTAACAATATTATCAATACTTTCCCAAATCTCTCGGACTCAGTCTAAATCAAGTAGTATACTTTCTGGGTTAGTGTCATGCTTTAAAACCAACAATTAAGAATTTTCCTCTTTACCAAACAGAGTGTGAGCTAGAAACTTATGCAGGTATCGGATAACAGAGTTATGGATACTCTCAGAATACATAGTGTTAGGCTCAGGATGATCATTTCCGGGTATGCTACCCTAGAAATATTCCAACTAAAGGTTTGTTAATACTTTCTCTTGTACTATGGTATAATAATCAGGTCCGCTGGGAAATCCTAGAAGTTCGACCATCTCACGGTGGGTAAAGTGGTAGTCCATGTTAAATATTCTAAAACTGATAAGGCCACTACTAAATCCATACCCGTGGTCGGGCTGATAAATTAGTGAGCTCATGAATTCTAAGGTAAGCTTGCGGTAGGAACTGAATCTCCTTTTTATATCAGAAAGCTCCCAACCAATTTGGTTGAGAAGGTACATAACACTGTCGCTAATACCTAATCTAGTCATAGTGAGTCCATTTGGATATATAGTAAGCGATATCTCTCTCTGAGCAAGGGCTTCGAAGCGCCTCCTCTGAGCTCTGCCTCTGAAGGTAATGCCCATATAGTCGACTCGGTTCATCTCTAAAGTTAGTAACTAACTAATGTTAAGTTAGCCTGTATATAAGTGGACAATGAACACAAGTTAGTAATGACTAATTTGATAGATAAGATTGCATGACTATTCTTGGAACAGAAAAATGAAAAGCATATAAAAGAAATTAAAAATAAAAGATTAGAAAAATAAACAGTAAAACTAAAAAGAAGCGGGTTGTCTCCCACTAAGCGCTTTGTTTTATGTCACAGGATCGACATAATTTTAAATTCTCCTAATTTTGGGGATGAGTGTGCAACTCAGCAAGTGTTAGACTGGCGGAGTAGTCTCTGTTTTCAATGTTGTGGTAATGTTTCAGGTGCTGCCCGTTAACGATGAACGATTCACTAGATTTTCCTTTTATTTCTAATGTGCCATTCTGAAAAACTTTTGTTATCTCAAAGGGACTAGACCACCTAGAGCAAAGTTTTCCTGGGAAAAGTTTTAGTCGAGAGTTAAATAGGAACACTATGTCACCCTCAGTGAACTCTTTCCTCGATATGCGCTTATCATGCCACTTTTTAGTTCGTTCTTTATAGATGCGGGCATTCGCGTAAGCGTCTAACCTAAGCTCTTCTAGTTCATGGATATCTAATATTATCTTTTCGCCAGCGGTAGAAATATTTAAGTTAAGGGTCTTAATGACCCAATATGCTTTATGCTCTAATTCTACCGGCAGGTGACATGATTTTCCATAAACTAGTTTAAATGGTGTGGTTCCTATTGGGGTCTTATAGGCTGTCCTATATGCCCACAGAGCTTCGTGTAATTTGGAAGACCAATCTTTCCTAGAGGTCGCAACTGTTTTTTCGAAGATTTGTTTAATTTCTATGTTCGAAAACTCTACTTTCCCGCTAGTTTGTGGGTGATAGGGTGTTGCTACACGGTGTCGGAATCCATATTTCGTCAATAGCTTTCCAAAAATCCTTGAAATAAAATGAGAGCCACCATCACTGATGACTAGTCTCGGCACACCAAATCTAGGAAAAATCATGTTCCTGAAAAGTCTAATCACTACTCGTGTATCATTTGTTGGAGAAGTTATAGTCTCAATCAATTTCAACACATAATCAACATCAACGAGTATGTAATTGTTACCAAAAGACGATGGGAATGGTCCCATGAAACCAATTCCCCACACGTCAAAGATTTCTACTTCCAGAATGCCTTTCAGTGGCATTTCGTTGTGTCTAAAGGTATTGCCGGTGCGTTGGCACCGGTCACAGTTTATGATCGCGATATGGACATCTTTCCATAGAGTGGGCCAAAAGAGGGAGCAGAATGATAGTGAGATATTATATTTTCAATTTCATTTTCGGGAACACATCGACGGAAAATACCGCCGACACCTCTCTTGAAAAGCAGAGGTTCATCCCAATAATAATGTTTAAGGTTGTGGAAGAATTTTTTCTTTTGTTGGTAAGTTAAATCTGGTGGAAGAACTCCGGCTGCTAAGTAGTTGACGAAGTCAGCATACCATGGCAGTGTGGTTTCAGTAAAGATCGCTTCCATGACTTCTTTTGTTTTAGTCTCATCATATATAAAAGATCATTCAACCGTGTTTTTTAACTGAGCTATGAGTCTCCCATAAGGAAAATCATCATTGATAGGCACTTGCTCAAGTTTAATATCCTCCATTCTCGATAAATGATCAACTACTACATTTTCAGTACCTTTCTTGTTTTTGATTTCTAAATCAAATTCTTGCAGTAACAGTATCCATCTTAGGAGTCTCGGTTTGGCATCTTTTTTATTCAATAGGTACCTGATTGCTGCATGATCGGTATAGATAATTACCTTTGCTCCTACTAATTAAGAACGAAATTTATCTAAAGCGAACACGACAGTTAGAAGTTCCTTTTCTGTGGTTGCGTAGTTCATTTGCGCAGGGTCTAGGGTCCTACTTGCATAATAAATCGCATGAAGCTTTTTATCTTTTTCTCTGTCCTAGAACTGCACCTACGACATAATCACTAGCGTCAAACATTATTTCAAACGGTAACCTCCAATCAGGTGGTTGCATAATAGGTGCGGTAATGAGAGCTATTTTTAATTGTTCAAAGGCTCTCTGGCATTTATCATAGAAAATGAATTCGAAGTATTTCATTAATAAGCCAATCAGCGGTTTAGTAATTTTAGAGAAATCCTTAGTGAATCGTCGGTAGAAACCAGCGTGTCCTAAGAAACTTCGTATTTCTCTTACGGTTTTAGGCGGTTGAAGGTTTTCTATAATTTCTCTTTTTTCTTTATCTACTTCAATCCCCTTATCAGACACTATGTGTCCAAGTACAATTCCTTGTTGGACCATTAAATGGCATTTTTCCCAATTTATCACGAGATTTACTTTTACGCATCTTTCAAGTACCATTTCTAGGTTCGATAAGCATCCTTCAAAACTCTGCCCACAAACAGAAAAATCATCCATAAATACTTCCATGATGTCGTCTATAACGTCAGTGAAGATTGACATCATGGATCTTTGGAATGTTGCGGGAGCGTTACATAGTCCAAATGACATTCGTTGATAGGAAAATGTACCATAAGGACAAGTGAATGTTGTCTTTTCTTGGTCATCAGGATGAATAGGGATTTGAAAGAATCTTGAATAACCATCTAAATAGCAGAAATATGAGTGCTTAGCTAATCGTTCAAGCATTTGATCAATGAAGGGTAAAGGGAAATGATCCTTTCGAGTAGCTTTATTCATTTTCCTATAATCAATGCACATTCTACTTCTGGTCACAACTCTTTATGCTACAGGTTCGCCTTTTTTGTTCTTAACAACTGTAACACCCCCTTATTTGGTACGACATGCACTGGGATAATCCATTGATTGTCGGAGATCGGGTATATAATTCCTGCTTCTAACAACTTTTGTACTTTTTTCTTGACTACGTCGCTCAAAATGGGATTTATCCTTCTTTGATGTTCTCTAGAGGTCTTACAGTCTTCCTCTAGCATAATGCGATGCATATAGATAGAAGGACTTATTCCTTTCAGATCAGAAATCTTATAGCCTAGAGCAGATGGGTACTTTCGCAAGACATGCAGTAGTTTCTTAGTTTCTGTTTGTCCTAAGTCAACGTTGACTATCACTGGTCGTCGAGCTCGGTGTCTAGGAATTTATACCTTAAATTTTTGGGTAGTGTTTTAAGTTCTAAAGTCAGTTTCTTTGGGCAAGGCATATGATTGGGTGTTAGTTCTAGGAATTCGCTTAGACTGTCGTCTTGGTATTCACCACGCCAATTATTATCTTAAAAAATTGGAGGTATTGGAATTTTTAGGATTTCTGAATAAGAATTTTGTTCCATCTCCATTTCTCTTATGCATTTGTCAATGACATCTAGCAGACAACATGTATTGTCTATAGTCGGTGCTTGTAAGAATTGTGTCAAAATAAATTTGAATTTCTCTTCACCCACTTTAAAAGTTAGCTTACCTTTCTGTACATCTATAATGGCTCCGACTGTAGCTAAGAATGACCTTCCTAATATGATACACGTGTTGGCATCCTCTTTTATGTCCATGATTATGAAATCAGTAGGGATATAGAATTAACCTATACGTACCCGAATGTTTTCTAATATTCCTATCGGGAATTTAACAGAACGATCGGCTAATTGCACAGACATCTTAGTTGGTCTTAATTCTCCCATATCAAGCCTTTTGCATATGGTTAAGGGCATTAAGCTAATATTGGATCCTAAGTCACATAGAACTTTTTCTATGACAAATTTTCCAATTACGCATGGTATGTAAAAACTACCTGGGTCTTTCAGCTTAGGAGGCATTTTTTTTGGAGTATCGCGCTACATCAACAATAAGCGTAACGATTTTTTTATCCTCGATATTTTTCTTATTTGATAAGATTTATTTAAGAAACTTAGCATATGAGGGCATTTGGGTGATAGCTTCTGTAAAAGGTATTGTGATATTCAATTGTTTCAGAAGTTCAACGAATTTCTTGAATTACCCCACATTTTTAGATTTAGCAAATCTTTGAGGATAAGGAATAGGAGGTTTATAAGGTCTTAGAGGCACATATGGTTCGTCTTTTTCTTTGGCCTCTTGGTCACTACCTTCTTTCTCCTTTATGTTTTGGTCATTTTCCGTTTCAGTTTCCTTCTCAATTACTTTTCTAGGATTTTGATACATAGCTGGATTCTTAAGTCTCGGGTCAGTTGGTTCGTCCAATTTTGTACAACTTCGTAGTATGATAGCATTTGCACGTCCTTTTGGATTAGGTTGCGGTTGTCCAGGAAATGTGCCTGCAGGAGCGGCAATAGGTGCTTGTTGTTGTACCACTTGTGAAATTTGGGTTTCAAGCATTTTGTTGTGAGTGGCTAAAGCATCTACTTTGTTTGCTAATTGCTTAATTTGCTCACTAGTGTGTATGTTTTGATTCATGAAGTCTTTATTTGTTTGAGCCTGGGTGGCTATGAAGTTTTCCATCATCAGTTCGAGGTTAGATTTCCTAGGAGCATTTTGAGCAGCTATGACAAGTTTTGATATCCTGGTGGTATAGCAGGTGTTTGTCCAAGTGCATACAATGCATTATTATTTTTGTACGAAAAGTTTGGATGGTTTTTCCAACCTGGGTTATAGGTATTTGAGTAAGGGTTTCCTTGAGCATAATTCACTTGGTCTGTGGAAACTCCTGTCAAAAGTTGACATTCAGGGGCAGCATGCCTAGGAACTCCGCATAACTCGCAGTTTAGAGCTACGGCAGCCACGGTGGCTGTAGGGGTTATAGCCAAACTTTCAATCTTTTGCGTAAGAGCATCTACCTTTGCATTGACTTGGTCAAGACTGCTTATCTACTGAGGCTCTTTCACTTCCCCACTGATAGTGGTTTTGAGCCATACTTTCGATAAGTGTATAAGCCTCATTATAGGGTTTATCCATTAGTGTGTCACCTGCAGCAACGTCTATTATCAATCTTGTGTTGGACAAGAGACCATTGTAAAAGGTATAGAGGATCAGCCATTCTTTTAGACCGTGATGTGGGCACAACCTCATCATGTCTTTGTATCTTTCCCATGCTTCAAAAAGAGATTCATTATCCTTCTGTTTGAATCCATTTATTTGGGCTCTTAGCATAGCCGTCTTGCTAGGTGAAAAATATCGTGCTAAGAACACTTTCTTCAACTCGTTCCATGTAGTGACAGATGCGGACGGTAGAGACTGGAGCCAAGCTCTAGCTCTATCTCTTAATGAAAAAGGGGAAAAGACGTAGTCTTATTGCTTCGGGGTTGACACCATTTGCTTTTATTGTGTCTGTGTATTGCAAGAATACTGATAAATGTAAGTTCGGATCCTCCATGGGATTTCCAAAAAATTGGTTTTGTTGTACAACAGACAACAACGAAGGTTTTAGCTCGAAGATATTTGCCTCGATGGGAGGAGCAACAATACTGTTATGTGGCTCATCGTGCGAAGGGATGGCATAATACTTAAGAGGTTGATTCTGAGGTTCTTCATCCATAGGTATTGGTAATTATAGAAAGGGAATTTCAGATGGTGGAAGGTTATACTTAATTTAGGATTCGTTAATTCGACGTCTTAAACTAATAAAACGCTCGATGTCGTCAATCGGTTGCACAAGCTTCTCACCTTTAGAGTGAGTGTTTGGCATACAATCGACGATTAAAATAGGAAAATAGTTGCCTTAGTCTATACTGCGCAACATTAAAGTTACGATATCGACATAATTGGTCCCCAACAATGATGCCAAAACTTGATTGCTACTTAGTATATCTAAATGTTTCATGACTGCAAGTGCACAGTCTGATCGTGTAGTTTTAAAAGATTATCGAAACCAAAGGACCAAGAGTCAATCTACCGCTATCTAATGCTACTATTTAAAGCTAAGGCTAATGGATTTCTAAATTTTGGGATGCGAGTAATAAAATAAGTGCATAATTAAAATTAAATTGAATTAAGATAATGCGAAATATCGGTATATAATCCTGTCAATCATCGGGGGTTCAATAACTCGTGGGAGTTTAGTTTAAAAAGAAATAATTGTTATTCTGTATAAAATACCCATTTAAAAGACTTTATCTCACACTCTCGTGGTCTTGACTTAGACTATGCTCTCAAATCAGAATGCGGCTCTCGCTCTCTCATTTTGCATTTAAAAACACTTTTTGAAAACAAATAAATCCTAATTAACCTTAAAGCGCTCTCGCTGTATTTTAAGCCTAATGTTCAGTTTCACCTATCCGGTTAAGACCTCAAACTCTTGCTTTATTGATCTTAACCTTCGTTACTTTCTTACTCTCGTAACAAAAGTTATTAATTTTGCAAAAGAAACAGAGACCAGAAGAATTGATTCCATTAAGTTTACGTCACGATTTACTAATCCCCCTCTGACCGATCGTAATTACATACCGATACTAAAAGGTTTAGCCAGACATGGCCATTATGCTAATACTAAATCTAATCTTAATACTAAACAGAAAATAGAAGGAATGCATAAAAATATAATGCTAAAAATAAAAGAAGATAAACAAAACCTGGTAATTTGGAGAATAGAACTTGGATTTGATTATGAAGGATGACTAGCAGTTCGGTACAATATTACAACCTTTTTGAATCAATCTTAAAACTAAATGGCAATTTTTTATCAGTGCGAAAAACAATTGCCTTACAAAAATTCTCTAAAAACAATGTAAAGAAACTAAAGCAGAATGCTGAAAGAAACTAAAACGAAAACAGAAAAATTAATGCGTCCCCCTTTTCCAAAACTGTGTTCCCTTTTATACTGTTAGTGGGCGACAGTTACATGAATTTGAGGCTTCAAACGAGGAGAAAAATCAGGAGAAAATGTATCCATGAAGTTGAGAAAAAATAGGGAGAAGGTGGAAAAAAATCTGGGGAGGAAGTGGGAGGCGCCACTTCCCGTTCTTGTAGGAGTGACAGTTGTCACTCCCTTGTCATGCGACAGCCGCCACTCTTCTTCTATTCTTTAGGTGGCAGGCGCCACACCCAAGTGGCAAGTGCCACTTGATGTGTGGTGGCCCCCACCTTTTTTTTTCTTTCCTTTCTCTTTCTCTCTTCTTCTTTTCTTTCCTTGGTCTTTTCTTCCTCTTTTCTTTCCATTTCCTTCATTTATTTCTCCTTTTATTCTTTTAGTCCATATTTATGGTAACCTATAAAACATAATAAAACAAAGGTGTAATCGAAGATAAATCAAATAAAACAGAAATAAAAGCAGATAAAATTCATGCAAGTCAAGTCAAATATCCGATATAATTTTGCGTTATCAGTTAGTCATCATTTGGTTCGTTTCGTGAGAAGTCAGAACTAACCATTTTCTTCAAGTATCCCTAGTGAGTCATTTTACCCTACTTCCTATAATCCCCAACAAACTTCATAGGCAAGTCACCACAATAATCCCCATAGAGTCTCTCTCATATCATAGATACAAGGGTCCTTATCATAGCATATCATAGTATATCATAGCATGCCATTTGCATTTATGAGGCATAATTTAGGTCTTGTGTATTTAAATATCTTCCTTCATATTTACACGAGGATTATAATATCTCATATCATCTGATAAAGCTATTTAAATATGGGCAGCTGTCATACCCCAATTTTATCCTACCCTTTATTTTCTTGTCCCAAGCATTTGCACTGTTTAATGGGTGATCATTTGGCCTTTGGCCATGATCCTCTAAAGTTAGGCCATGAGAATCTAGTTTGTGCTTGCTTTAATTTGAGATCTTTCTTATTGCCTTTTTTCCTTAATAACTCTTTCTTGCAAGTTTGTTAAGCTCGAGATGAATAAAGGAAGTTGTTGACTTCTTTCGCAAAATCAATACAAGATTGATACAAGATTGATTTGTTGTTATTTATTAGATAGGATTTAAGTGCATGTTTTTGAAAGTGAGTCATGCTTGGTCACATGTTGGAATATAGAATTGTCATCTTTATTAATTGTTACAAATAGGGCGCTAGAAGTATTACTAAGTGTGTTTTTTCTTCAAGGCTAAGTGTGATTTTGGTTGGCACAGTTTCAATATGAAGACCCTAGGTTTCCATTTCTTATTTAATTCAAGGGAAGGTTGCATCCTAAAGAGAAAGACATATAAAATATGCTACATGACTAAAATGGTAACAAAGAATTAGAATGTATCATTACATCCAAGTTTCATGAGATACAAAAGTTAAAACAAGTGTGCTACCAACTTAGATTCACATATGGTACAAAGTTTAGATTTCTAAATTTAAAATGATTCCAAAGTGAATTCATGGAATATTACAAGATACAATGATTCAATAATAATAATTTCAAATTCCAAATTTAAATTTAATTCTAAAGTCACGAAGTCATTACAAAGTACACAAGTTGATTGCAAGAAGAGTTACATGAAGAACATGTCCTAGTTCTACAAATCCACATTAAAACTTCATATGCCTTAAGCCAATACCACCAAGCTTCATGATAAGCCACGATTCCCTTCATCCTCGTGCAAAGCCTCATCATCAACTTCTCTAACTAATGCAAGTTTCTCCCATGACATTTGCTATGACTTCCAAGTCCAAGTCCTTAGGCTAGGCCATGCTCCAACAAGCTCGTACGTAAGGCAAAAGGAAAGGTTAGTGTGCAAACCAAGGTATCAGTATAATAGATCATAATGAAATACATCCAAGGCATATAATTCAAAATGAAGTTATTATGTATATGAGACAAGGATACATTTAAAATTGGTGGGACCATCAAGGAATTGCATACCATCATATGTCAAGTGTAGAGAGTTTTAGCAGCAATAAACCATTGTGGATCATGTCATCATCACCCGTCAAAAACAAAAATTAACAACAATTTGCAAGGAATTATGAAGTAGTAATTAGTAACACTCATCAAATAATATCAAAGGAGGGACCACATTCTAGAAGAAGTGGCAGTCACACTACAGACAAATCCTCAAACTTCAGAAATTGATTTTCGTACCATTACACGTCCCTCCACTAAGAATTATACCTCACCAACAATTTTGTTCCTACAAGATTTTTAGCTCACAAAACACCCTAATTTGAAGCACTATAAAATCACCACTATTCCTGAACAGAGAGGGGTGTTGCACCCTAAAATTTGTCCAACCTTTTCTTAACTTGGTTTATGTTTCATTTCTTTCTAGCATATCATTGCATAGCATTTTTAATTGAAAAGGGGATCAAGAGGTTGTACATATCAAGAGGAGTCTACTCAGAGGGTTGAGCCTAAGCAATGGGTGTTACTCAAGTTTTAATGGTCATCACGTCATCTTGAGGTGGTCAAAGTCTTGTGAAAGGATAGATGGATGTATGTGGGTCAGCTTTTAACTTGGAGGCCAGTTAAAGATCATCAGAGGATTGTGAATTCATGATTATGGATATAAGATGTTGAGAGAGCTCATTTAGTGCTTTGAGAGCCATTTGGAGCTTATTCAAGTTGTTGTGTGAGGTGGAACAAGCCACAGTCAAGAATGTTGCAGCTAGGGTTTTCATCTGGTAAATCCTCAGTCAATTGTGAAATTGAAGGAGATTAAAACTCAATTCCAAGTCTATATGGTCATAGGATTTTATGTTAAGATACATGGTGTTGCACCCCAAAATTTGACCAACAATTATTTATTCACTGAGTGTTTGAAAGTTGATACCTTCATCAGAAAGTTCAAGAGATCCTCAGAGGAATTGGTGGAAACCAGGGTTGTGTGCTTCATAGCTTGAGAGTTGTGGGTGCTCCTCAGATGATTCTGAGACTTTGAGAATGGACTTGATGTTTTGAGAAAGCCTATGAGATGTCTTGATAGCCATCATGAAGCCCAAAGAGGTCATTATGCAAGGATTCAGGAGATTCAACCATGAATGGTAGAATTAGGGTTTTGACTGGGTCAACCCTAGGATAACTGAAGATTTGGAGAAGGTTGAGACCTAATCCAGGGGCCATGAGATCATGGAATGATGCATAAAGATGTTATAAAGATGATTCCTAGACCAACTCCTCATGATTGAGGAGTTTGAGAAGTTTTGAGTTAGGGTTTCTGAGGATTGTCAGTGGAAAAACCCTAATTTGACCCCTATCTTCCAGGCAGTTTTAGCTCTAGATGTGATTGATATATCATCTTCCCCACAACATGAATGTTGTAGATCATCTTCTTAGATTTAATTTGAGTGGTGGAAGTCCTTGATAGGAGTTACAGAGCTCAAGTTATGGTTTGGACAAATTACAGGTCAGCTGAGGTGTGTGAATCTGGGTCCTTGAGGGTCACCCAACTTGCATACAACTTTTGCCCTAGTAGGATGATTCCTATGATCTCTTGGTCAACATGAATGTTGGAGGGCATCTTCTTAGCTTTAATTTTAGTGGTAGAAGTCCTTGATAGGATTTGTGGAACTCAACTTATGGTTTGAACAAGACAGGGGTATTTTGGTCATTTGTCAGTTATAGGTCATTTTTAAGCAAAGGCCATATCTCCTATTTCCAAGCCTCAAATGGAAAAACTCAAAACATGAAAGTTGTTCAAAATTTGATTTTAAGTCTATAAAGAAGGTCATGAATTGTTGGAAAGGCTCATAGCATGGATTTGCATGATTGGTCAAAAAATGAACTAAAAATGGCTTATAAGTTTAAAAAGTTGAAATTGGAAATTGGTTTGGAGGATCTAGAAATCTAAAATGGGTCATCCAATATATCATTTTGATTGGAAACATCATTTTGAGAACATTGGTTTAGATAGAATTTTGATTTGAAGCTTTAAAATGGGTGATGCTTTGTTATTTTGTTACTTGCATTTGAAGTCACCTTTGGAAATCCTAACACAAGGCAAGGAAAAAGCTTGTAATGGTTCATAACACTTCAATATATCATGTAAGGAGATTTTAAGGCCAATTTGCAATGGATAATGCATGATGCATGAGATTTTCAACTTACCATCATATGAGATTCTAACACTTTCTAGATCTTTCTAGATGAATCTAGGAGTTTCCATTGGTCATTACAAAAAGAGTGGATCAGGGAGGGTAAATGGTTGGTGATCATTGTTGATGAGAGGTGAGATTAGAGTGTGAAGAGCAAGATTCTTCCATTGGCAATTTGATCTCAAACCTTCATTCTCCTCAATCTCCATTCATTTCTCCACCACAAACCTAGTATTCTGATCATTGTGATTGAGTACATGCTGAGGTAGAAGGAGATCCATGGCAGTTTGAAGCTATTTTGAGGAAATTGCAAGAATTGCATTTTGCTGTCCAACTCGAGTTTCAAGCCTTGTTCATCATTCTTGCTGCATACAGAATCCATATTGGCCTCTAAGGATCAAACAAGGAAGGTTTCAAGCACTGAATTGCCAGGAAACCATAGCCTCCATTTAAGTGTAACAGGTTGGTGATCTTGCTCAAATCTCATAGTTTATGTGCATTCTGTCATAGTTATAGGTGTAGAACTGTTAAGCTAGGGTAGAAGACCATTTTCTGAGAAATAGAGAGCAATTCGAGGAGTTACATAGCAGGGAATTGAATCTTTAATTGGCAAGAATAAGCTGGATCAAGAGCTTTAGCTAGCATGTTATAGTTCATTGTGATGAGGGTAACATAAAGAACATAATCAGGACATTAGATTTGAGTTTTATCAATGTTGATACCAGAAGAAAATGTTGGAACCCTAGTTTTCTCGCATGTTGTTTGGATGATACAAGATGATTCAAGAGAAACTATGAACATGGTTGGATTCCTGGTGTTAAGTAGAGTAATTTCAGTCTTTGGATCGTGGCAAACCATGGATAATTGAGAGAGAAAGAAAGACTGGAAGTTTCCTGCGTGAGAGCTCGCGTTGCTGCAAAACCCTAATCTGTTTGGGACGATGAACCAGGGCCATTGGATGGGGGTCAAATGCTTGACTGGAGATTCCATCGTGTGGTCACGATTAAAAGAAGAAAACAGAGGGAAAATTTAAAAAGACTGAGACGCCGTCGTTTTGTTTAATGAGGAAAACTGGGCTTAGCATAATTTCACTATCCCCACCCCCCATATTCTGGCCCATTGAGTTTCCAACTGCGCGCGTGTACTATTTTCACCCCCTCCCTCTTTTTCCTCATTTTATATTTTGTTTTGTTTTATATTTTTGGTGAACTTTGATAATTCATAAAAAATTGATAAATAATGTTTTTTTGTTCATTCTTTTTGCCATGTTTAGATAATAATGTGTAGAAAATTATAAAAATAAAAATAGGATTTTATTTTTAATGTAGAATTTTTGGTGATATTTTCTTTTAAATAGTGCATTTATTTTCTTTTAGTTGATATCTCATTTTCTATGAATTGTTTTAGGACTTTCCCTTAGGGTTTTTGAGCCATTCTTTTTGGCATAGTTAGATGTTGAATCCTAGTATTCCCTGGATTTATTACTAGATTTGTAGATTAAAATTTGATATAGTTTGATTGTTTGACATTTAGGTGTTGAAATTAGGGTTTTAGGTTGTATAGGTAGACTTGAACAATTTTATTTTGGGGTTTATAGGCCAAATTAGTGTATGGGGAATACATGGGTTAAGGGTAAGTATGTATAGAATCCCCTAGAATTTTGTTAGAATATTGTATGGTGTTTTAGTATTTTTGGTTGATTTTTGAATGTATGGATAATATGTGTGTTGCTTAAAGGCATAAGTTGTATTGTTGTGTTTGTTTTTCTTCTCTTTTGAGTGTATGAGCTTTGAAGATTGAGTTGAAGACCTTGTGGATCATCATGGAAGCTTTGAAGACCTTGCAGAGAAGTTTAGCATAGCTTTTGTTGTTTTGTTCATAGGTTTATAAGTGCATAGGCAGAGCCCTAGATAGAATACTCTGTTCAATAACCAAGGAGTGCTTTGTTCACCTCCTTTCTTCTCTATGACACAGAGTCCCTTAAGGGTATTCACCTCTCTCCTTTGGAGGGATTAGTGACCTTGCCCCATAAGGTAGAACTTTGAGAGAGCCTTTCCTTTGATGTTAAGTCCTCAATGGCATCCTTTGGAAGCCAGTGAGTACTGTAACATCCCCCACTCATCTTGTTGACTGAATCTTGTTTGCTGGAGCATTGGAGCCATTGAAGATAGAAGCTGAGGCCTTGAAGAGGATGATTCCTTGAAGATTATTGAAGTCTGAAGACTTTGTGAAGATCAAATTGATGCCTGAAGATCCCTGAAGATAGTGAAGCCTGAAGGTAGAGCTGATCAAAGGAGCTGAAGCTCAAGGGAGAAGATGAGTTGATACTCATGTTGTAGGGTTGATACCTGGAAAGCAGGTGATCTCTGAAGTCTGAAGACTGGGTTGCTGCTGGAGGAGCTGAGGCTTTCTTCTGTTTTCTTTGATGTATTGTGTGTTTTGTCTGATTTGTCTATTGCATTAGACTAAGCCCATTTAGAATAAGTTCAGTCTAAGAGCATGAGTGCATCTGATTGTATTGTTATTGCTTGGCTTTGCTTGCGGGTATTCGGTAGAGCCCAGCTCCCTTGCCCATGTGTTTATTTGGCTTGATAGCATGATTTCATTTTCTGTCTGTATGATTACAGTCTACTGTTTTTGCTTGATAGCATGTTGTTTATTTCAGTATGATTACTGTTATTTCATGACTGGCTTGAGGCTGAGACGAGCTTGTGGAGGCTGAAGCCCCACACACATTTCCTCCCTCACTTGCATTGCATGCATTTTACTGTTAAAGCTGAGGCTTTTGTCTGTTTTGGTGTATCATTGACATGATCCCTTAGGACTCTCATTTCCTCTGATGAGGAGTTGATGATAGACTTTTAGGTTGAAACCTATGCATGACAACATCTAGGAGTTCCCTGTCCAAGCCTCAACCATAGGATGAACCCATGGCATGACAACAGTAGGACTTGATAGTCTTCCTCCTAGTTGGGCCTGTTCTATTCTCATCTCGAAACAGTTTAAGATACAGTAATCATGAATGATTTCTTTCGTACGTTACGAGCCTTAAGCTATCTGAGAAAGGATTGTGGGAGAGCTTCTTTTCCATAGTCTGGATGTTTAGTATGGTACCCTTTGGGTGACATGCGACGCATTCACTCTCAGGTCATAGTCTCTAGTGCGGTTGAAATCGCAAACACAATAAAAAACACTTCTTTTAGGAGATAACCCGTAGTTTCCTGAACTACGTTTGCTTTGATCTTTCATACCAGATGAAAGTACGTAGGCATAGGATGCGACATCCTAGCGAGCAACCTTCCCCACCTTCCCCCGTAGTTAGCCGAACTACGTTGACTCTGATTTCTCGTTCCAGACGGGAATACGTAGGCATAAAGCGCGATGCTTTGCCGAGTCATTTTTCTTTTCTTTTTTCAGCCAGCCTTGATAGGTAGATAGATTATAACCAACCCGTCCAAGTAAACAAACAAGCGAGGATCCCGTCGAGTACGACGGACGTGAGGGGTGCTAATACCTTCCCCTTGCGTAACCGACTCCCGAACCCAGACAATGGTTGCGATGACCTTGTCTTACCCTTTTTCGTCAGGTTTTTCCGATCGTTTCCTTTCCCGCTCTGAGGGATAAATAACGAAAGGTGGCGACTCTTCTGTCATGCCGGCACCTTATTTTCGCGCGTGCGACAACTGGCGACTCTGCTGGGGACTCCAACGGTTCCCTGCGAGTCAATCTTATCGCTTGTATGTTTACTTGTTGGGTTGCGTTTATTTATCGCATTTTTTTACTTCTCGCACTTTATTTCCCGCATTTTATGTTCCAGTATAATATGATTATTTGTGCTGTTGTGGGATGGGAGTTCTGATTGAGTGAGAAGCCAGACCCAGGCTTGAGTGCACCATAGACTTAGAGTGGAAATTAGTGGGCGCGTGCTTGCTTTGCAGGCACTAGTGTCTCATGAAATCCACGCTCAGACGAGGTTCATCCGGTTGGCTTCACTTTCAACCCTTTGGGTTGAGACGGTTGCTGGTTTGGTGGATTGTCGACTCTGGGGACCGATCATTTGTGATTCAGCTAAGTGAGGCCTCTTCAGGACTTGATGATGCCACTCCTTCTGGGAATCGTATCATCAGTTTTGAAAGTCTGTGACGCTGATGAACGCATAGGATGCCGTACCTTGAGTCAGTCTAGGTTCACACCTGTGAGTGGGACTGGGTTTATTGCAGGAAGCTTAGACCTTCAGACTACCTGGTTTTCTTGACAGCGAATCAGTTATGTTGGGTTCTCAGTTACAGATGTGTTCTTGATAGAGCAAGAGTTTTTGATCAGAGGATCTTATCATCGGGTGTTTGTCTGTTCTTGATAGAGCAGGCTGTGATCAGTGTATTATCATCAGTGGTTTGTTCTGGATAGGGCAGATTTTGAGTGGGGTCTGAAGATCTCATCAGCAGCTGTGTATTTGTTCTTGATAGGGCAGATTTTGAGTGGGGTCTGAAGATCTCATCAGCAGCTGTGTATTTGTTCTTGATAGGGCAGATCTTGATTTGGGGTCTGAAGACTTCGTCAACAGATGTTCCTTGATATTGCACCCGGGGTCCTTATTATCAGGCACCTACTCTTGTCAGAACAGAATTTTGATCTCGGCCCCATCAGATGGTTATTCTCAGCAGATCAGATTAGTGGTCTTACACCGGGGTTTCCCTCTCATCAGTGACTGTTGATACCGAACCTCCACAGCAGCCACCTGGATATATTATTGCATACCTGCATTTTGCATTAGTTTGCGCATTCATCTGCATTTCATTAACGTGTGTCTGTGTTGCAGGTACCGTTTCCCCGATCCCGGATTTCTCGTCTTCTGCTACTATTATGGATCCTCTCAGAAAGACTGTTGCATACAAGTTCCCGACCCCCGATGTGTCGAAGCTGACCGGTTTGATAGCCCTGGCAGGGGATTCTGTGAAGGACAGGTTTAGGAAGTCTTATGGCAGGTTGCTTAGCCTGGTTTACAAACCTTCTACGTCCAAGTTGAATGGGTTACATGCTCTTCTGCAGTTTTATGACCCTCCCTTGAGGTGTTTCACCTTTCATGACTTGATTCTCGCGCCGACATTGGAAGAGTATGCTGATATGCTGGGTGTGCCTCTCAAAAGGCAGATGCCTTTTGTCCACATGGATGTTGAGCCTGATCTGGTTGGTTTGGCTTCCTCACTCCATTTGAGCGCTTCTGAGTTAGTGGTGACGAGTTGGAACAAGGTCCCAGGGTTCTCTCTGCAGTTTCTGATAGCTAAGGCTCAGCAGTGTGCTAAGGACAAATGTTGGGACGCCTTCAGCGCCATCCTTGCTTTATGCATATACGGCATTATCCTATTTCCCAGCATGCCTGATTTCGTAGACTTTGATGCATTCCATATCTTTGCCTCAGGGAATCCAGTCCCTACTCTGATCGGAGACGTTTACCATTCAGTGCATTACAAGAATGAGAACTGGAGAGGGAAGAATGTTTCATGCTGCGTACCGTTGTTATACAAGTGGTTTGACAGTCATTTTCCTAAGAAGGGTTCTTCCGTCTTGTCTGCAGCCACAGTTGAGTGGCCTGAACGTCTGATGAGTTTGTCGGCAGAAGGCATTGATTGGTTCGTTGACAGAGACAGGTTAGGCATCGAGGTGATTTTCAGTTGTAGTGGGTTTCCTAACGTACCTCTGATAGGTAGGAAGGGTTGCATCAACTACAACCCATCATTGCTAGTTCGTCAGTTTGCATATGCTTTGAGGACTCCACCGAAGGAAGAAGAGGTACGGGAATCTCTGTATCTCACGGGTATTCTAGAGGGGGATTTGTTGTCCAAGCTTCAGTATGCGTGGAACAACATCAGCACGAGAGGAAAGCCTTTGTTGGGGAAGAGCAACAGCCAGGCCTACCCTCCTTATTCAGATTGGATCAGAGCCAGAGCCAGCGCTATAGGGATGCCATTCCCTCATGTCAGACCAGAGAGTCCTCCACCAGTCGAAGAGCCTACCACTGTGTCCATTCATCAGCACAACCAAGTATTAGCTGAGCGTGATGAACTGAAGAGGGCAAATGCAGAATTAGAGAAGGAGTTAGCTCAGCTTCGAAGTGAGAGGAACGAAGCCGTGCATGCTCTCAAAAAGCAAACAGAGTCGGTGAGCCAGCTGAGTGCAGACTTGGCAAAGCAGATTGCTGATCGGGAACGCTTAGGTCAAGACTTCAGAGCTGCTAATGATGTGCTAGCTACGAAGAAGCAGCATTTGGAGGAAGCATATTGGAGAATATCTAAATTCGACCAGCATTGGAAGACTTCCATGGCCACCAGGAAGGAGCGAGAAGACAAGCTGACGCTGCAGATTTCCAAGCTAGAAGCCGAGGTAAAAGACAGTGAGCGGAGGTTTGATGAAGAGACCGCCCGCAGGTACTCCGCTGAAGCCCGTCTCAACAAAGCCATTGCTAGCCTGAAGGAGCATAAGCTGATGTTTGAGTCTAAGAAGCGGAAGCTGGAGGATTGCTTTGGCGAAGGCGCTTGGGAGAGTTCAGTTCAAGGGCTTCAGCATACTATCAGGCAGAGGGAACTAATCGTCGAGGGGTTGCTCACTTCGCCAGATCATTCAGAGACAAAGGAGTTATTAGCAGAGTATCGCGCCCGTGGCCGTACTTGACTAGTTATATCCCTGTTGTTTTTGATCTTTGATGTATGCTGACCATCACCAGACTTGTTGGCTGAGGTCATGCTGTTGATTTGTACTCGCTGATACTGTGTACTGCCTCGACAGGCCTTTCCATATATATATGAGATTGATGTTTCCATGATTGGGCTCAGATTTCGTCTTCCTCTTATTATTATCAGCACTGGCACTAAGGCACTAGGATCGGGGGAAAATCTCCCACGCACACAGACACACGCATGCATCTGCATGAAGCATATTTGCATGGTGTATATCTTATTGTTTTTCCTAACCTTTATTGTTAACAGGTTTTTCAGGTTCCAAGCTGCTTTCGATCTCCAGGATTGATCAAAGACTCATCCACCGCTATTCAACTCGCGCTAATCAGACGAGAATCATGGACCAGGTGCAGTCAGATGTTCAAGAACTCCGTGAACGGATGGATCGTTTTATGGAGCTGATGCAGGTGGTCGCGAATGGTCAAGACCAGCTTCGTACTCTGGTTCAACCTCTGATCTCCAGGGTTGACAGTAATGGCATACTTCATGGAGGGGCCGTGCCTACTCCTCCTCCAGGGGATACTCCACAGAACGTTGTTCCTGCTGCCGGGGGCAACGACAGTGCTAATGGCAATCTGATGACTAATATCGGGCTCAACGCGGCTGGCGTCGGCAATGGTAGTTTGGGAGCCAATGTTAACATAGGGCCGGTCAACGGTAATGCCGGTGCAGGAAATCTGTTGGTGCCTCAACCGTGGCTGGAGGACCATCAGGATGACATATTTTCTCAGAGAGGTGTAGAAGCAGAGTTGAATGCTGAAGCTCGACTCAGGTTCAAGGCGCTGGAAGACAAGATGAGAAGCATAGAAAATCAGAACACATTGGGCGTTGACATGTCCAACCTCGGGTTGATTGCTGACTTTAAAGTACCTCACAAGTTCAAGGTGCCTACCTTCGAGAAGTATAAGGGTACTACTTGCCCCCGGGTCCACCTCCGATCTTATTATAGAAAGATGTCCGCCTATTCTGACGATGAAAAGTTGCTGATGCACTTCTTTCAGGATAGTCTTTCTGGTCCATCGCTCGAATGGTATATGGGTTTGGAGCCCGCTACTGTGCGCACCTGGAAAGATCTTGCAGAAGCGTTTGTTCTCCACTATCAATACAATAGCGACTTGGCTCCCAACCGAGTTCAGCTTCAGAATCTTTCACAGCGGAACAATGAAAGCTTCAAAGAGTACGCCCAGCGGTGGCGTGAATTGGCTGCTCGGGTTCAACCGCCGATGGTTGAGCGTGAGCTGGTGCAAATGTTCGTGGCTACCCTTCCTGGAATCTATTATGAAAAGCTGGTCAGTGGCATGTCCGGAACATTCTCGGCTCTCATCACTATGGGCGAGCATGTTGAGAACGGTATAAAGATTGGAAAAATTCAGGGCGAATCATCCTCAGCTGGAGGAGGTAGTAAGAAACCCTACGCTGGCAAGCGTCGAGAGGGGGATGCAAGTGCTGTCACTAATACTCGGAGAAAGGGCAAGGGCCCTCAGCCTCAGATTGCTAGCATAAATATCCCAGCTGCTCCGCCTCAGCAGCAGCAGCAGCAGAATCAGCAGGGGTATAAAAGATATCAGAATCGGGCTCCTATGACAAATCGTCAGTTTGAAACTCCACCTATGTCGTATGCACAGCTTCTGCAAACATTGCTTCAGCTCCAACTGATTCAAAAGAGGACGTTGGCTCCCTTAACAGGGGCACCACCACCGGGGTATGATGCCAATGCTACTTGTGAATTCCATACTGGGGCACCAGGCCATACGATTGAGAATTGTAAAGCTTTTAAGCATAAAGTCCAAGACTTGGTGGACGCCAAGGTTATCAATTTTTCTGACAACGTGCCCAACGTTACCAAGAACCCAATGCCTCATCATAAGGGCGGCGGAGTGAACGCTGTTATCACTGAGGAGAGTGCGGACTTGCTGACTGATGTCAAAGATTTGAAGACGCCGTTGAGTTTTGTTAAGGCTAAGTTGCTGAAGAAGGGCTTCTTTCCTGGATGTGGAGATTTATGTATGGCTTGTGCTACACTTCCGGATGGGTGTGAGCAGCTGATCGAAGGTATCCGAAGTCTGATGTCCGAGGGTATTTTGCAATTCAGCCGGAGCATTGAGACTGCATCGGGGGAAGTCGTGCTGAAGCAGGCAGATGAAGTTGCTACCATTACTATTCCTTGTCACCCTATTACTATTTCTGCGCCCCGTCCGCCTACTATTACCATCACCAGGGCCGGACCGATCCCATTCGAAAGCACTAATGCCGTTCCATGGCATTATGGCGCCGAAGTCTACTGCAATGGTCAGAAAATAGAGCTTGAGCCGTTCGGATCGACCGTACAGGATCTTATCGAAGTCAGTGGTATCACTAGAAGCGGTAGAGTGTTTGCGCCAGCAGAGGTTGCAGCAGAGAAAGTGGTCCGAGCTGACGCTGTGGATAAGGGTAAAGGTAAAGCTGTCGAAGAGGTCCCTTCTGGGGCAGAAAAGGACTTGCTGGTTAAAGATGCTGAAGAGTTCATGCGACTAATCAAGAATAGTGACTACAAAATTGTAGATCATCTTTATCAGACTCCGTCAAAGATCTCGATTCTTAACTTGTTGCTGTGCTCTGAAGCGCACTGCAACGCGTTACTAAAGGTGTTGAATGCTGCATACGTGCCGCAGGAGATATCAGTAAATCAACTCGAGGAGGTGGTAGCCCATGTTAATGCTGGTAATGGGCTGGGATTTACAGATCTAGAGCTGACTCCTAAAGGAAGAGATCACAATAACGCCTTGCACGTCTCGATAGAGTGCAGAGGCACGATTATGTCACATGTCCTGGTAGATACGGGTTCCTCGCTTAATGTGCTCCCGAAGAAAGCACTGATGAAGTTGGATACCCGTGGATTGTTGTGCACGCCCAGTGATCTGGTCGTGAAAGCCTTTGATGGAACCAAGCGCCACGTCTTCGGAGAGTTGACCCTGCCAATTCAAGTTGGTCCAGAGACGTTCAATACGGTTTTCTATATCATGAATATCATGCCCGCCTATAGTTGCCTCTTAGGTCGGCCATGGATCCATTCTGCTGGTGCCGTGACGTCCACGCTGCATCAGAAGCTCAAATACGCTGTTGGGGGCAGCATAGTGACGGTATGTGGTGAGGAGGACATCATGGTAAGCCACCTGTCGTCCTTTAAATACGTTGAAATGGATGGTGAGATCCATGAGACTCTTTGCCAAGCATTTGAAACCGTCAGGGTGAAAGAGGTAGCTCCTGTCGTCGCAGAGAAGCAAGAGTTGAACCTCTCCTCGTTTAAGGAAGCTCGGGCCCTTGTCGAAGCCGGTTCCACCCCAGGCTGGGGGCATGTCTTGGATATACCAATCAAACAGGATAAGTTTGGATTGGGATATTCTCCTGAAGCTGAGGCTTCATCTTCTTCCGGCAGCTCGTCTTGTGGGAAAGGGCCAATCCTATTCACCAAGGGGGGAGTAATTTTCGAGAGCATCAACGCCGCGTCGGAGGACAGCGGGGACAGTGATTGCGATCTTGACGCCTGGATTCAACCGAGCAAGCCGGGCGAGCGCCTCCACAATTGGACCATCAAGGAGATTATCAAGCTGACGAGTGAAGAGTAATGATTTGCTTTTTACAATCTTTGTACAGCCCTATGTCCTGCCCGGGGCATAGTGGTTCTACTGTCAGGGCCTTGTTGGATTATGTGTATGCATTTTGTTAGTAAATAAAAGGCGTTTTCTTCGTAATCAAATATTGTGTTCTCTGTTATTCCTGTTTTATGTTTATTTCAAAAAAAACAGCAAAATGGCAACGAGGTTGGTGCTAACCTGCATATTCTTGCTTTAAACTTAACCCTTGTTATTGCAGGATCCACGTAACAGATGACATCGACTCTGGACCCTCTACGGCTCACTACGACTTTGATTGCCCGATCTATCAAGCCGAGGATGAGATTGATGAAGACGAAGACCTTCCGGAAGAGTTGGCCCGCTTGTTGAGGCAAGAGGAGAAGGTTATTCTGCCTCACGAGGAGGATATTGAGATCATAAATCTGGGTTCTGAGGAGCTCGTCAGAAATGTCAGAGTTGGGGCTGCGCTGCAGAATGATGTCAAGCATAGACTGGTCGAGATGCTTCGAGAATATAGTGACGTCTTTGCTTGGTCATATGAGGATATGCCCAGACTTGACACTGATATCGTGGTTCATCGCTTGCCGTTGCGAGAAGATTGCCCTCCGGTCAAGCAGAAGCTCAGGAGGACGAGACCAGACATGGCTGTAAAAATCAAAGAAGAAGTCCAGAAGCAGTTGGACGCAGGATTTCTAGCCGTTACCACTTACCCTCCGTGGGTCGCCAACATAGTGCCTGTACCGAAGAAGGACGGTAAGGTACGTATGTGCGTCGATTATCGGGATTTGAATAGGGCGAGCCCTAAGGATGATTTCCCGTTGCCTCATATCGATGTGTTGGTCGACAATACAGCCCAGTTTTCCGTGTTTTCGTTCATGGATGGCTTCTCCGGTTACAATCAGATTAAGATGGCACCGGAGGACATGGAGAAAACAACGTTTATTACCCCCTGGGGAACATTTTGCTATAAGGTAATGCCCTTCGGTCTGAAGAACGCAGGGGCCACTTACCAGCGAGCAATGGTAACTTTGTTTCATGATATGATTCATCATGAGATCGAGGTCTATGTTGATGACATGATTGCAAAGTCCCAAACGGAGGAAGAGCATCTGGTCAATTTGTTGAAGCTGTTTGAAAGGCTTAGGAAGTTCCGGCTGAGGCTGAATCCTAACAAGTGCACTTTCGGAGTGCGATCCGGAAAGTTATTGGGGTTTATCGTTAGTGAACGAGGTATTGAAGTGGATCCTGCGAAAATAAAAGCTATCCAAGAAATGCCAGCGCCGAAAACAGAAAAAGAAGTTCGTGGTTTCCTGGGCCGAATAAACTACATTGCAAGGTTTATCTCTCAGCTCACGGCCACTTGTGAACCGATGTTCAAGCTGTTAAAGAAAAATCAGGCGATTACTTGGAATGAGGATTGCCAGAAGGCATTCGACAAAATAAAGCAGTATCTTCAAGAACCTCCAATCTTGATACCCCCAGTGGTTGGACGACCATTAATCATGTACCTGACGGTTCTGGAGAATAGTATGGGGTGTGTTCTCGGTCAGCACGACGAGACGGGCAGGAAAGAGCATGCCATTTATTACTTGAGTAAAAAGTTCACTGAGTGTGAATCTCGATACTCGATGCTGGAGAAGACGTGTTGTGCATTAGCTTGGGCTGCCAAACGTCTACGACAGTATATGCTCAATCACACCACTATGCTAATTTCGAAGATGGATCCGATCAAGTACGTCTTCGAAAAGCAGGCTCTTTCAGGCAGGATTGCCAGATGGCAAATGGTGTTAACAGAATATGATATTCAGTACGTCTCTCAGAAAGCCATTAAGGGAAGCGTATTGTCTGATTACCTTGCCGAACAGCCAATCGAAGACTACCAGCCGATGAAGTTCGAATTCCCTGACGAGGACATTATGTTTCTCAAAGCGAAGGATTGCGATGAGCCATTGCCCGATGAGGGGCCAGATAGGGAGTCTCAGTGGAAGTTGATATTCGACGGAGCGGTTAATTCCTATGGAAGTGGTATCGGGGCTATCCTCACGACTCCTCATGGATCCCACATCCCGTTTACTGCGAGACTGACGTTTCCAGTTACCAACAATGAAGCCGAGTATGAAGCATGTATTATGGGTCTAGAAGAGGCAATTGATTTGAGAATCAAGAATCTAGACATATATGGTGACTCAGCGCTTGTAGTCAATCAGATTAAAGGGGAGTGGGAAACTCGTCAAGCGAATTTAGTGCCGTACATGAATTACGCCAGGAGGCTGCTTCCGTTCTTCAATCGGGTGGAACTTCATCATGTACCCAGGGCTGAAAATCAAATGGCTGATGCTTTAGCCACGCTGGCTTCAATGTATAAAGTCAATTATTGGAATGAGGCTCCAAGAATTGTGCTTTCGCGTCTTGATAGACCGGCATTTGTGTTTGCAATCGAGGATGCCACTGACGGCAAGCCATGGTTCCACGATATCCAGACCTTCCTTATGACTAAGGAGTATCCTGCGGGTGCGTCAACCCAGGATAAGAAGACTCTGAGGAGGCTATCCGGAAACTTTTATCTCAATCCTGATGGAGTGCTGTATAAGAGAAACCACGATCTCGTGCTACTCAGATGTGTAGATGAGAAAGAAGCAAGCATGCTCATGGAAGAAGTCCATGAGGGCACATTTGGTACGCACGCCAGCGGGCATGCCATGACGAGAAAGATCCTGAGAGCAGGGTATTACTGGCTGACTATGGAGTCGGATTGCTTCAGATTCGCGAAGAAATGTCACAAATGCCAGATTTATGCTGATAAAGTTCATGTGCCGCCGTGCCCATTGAATGTCATGTCCTCCCCTTGGCCGTTCTCCATGTGGGGCATCGACATGATAGGTAAGATCGAGCCCACTGCATCCAATGGTCATCGTTTCATTCTGGTAGCCATCGACTACTTCACCAAATGGGTGGAGGCAGCCTCGTACGCTAATGTGACCAAGCAGGTGGTAGCTAAATTCATAAAGAAGGACATCATCTGTCGCTATGGAATTCCCGAACGGATCATTACTGATAATGGTTCGAATTTGAACAACAAGATGATGAAGGAGTTGTGCCAGAGCTTCAAGATTGAACACCACAACTCATCTCCCTACCGGCCGAAGATGAATGGCGCCGTTGAAGCCGCCAACAAGAACATCAAGAAGATTGTTCAGAAGATGGTTGTGACGTACAAAGATTGGCATGAGATGCTGCCGTTTGCCTTGCACGGTTATCGTACTACGGTGCGTACATCGACCGGGGCAACTCCTTTCTCCTTGGTGTACGGTATGGAAGCTGTCCTACCGTTAGAAGTGGAGATTCCTTCTTTACGAGTTTTGGTTGATGTGAAACTCGACGAGGCAGAATGGATTACGAATCGTTTGAACCAACTCAGCTTGATGGACGAGAAGAGGTTAGCATCGATTGCATTTGGTCGTCTGTACCAAAGCCGAATGAAGAAAGCTTATGATAAGAAGGTGCGTCCTAGAAGCTTTCAGAAGGGGGATCTCATCCTGAAGAAGATTCTTCCGCCACACTCCGATCACCGGGGCAAATGGACTCCGAATTACGAAGGGCCGTATGTCGTCAGCAAGGTCTTCTCAGGAGGAGCTTTGTTGTTATCCACGATGGATGGTGAAGATTTTGCATCCCCGGTGAACGCGGACGCAGTTAAAAAATACTTTGCTTGAAAGAGACCCGCTGGATAAAAAAAGAAAGAGTCCAGGCAAAAAAGGGGCATCCCGGCGAACCAGAAACAGAATAAAAGGTTCGGGCAAAAAATTAGGGATATATTGAAAAAAGATGTACACCCGCGGAGTCGAAAACCTACACTGGGCGGCTTCGGCAAAAAAGGGTATCCCGGTGAACTGAAAACCCGTAAAGGGCGGTTCACGCAAAAGTTAAGGATTTGAATAAGCAAATGACTGCGTTCCGCGTGTGGACTTTCATTGTTTAGTGGTTCGGAGGACCTGAGGGCCGTTTATCTGAATCAATCTCTTCCAAGGCTGAAGCGTCGGAGAAGTATCGAAGTCGAGTGGGTCTTAGAGGGATCAACTCATGGTGTTCGTCTACGCCTCGATTGCCGACATTTGTATATACTGATGTATATTTATGTTTTATTTTTGCGCGGCTTCCTCATTCCAGGAGCTTGCCTCTGTTGTAAAACATTTTTGCCCATTCAGGGGTTCACCATCAATAAAATGCACATTATTCAGCAATTCTACTTGTCTGTTTAGCATTTATCTGTTTTGTTTGCGAATGAAAACGCCGATGCTTTTTAATAAAATGCGCATACATAAACTCACGGGCCTAGGCCCATCGATTGTTGAAACAATTAATTAACTGAATATTGTCACGAGATAATAACCTGGATAGGTCCCTTTGAGGAGGGTATCTTGTCTGTTTGTTTGTGTTGTTGCAGGTGTAGCACCTTCCAGAGGATATGCCGTGCGTATCCCCGAAGCAGGGCGAGCCCTCCTTCTCCAGCAAAGTTCAGTAGTCTCTCCTCCGCAGAATCTAAATGCAGAGCAGTAAGCGTTGATCTGTCTCCCCACGCAGAGATGATTCTCTTCTCCAAGCAGACGCTCTTTCCCCAGCACCGGGTCACAAGCGCAGATTTCATAAGAAATGTTTGGGTACCGAAGCTCGTGTTTTCCCCAGTAAGGTCACCGAAGCAGGTGTCTCCCCCATGCACCGGGTCACAAGTGCAGGTCTCGTAGGAAGCTGTTCGTATGCCGAAGGATGCAGTAACTGATGGTGCCAGACTGAAGTCTCCAGTGGGATTGAGGTTCCCCACTAGAATCATGCTCTCTCCTGAAGATGGATGATTCCCTTTTCCCCAGTAGAGTGCTGGAACGGCTGATGTTGTATTCCTCTGCAGAGTTGCACTCTCCCCCGAAGTCAGATGATTCTTTCTTCCCCAGCGAAATTGAGACTCCTCATCAGGGTTGTACTCTCCAGTGAAGTAGAATGATTTCTCTCCCCGGCTGAGTCCGTAGAAAAGCAGAATCCTTGGAAGTAGTTGAGACCGCGAGTGGTTTTCCTAGCAGACATTGAGCAACTGATGTTGTATCTCCCCCAGAGCCGCACTCTCTTCAGCGAAGCAGAATGACTCCTCTTTCCTCAGCCGAGTTCGCAGAGGCCCAAGAGAGCCGAGTCCTTGGAAGTTGATCAGATCACGATTGATTTTTCCCCAGTGGAGTATGGAGCAGCTGAAGTTGTTTCCCCACAGAGTTGCTGTCCCCAGAAAAGTAGCCATGGCGGCCGCGCAACTCGTTCTCGCAATGGATATCAGCAGGTCCAAGTTCTCGTAGAGCTTCGTCCCCTGCAGAAATCAGCTGAAGTTGTTTTCCCTGCAGCAGTCGACGGAAGATCAGTTCCCCAAGCGGAGGCCGATTAATACCAGCGTGTCCACCGAAGTAGCTCTTGTCTCCTTGACAAAAAAGGGTTTCCTCCCCCCAGCATTTATTTTGTTGACGGGATCGCATCATTGTGCATCACTGCATAGCATTTAACGTTGCATAGCATTGTGCATGATTGCACAACATTTAGCATAAATGCATATCATCCCCACCGTGTGGGGCATGGCGCAGAAGCATACGCATCATAAACATGACCTAGGTCGTTGTCATTCCAGGTGTTCATCCGAGGGACCAGTTGCTCAGGATGATTCCTGATATTCTCTCCAACGAGGTCGCTTCCTTGGGATGATTCTTAAAGACCCCGGTGTAATTTCCACAATCGCTCGCTCAAGATGATTTTTGAGATCCCCAGCGAAGGCAGTTCAAGACGACCCTCGAATTCCTCAGCAGAGTCGTTTGCTTAAGATGATTCTTAAGATCTCAGTGCAGCTTCCCGAGTTGTTTGCTTAGAGTGATTCTTGAGCTCCCCAGTAGCGTCCTCAGCAAGAGTTGCCTAGAATAATTCTTGGAACCCCCAACAGAGTGAAGGGCCTTTTTTCCCCAGCAGGTGGTTGGCATTTCCCCAGCAGCAGGCAGGTAGATTGATATCCCCCAGCCGAGCACAACCAAGATTGGCAGAAAATGCAGTTCCCTTGAAGGGTAGCTCTTCCTCAGCATAAGGGTTACTCTCCCCGAGTGGATAATTCCTCTTCCCAGCATTTATTTTGCTGGGGCATTTCCTTGCATGATTGCACGGAACATTACGCTCATTCTTCCAGCATTTGCGGGTGGTTGCCGTACAGAAGTACTCGCTCCCTAGTAAAGTTGGTAGGAATCGTCTGAGTGAACTCTGTCGTTATTCCCCAGCAGTTGTTGAAGTCGTTTAGGTGAACTCTCTCGTCTTTCTGCAAAGTCTACAAGGTTGTTTGGATGAGCCCTTCTTCCTTTTCCCCAGTGAGTCGTCAGGATTGTTTGGGTGAACCCTCATTCTTCTCTCCTCAGCAGAGTTGTTAACTTGATGATTATGTCCGGTGACCCGGCGTGTTTGCCTTTATTTAGCAACAACTTGACAAGATATCAAGAGACTAGCAGCGTGTATGTTTGAATCCAAGCTCAGGTTTAGTACCTTTGGATGCGTTTGATTCCAAGCTCAGGTTTAGTACCTTTGGATGCGTTTGATTCCAAGCTCAGGTTTAGTACCTTTGGATGCGTTTGATTCCAAGCTCAGGTTTCGTACCTTTGGATATGTTTGCTTCCAAGCTCAGGTTTAGTACCTTTGGATATGTTTGCTTTCAAGCTCAGGTTTAGTACCTTTGGATGCGCTTGATTCCAAGCTCAGGTTTAGTACCTTTGGATGCGTTTGATTCCAAGCTCAGGCTTAGTACCTTTGGATGCGTTTGATTCCAAGCACAGGTTTAGTACCTTTGGATGCGTTTGATTCCAAGCTCAGGTTTAGTACCTCAGGTTTAGTACCTTTGGATGCGTTTGATTCCAAGCTCAGGTTTCGTACCTTTGGATATGTTTGCTTCCAAGCTCAGGTTTCGTACCTTTGGATATGTTTGCTTCCAAGCTCAGGTTTAGTACCTTTGGATATGTTTGCTTCCAAGCTCAGGTTTAGTACCTTTGGATGCGTTTGATTCCAAGCTCAGGTTTAGTACCTTTGGATGCGTTTGATTCCAAGCTCAGGTTTAGTACCTTTGGATGCGTTTGATTCCAAGCTCAGGTTTCGTACCTTTGGATATGTTTGCTTCCAAGCTCAGGTTTAGTACCTTTGGATGCGTTTGATTCCAAGCTCAGGTTTAGTACCTTTGGATGTGTTTGATTCCAAGCTCAAGTTTAGTACCTTTGGATGCGTTTGATTCCAAGCTCAGGTTTCGTACCTTTGGATATGTTTGCTTCCAAGCTCAGGTTTAGTACCTTTGGATATGTTTGCTTCCAAGCTCAGGTTTAGTACCTTTGGATGCGTTTGATTCCAAGCTCAGGTTTAGTACCTTTGGATGCGTTTGATTCCAAGCTCAGGTTTCGTACCTTTGGATATGTTTGCTTCCAAGCTCAGGTTTAGTACCTTTGGATGTGTTTGCTCCCAAGCTCAGGTTTAGTACCTTTGGATGTGTTTGATTCCAAGCTCAGGTTTCGTACCTTTGGATATGTTTGCTTCCAAGCTCAGGTTTAGTACCTTTGGATGTGTTTGCTTCCAAGCTCAGGTTTAGTACCTTTGGATATGTTTGCTTCCAAGCTCAGGTTTAGTACCTTTGGATGCGTTTGATTCCAAGCTCAGGTTTAGTACCTTTGGATGCGTTTGATTCCAAGCTCAGGTTTCGTACCTTTGGATATGTTTGCTTCCAAGCTCAGGTTTAGTACCTTTGGATGTGTTTGCTTCCAAGCTCAGGTTTAGTACCTTTGGATGTGTTTGATTCCAAGCTCAGGTTTCGTACCTTTGGATATGTTTGCTTCCAAGCTCAGGTTTAGTACCTTTGGATGTGTTTGCTTCCAAGCTCAGGTTTAGTACCTTTGGATATGTTTGCTTCCAAGCTCAGGTTTAGTACCTTTGGATGTGTTTGCTTCCAAGCTCAGGTTTCGTACCTTTGGATATGTTCGCCTCCAAGCTCAGGTTTCGTACCTTTGGATATGTTTGCCTCCAATATTAGGATGTGTACCGTTAGAAGTGTTTGTTTCCATCCCAAGCTCAGGTTTTGTACCTTTGAGATGTATACTTCAGATTCCCGGATCGGGTTGGTGTTCGACGGCGAGGATTGAACGTTTGGATTTGACGGCGAGGTCAGATCAGGTTTGTTCGACGGCGAGGTTGAATGTGTGTTTGACGGCGAGGTCAGACTCTTTAAATCCCCAGTAGAGATAATGTTTGTGCGACGGTGATGTCGAGTGTCTCTCAGAGCGATGTTTGTTTCCGACGGCGATGTCAGATTCAGTTTTCCAGCGGCGATGTTGGACATGTCAGATTTATTTCTCCAGCGGCGATGTTGGGTGTTGTGGTTGTCTGAAGGCAATGTCAGAAGAATTTAATGTGGATAACTGACGGTGATGTCAGATCGATATTTCTCCAGCTAGTTGGCGTGCGGCTAGTGTTGCAGTATTTAAAGATTTGTTCCCCGCAGAGTACCGTGTGCTCGCGCAGTTGGCAAATTTTCGGGTTTACCGATATTCAATCGTCTCGCACCTTGATTGGTTGAGAGCCGTTCGCTTCTCACCCAGTAAGGTTCAAGCCGTTTGAATAGGGGCAGCTGTTACACCCCAAAATTTGACCAACAATTATTTATTCACTGAGTGTTTGAAAGTTGATACCTTCATCAGAAATTTCAAGAGATCCTCAGAGGAATTGGTGGAAACCAGGGTTGTGTGCTTCATAGCTTGAGAGTTGTGGGTGCTCCTCAGATGATTCTGAGACTTTGAGAATGGACTTGATGTTTTGAGAAAGCCTATGAGATGTCTTGATAGCCATCATGAAGCCCAGAGAGGTCATTATTCAAGGATTCAGGAGATTCAACCATGAATGGTAGAATTAGGGTTTTGACTGGGTCAACCCTAGGATAACTGAAGATTTGGAGAAGGTTGAGACCTAATCCAGGGGCCATGAGATCATGGAATGATGCATAAAGATGTTATAAAGATGATTCCTAGACCAACTCCTCATGATTGAGGAGTTTGAGAAGTTTTGAGTTAGGGTTTCTGAGGATTGTCAGTGGAAAAACCCTAATTTGACCCCTACCTTCCAGGCAGTTTTAGCTCTAGATGTGATTGATATCTCATCTTCCCCACAACATGAATGTTGTAGAGCATCTTCTTAGCTTTAATTTGAGTGGTGGAAGTCCTTGATAGGAGTTACAGAGCTCAAGTTATGGTTTGGACAAATTACAGGTCAGCTGAGGTGTGTGAATCTGGGTCCTTGAGGGTCACCCAACTTGCAGACAACTTTTGCCCTAGTAGGATGATTCCTATGATCTCTTGGTCAACATGAATGTTGGAGGGCATCTTCTTAGCTTTAATTTGAGTGGTAGAAGTCCTTTATAGGATTTGTGGAACTCAACTTATGGTTTGAACAAGACAGGGGTATTTTGGTCATTTGTCAGTTATAGGTCATTTTTAAGCAAAGGCCATATCTCCTATTTCCAAGCCTCAATTGGAAAAACTCAAAACATGAAAGTTGTTCAAAATGTGATTTTAAGTCTAGAAAGAAGGTAATGAATTGTTGGAAAGGCTCATAACATGGATTTGCATGATTGGTCAAAAAATGAACTAAAAATGGCTTATAAGTTTAAAAAGTTGAAATTGGAAATTGGTTTGGAGGATCTAGAAATCCAAAATGGGTCATCCAATATATCATTTTGATTGGAAACATCATTTTGAGAACATTGGTTTAGATAGAATTTTGATTTGAAGCTTTAAAATGGGTGATGCTTTGTTATTTTGTTACTTGCATTTGAAGTCACCTTTGGAAATCCTAACACAAGGCAAGGAAAAAGCTTGTAATGGTTCATAACACTTCAATATATCATGTAAGGAGATTTTAAGGCCAATTTGCAATGGATAATGCATGATGCATGAGATTTTCAACTTACCATCATATGAGATTCTAACACTTTCTAGATCTTTCTAGATGAATCTAGGAGTTTCCATTGGTCATTACAAAAAGAGTGGATCAGGGAGGGCAAATGGTTGGTGATCATTGTTGATGAGAGGTGAGATTAGAGTGTGAAGAGCAAGATTCTTCCATTGGCAATTTGATCTCAAACCTTCATTCTCCTCAATCTCCATTCATTTCTCCACCACAAACCTAGTATTCTGATCATTGTGATTGAGTACATGCTGAGGTAGAAGGAGATCCATGGCAGTTTGAAGCTATTTTGAGGAAATTGCAAGAATTGCATTTTGCTGTCCAACTCGAGTTTCAAGCCTTGTTCATCATTCTTGCTGCATACAGAATCCATATTGGCCTCTAAGGATCAAACAAGGAAGGTTTCAAGCACTGAATTGCCAGGAAACCATAGCCTCCATTTAAGTGTAACAGGTTGGTGATCTTGCTCAAATCTCATAGTTTATGTGTATTCTGTCATAGTTATAGGTGTAGAACTGTTAAGCTAGGGTAGAAGACCATTTTCTGAGAAATAGAGAGCAATTCGAGGAGTTACATAGCAGGGCATTGAATCTTTAATTGGCCAGAATAAGCTGGATCAAGAGCTTTAGCTAGCATGTTATAGTTCATTGTGATGAGGGTAACATAAAGAACACAATCAGGACATTAGATTTGAGTTTTATCAATGTTGATACCAGAAGAAAATGTTGGAACCCTAGTTTTCTCGCATGCTGTTTGGATGATACAAGATGATTCAAGAGAAACTATGAACATGGTTGGATTCCTGGTGTTAAGTAGAGTAATTTCAGTCTTTGGATCGTGGCAAACCATGGAGAATTGAGAGAGAAAGAAAGACTGGAAGTTTCCTGCGTGAGAGCTCGCGTTGCTGCAAAACCCTAATCCGTTTGGGACGATGAACCAGGGCCATTGGATGGGGGTCAAATGCTTGACTGGAGATTCCATCGTGTGGTCACGATTAAAAGAAGAAAACGGAGGGAAAATTTAAAAAGACTGAGACACCGCGTTTTGTTTAATGAGGAAAACTGGGCTTAGCATAATTTCACTATCCCCACCCCCCATATTCTGGCCCATTGAGTTTCCAACTGCGCGCGTGTACTATTTTCACCCCCTCCCTCTTTTTCCTCATTTTATATTTTGTTTTGTTTTATATTTTTGGTGAACTTTGATAATTCATAAAAAATTGATAAATAATGTTTTTTTGTTCATTCTTTTTGCCATGTTTAGATAATAATGTGTAGAAAATTATAAAAATAAAAATAGGATTTTATTTTTAATGTAGAATTTTTGGTGATATTTTCTTTTAAATAGTGCATTTATTTTCTTTTAGTTGATATCTCATTTTCTATGAATTGTTTTAGGACTTTCCCTTAGGGTTTTTGAGCCATTCTTTTTGGCATAGTTAGATGTTGAATCCTAGTATTCCCTGGATTTATTACTAGATTTGTAGATTAAAATTTGATATAGTTTGATTGTTTGACATTTAGGTGTTGAAATTAGGATTTTAGGTTGTATAGGTAGACTTGAACAATTTTATTTTGGGGTTTATAGGCCAAATTAGTGTATGGGGAATACATGGGTTAAGGGTAAGTATGTATAGAATCCCCTAGAATTTTGTTAGAATATTGTATGGTGTTTTAGTATTTTTGGTTGATTTTTGAATGTATGGATAGTATGTGTGTTGCTTAAAGGCATAAGTTGTATTGTTGTGTTTGTTTTTCTTCTCTTTTGAGTGTATGAGCTTTGAAGATTGAGTTGAAGACCTTGTGGATCATCATGGAAGCTTTGAAGACCTTGCAGAGAAGTTTAGCATAGCTTTTGTTGTTTTGTTCATAGGTTTATAAGTGCATAGGCAGAGCCCTAGATAGAATACTCTGTTCAATAACCAAGGAGTGCTTTGTTCACCTCCTTTCTTCTCTATGACACAGAGTCCCTTAAGGGTATTCACCTCTCTCCTTTGGAGGGATTAGTGACCTTGCCCCATAAGGTAGAACTTTGAGAGAGCCTTTCCTTTGATGTTAAGTCCTCAATGGAATCCTTTGGAAGCCAGTGAGTACTGTAACATCCCCCACTCATCTTGTTGACTGAATCTTGTTTGCTGGAGCATTGGAGCCATTGAAGATAGAAGCTGAGGCCTTGAAGAGGATGATTCCTTGAAGATTATTGAAGTCTGAAGACTCTGTGAAGATCAAATTGATGCCTGAAGATCGCTGAAGATAGTGAAGCCTGAAGGTAGAGCTGATCAAAGGAGCTGAAGCTCAAGGGAGAAGATGAGTTGATACTCATGTTGTAGGGTTGATACCTGGAAAGCAGGTGATCTCTGAAGTCTGAAGACTGGGTTGCTGCTGGAGGAGCTGAGGCTTTCTTCTGTTTTCTTTGATGTATTGTGTGTTTTGTCTGATTTGTCTGTTGCATTAGACTAAGCCCATTTAGAATAAGTTCAGTCTAAGAGCATGAGTGCATCTGATTGTATTGTTATTGCTTGGCTTTGCTTGCGGGTATTCGGTAGAGCCCAGCTCCCTTGCCTATGTGTTTATTTGGCTTGATAGCATGATTTCATTTTCTGTCTGTATGATTACAGTCTACTGTTTTTGCTTGATAGCATGTTGTTTATTTCAGTATGATTACTGTTATTTCATGACTGGCTTGAGGCTGAGACGAGCTTGTGGAGGCTGAAGCCCCACACACATTTCCTCCCTCACTTGCATTGCATGCATTTTACTGTTAAAGCTGAGGCTTTTGTCTGTTTTGGTGTATCATTGACATGATCCCTTAGGACTCTCATTTCCTCTGATGAGGAGTTGATGATAGACTTTTAGGTTGAAACCTATGCATGACAACATCTAGGAGTTCCTTGTCCAAGCCTCAACCATAGGATGAATCCATGGCATGACAACAGTAGGACTTGATAGTCTTCCTCCTAGTTGGGCCTGTTCTATTCTCATCTCGAAACAGTTTAAGATACAGTAATCATGAATGATTTCTTTCGTACGTTACGAGCCTTAAGCTATCTGAGAAAGGATTGTGGGAGAGCTTCTTTTCCATAGTCTGGATGTTTAGTATGGTACCCTTTGGGTGACATGCGACGCATTCACTCTCAGGTCATAGTCTCTAGTGCGGTTGAAATCGCAAACACAATAAAAAACACTTCTTTTAGGAGATAACCCGTAGTTTCCCGAACTACGTTTGCTCTGATCTTTCATACCAGATGAAAGTACGTAGGGATAAGATGCGACATCCTAGCGAGCAACCTTCCCCACCTTCCCCCGTAGTTAGCCGAACTACGTTGACTCTGATTTCTCGTTCCAGACGGGAATACGTAGGCATAAAGCGCGATGCTTTGCCGAGTCATTTTTCTTTTCTTTTTTCAGCCAGCCTTGATAGGTAGATAGATTATAACCAACCCGTCCAAGTAAACAAACAAGCGAGGATCCCGTCGAGTACGACGGATGTGAGGGGTGCTAATACCTTCCCCTTGCGTAACCGACTCCCGAACCCAGACAATGGTTGCGATGACCTTGTCTTACCCTTTTTCGTCAGGTTTTTCCGATCGTTTCCTTTCCCGCTCTGAGGGATAAATAACGAAAGGTGGCGACTCTTCTGTCATGCCGGCACCTTATTTTCGCGCGAGCGACACATGGTATATCATTTCAAGATCAATTCATCAAGGATCAAGAGTGTGAGAAGTTACTAAATTAGGGTTCTCAGTGTAAAATCCCCTATTTAGTGCCTAACTTCAAGACCACCTACCTCAAGATACAAGTTTCATCTCAACTTTTGACCATCATGAAACTTGTAGAGCATGATCTTAGCTTTCTTTTGAGTACTAGAAGTACTTGATTGGATTTATAGAACTCAAGTTATGATGCAGACAAGTTACAGGTCATCAGATGAATGTGATTTAGGTCAACAAAAGTAAACCAACTTCCAAGACATTTTTGACCTAGAAGGATGTTTCTCCTCAACTTTTGATGAACATGAAAGCTGTAGGTCTTGGTCTTAGCTTTCCAAAAAGTACTATAAGTCTTTCATCTGATTTGTAGAACTCAAGTTATGAGGCTTGCAAGTCAAGGGTATTTTAGGAAAGTGAGATTATAGGTCATAAAATTATAGGTCCATTTCACCAACTTGCACACCTCAAATGAAGATTTTTCCAACATCAAGTATGCTCCAAATGGTGTCAATTGTTTAACTAAGCCTTGAGAAGTCATGAATTTGGCTTGGAATGGTGATTTCCTAAATTGATTTTCATGGAAAAGGACTTAAAATGAGAAAATTGGATTTAATTCATTATGGATCATTTTTATGCAAGTAGATACATTTTTTGAGTGCAAGCTATATTTCAAACACATTGGCATTTCTAGAATTTTGATTTGGTGAGTTTTGATGAGCCATTTTCAAGCTTTCTTCAAGCATAACTCACACTTGTAATTTCAACCATTGAGATCAAACAAGGATCAAATCCCAACCATTCACACTCCTCATGTTACCAGCAAGTGATTTGCATCATTTTGGAGCCAAATTGGTACAGAATTCGTGCACATGACAAGTGAAAAAACTTAAATTCCATGGATATGCAATTCGGCTCTAGGGGCAGCCATTGGGCTTAATTTCTTTCCAAATCCATCACATAAAAGGTTTCTACCATGAACAAATGCTCAAAACACGAATTGGAAGCAAAATTGGAGCTAGAGCATTTTGAAAAAGTGGTGAAAATTTGAAATACGATTTTTGAGATTTAGCAAGATTCAAGCAAAATTAAAGGTTGCAAAGGCTCCATTGAAGATCACTGAACATTTCTGGATACTTTTCTTCAAGCTTAAGCATTAATTGAAGGCTCAATGGAAGTTCTCCACTAGGTACTTACAATTCAACCTTACACTCTCATTATGCCATGATTCTCTGCCATTTTTGCATATTTGAGACCTAGACAACATGTAGATCATTAATCACTAAAACGAATTGGCATTTGTGATGGTTGTTGGATGAAGCTCAAAATTGTTTTGATCTGATATGGTTTGTTCTTGTGTTGTTTTGCTTAATCATTGCTTGATCTGTGATCTCCATAACATGTAGTTGATTTCTGGACAAAATTGAGTGAGTTTGGTGAACTTTTGATTTTGGTGCACAAATTTGTTTGTCTTCGATTTGATTTGGTTGTGAGGAATTAATAGAAATTAAGTATGTCAGGTTGTTGTACATGGAGAGAGGAAGAGTTTGATATCGGTTTTGTTGAATTTGGTTAGGTTTGACATCAGAGCACTGTAGCTCTCGCCGGAGAAGATGACCGGAGTCTTCTCCGGCCACCACTGAACTTCCCTCCCTTTTGTTTCAGTTTGAATGAGGAAGATAAGTCCTTAGCCACACGATCTGGCTGACCGCCTTGACTCAGTAATTAGATCCAACGCGTGAGATGTGATTTCTTTAGATTGATTAGGGTTTTGATTACGTGGCGTGCTGAGGGTTGTAGGATTTGCATACTTTTGGAATGGATGAATGAGATTAAGACTCATGGTGGGGAGGAGTCAATGAACCAAACCTGATCCCCCAGTGAAACACTGCGTTTCACTTAAACCCTTCAGCACTTGTGTGGCGCGCATTAGGCCCTTTGATCCATTGATTGGTCTCCTGATCCATTGGCTGTGTGTTTTTCTTGCATTTTCATTTTCTTTTATTTCTTTTAATATTTTATATTTACTTTGGTTTGAATTTAATTCATTAAAAATAACTCCAATGTTCTAAAAAATTCACAAAAATATTTTTTACAAACCTTGAGATGTCTATTATTTTTAGGCATTTTTTATTTTATTTTTCAGATTATTTTTCATTTTTAAATACAATTAAATATTGGAGGTGTTTTTAAATGAATTAAATTGTGCATTGTTTGTTCTTTTATTTGTTTCTTCCATTTCCTTTGGGTCCAATGAATGAAAATTGATCCTTATATCTATGGTGAGTTGAACAATTTTTGAGGACCATTTTGCCCCTGGTTGGTTGACTTTTGGTGCTTTTCTTTTGACCCTCGATTCTCCCATTTCAAAGTGGTACATCTTGAATATTATTTTCTTTTGATGGTGCTTTGAGGGGATATTTTCTTTGATCTTTTGGCCTCTGGTTGCAAACATGTTTAGCTTCTTTGTGCATTTTATTTGACTATTTTTGAACCATTTTCCTATTTTTTAGGTAACTTGCAAGTCAAGTTACCTCCAAGGGAGGTTCACACATGCACCTTGATCTAGTTTGACTTGGATATGAAATTTTTGGATCCTTTGAACCCTCAATGCCTTTTGTTTCATGTTGCTAACATGTTAAGGATGATGTTGGTTCAATTTTAGGTCATGATATTGTTTCTTCCTTGTTCATTTGTGTGTTTCCTTTTAAGTTTTCAACTTGAACTTCTATGTGATGTTTGCTTGCACTCCTTGAGCTTTTGCTTGCATTTCCTTTTAAATTGAATTGCTATTGCTTTTGAGCTTTCTTGTCTTCATCTCCCTTCTGTCCAATGACTTTGGAACCTCATTTAAGGCATCTTAGTCCCTCCTGAGGAGGTACTTGAAGTATACCTAAAATGATGGATTCTTGAGGACTCTTTTGTGCTTCCTTTGCACTTGGTTAGTGATGCTCATGGTTGAGTACCTATTATGAGGCCTTTGCTGACCTCATTTGGTCTCCCATCCTCATTTGGCTTTGGCTTTTGTTTTACTTTTTATTTGATTTAGTTTTGGTGGTGTGGTTGATGTTGTTTGACTTAGGTCACTTCATCCCACTTTTGATGCATCTTTGTGTGGTTTGCTTTTGTTTGATTGTTTTCTTTTGTGCACTTCTTTTCCTTTTCTTTTCTTGAATCTTCGTATGCATGCTTGGTTGAGATGAGCTTGTGGAGGCACTGCCCCACACTATTTTCCTCCCACTTTCATTCTATTTGTGCATCTTATATGTGCATCTTCATTTATATATGCATTCTTCTTCTTCTTCTTCTTCTTTTGCTTTTCTTTGCCATGCTTCCCATAAGTTTCCTAACCTCTTGAGGTTATGATAGACATTAGGCGCCTAACCATGCATGATAACATTAGGTAGTTCCCTTTTGAATCCTAACTCTAAGTCCACTTTGCATGATAACTTTTAGGATTGATTAGTCTCCCATTAGTGTTCCTTCTTCTCTTCTCATCTTCAAACATTCATAAAACACTTAATAAAGAATGACAAATGTTGTACGCTATAAGCCTTAAGCTATTTGGGAAATGATGATTGGGTGGTTGCCTCTCAATTGTCTAGGATGTTAGTACATGTCCTTTGGACGATATACGACGCATTCGCTCCTAAATCATAGTCTTTAGTACAACATGAGTTACAAATCAAGTTCAAAACATTTCTTCTCTAAAAAATATAAAAACACTTCAAATCTTTTTCATCCTTCGGGATTCTTAACCAGGAAAATCTTTTCAGATAAAAGAGTGTTGTTAACTTTTAGTTCTACCGTAAACGGTAACGCATAAGTCTCCAGTGGTCGAGCTGCATACACCAACTGCTAGAACTACTTGTTAACCCTACTAGAGCTGCATACCAGATGAAAGTACCTAGGCACAAGACGCGATGTCTTGGCGAGCAACCTTCCCCCTTTCTCTTGTAGTTAGTCGAACTACGTTGACTTTGACTTTCCCATTGCATGAGGGAGTATGTAGGCACAGAGTGGCGATGCTTTGTCGAGTCACTTCTCCTTTCTTTTTCTTTTGTCCCTGAGCCTTTAGCTAGATAGTTTCAACACCCCCTTTTAGATAGACAACAATGCGTGGATCCCGTCGAGTACGACGGACGTGAGAAGTGCTAATACCTTCCCCTTGCGTAACCGACTCCCGAATCCAGACATGGTTGCGATGACCTTGTCATTCCCTTTTCCGTAGGTTTTTCCAATCGTTTCCTTTCCCTCTCTTTGGAATAAATAACGAAAGTGGTGACTCTTCTGTTTTTCCGCCGGTTGTTTTTCGCAATTGCGACAAGGGGGAATCATTTCTAAGCTAAAAATTACCTAATCCTAATCACTCAAAGCTCAGAATCAACACACAACAATCAACAACACAAGAAGAAACCACACAACAAAGAAAAAGGAGAAGTTGAAGAAAACAAGAAGGAGAAGTAGAAAGAGTAAAAGAGTAAACACATCGTACCTTAACTCGCCAGAGCTTGAACATCAGACTAGCTCCGATTTGGTATGAAAACACTTCCTTAACGCGTTTCAAAGCCATATTCTTGCTCCCCGTGCTTCTTTGACATGGATTTGGATCCTCTCCTTTTTTATATATCCTGCCATCTCTCATGTTTCTAATCTAACGTTCAGAATTTAAATGACTTTTTTTATTTAATTATTCATTATAAATTCAATGTTTCTAATCTAACATTTCTCTCTCCTATTAAATGACTTTTTTTATTTAATTATTCATTATAAATTTTGAACCGTTAGATTAGAAACATGAGAGATGGCGGGATATATAAAAGAGGAGAGGATCCAAATCCCTTTGACATGAATCCCCTTATTAATTGCACAAAATTGTAACTATTTGACATATATATGGTTTTAGGTCTACGTTATGATTTAGGTGTTTAGGGTTGGATTTTGGGGTTTCTGAGTCCATATTTGGACTCAAAAGGTGTTATTTAGTGGGGTTTAAGTATTGGGTTTGTGTGTGGCTGGAGAAGACGGGCGGCGCCGTCATGGCCGACTACCAGCCACCATCTTCTCCGGCGAGATGGCCAGAAATAAGTTGCAGAGTGAGGAGAGAGAGAGAGAGAGAGAAAGAGAGAGAGAGAGAGAGAGAGAGAGAGAGAGAGAGAGAGAGAGAGAGAGAGAGAGAGAGAGAGAGAGAGAGAGAGAGAGAGAGAGGGAATCATGAAATTATATGCTCAGCCTTGTTTTTTTTCTTTTTTTATTCCCATTACCGTTGGCATGTTGTTGTTGGTGGAAACACTTGTTGTTGACATGTCTGTCTGCTGGGACACTTGTCACCGGCCAGGTGACTTCACCCATATTATTCAATGCGTGCATCTCTATTCTTTCCATGGTGCGCTACCTGTTGATGGCCCTTGGACGAGTCAACTCCTTGACACTCCATGAGATCTACGTGCCAGATCTCTCCCTGAGTCAACATATGTTGACTGGGTCTAGGTAGTTCCCCATGCGCCTTGGGCATTCCTTTTGTTGGGCCCAATGATCTTGGTTATTTGCACCATTTCATTTACTTCTAGTTTCAGACCCATCTTTTGTTTTTCTTTATTTTGTTTTTATTTATTTATTTTTTATTTTCTCTTTTTATCTTTTCTATTTATTTTGTAATTTATATTTTGTTATTATTTCTCCAATACTAAAAAATACAAAAATATTTGATTTAATTATTTTAAATATATTTTTTTGAAAATAAAATACTTTATTACTCAAAAATTGTCGTTAGATACAAGCGATCCCAATGGATCCAGCTACAAAATAACATCCTAGAACCAAAAGGGAAAAACAACTAACTTTATATCTATCCCCCTCTATCATTAAGATAGCTATATACTTCATGAGTTGTTTAGTGTTCCATCCTCTATACACCAAAGTTTCTATTACTTTCCTTCCTATTGTAGTAATCTCAGTCTTCTCTCCAAAAATTCTATTATTTCTAGCTTTCCATATCTCATAGATGGTCTCAGAAGTTGCCAGTTTTATGACTGCAGCTCAGACTCCTTTACCTTTGGTTTGTTGAATAAGCCACTTCATCTCGCTATGCCAACTTTCAGGGGTATGGTTAATTTGTGCCCAACTTAGGATCTCTGTCCATACGTTCTTTAAACTTTCACACTCAAAAAATAGATGGTTTAAAGTTTCTTCCTTCGCACAGAAGCAACACTCAGTATCATAAATCATACCGTATTTATGCAATCTATCTCTCGTTGCTAATCTCCCATGGAAAGCAAGCCACAACAGGAAATTGGCTCTCGGTCTCGCGTTATTCCCATAAACCAAATTCTTCCACTCCACCAGCTGTCCATAATCATGTAGTTTCGCATACAATTTGCTCATTCTAATTCCCCCCCCCCCATCTTGAATTCTTCCCGATTGCTCAAGTTATTAAATTCCTCCATAAGGTTGAGTATACCTTTCATTATCCAGGAATCATTCTGTTTATACTAGATCTCCATCAGATCGTTGTTTTTGAGATAGTACGTTTGCACCCATTTAACCCAAAGCGAATCTTCCTTCCCACTTAAGTTCCAAAGCAGCTTCATAAGGGTTGTTTTATTCCACACTTCAATGTCAACGATGTTTAAACCGCCATGACTTCGTGGACTACAAATCAGTTTCCACGCTATTCGTGCTTTACGGCTCCCCTCAAAACCTCATGTCCAGAGGAAAATGCGACAAATCGATTCAATTTTCTGTAGTACAATTTTGGAAAAAGGGAAACAAGTGAGCCAATAATTTTCATCGCAATCATAACACAGTTAATGAGTTGAAGCCTCCCCGCGTAGGTCAATAACCGAGTAGTCCAATGTTTTTTCTTTCCCACAATCTTGTCTATTAACGGTGCATAATGGCAAACAGAGAGTTTTTTACCTGTTACCGGAACCCCCAGATACTTAAAAGGCAGTCAACCTTCTTGGAACCCCGAGGCTTTAATAATATTCTGCTTTGTCAGTTCATTCATGTCAGCACAATAAATTCGACACTTCTGCGGATTTACTGCGAGCCCTATAGCCTTCGAAAACTTCCCATAAGTCTTCATCATCATTTCAACCGAAACCTTATCTCCCCTGGAAAACATAAGTAAGTCATCCGCAAAGCAAATGTTTGAGATTTTCAATTTATCGCATTTAGGGTGATAATTGAAGTCACAATCCTCCTGCATCTTGTATAAGTATCTGTTCAAACATTCCATTACAATGACAAACAACATAGGTGATGTCGGATCGCCTTGTCTAAGTCCCCGTTTCGCTTCCATGATGTCAGTTAGATGGTTGTTGACGTTAAATCTATAAGAAACAGTTGAAACCATTGTCATCACCCATTTAGTGAACTATTATGGGCAACCCACCTCATTCAGAATCTTTTCAAGCGCATTCCAATCAACCGTATCATACGCTTTTTGAATGTCCATTTGCATTAAACATCGGGGAGAAATATTCCTCCTTTCGTATCCCTTAATCAATTCATACGTGATTAGAATATGGTTGTGAATTCTCCACCCTTTGACAAATGCTGCTTGATTCGCACCTATTATCGTACCTAGTACTTTGCTGAGTCGGTTGGCCAAAATCTTGGATATGATTTTGTACAGGGTACTACAACATGCAATAGGTCGATAGTCTTGTATCTATTTCGCTCCCTTGTGCTTCGGAATAAGCGTGATAGCAGAGCAGTTAACAGCTCTGTACATACGGTTATTTTAAATATATTTATTTAATACTAATTAATTAATCTATTAATTAATTTTATTAAATAATTATATTTAATTTAATTAATTTTGTTTGTTTTTTTCTTTCTAATATTCAAAAATGCAAAAAAAAGTATCATTAATAATTTTAAATGTATTTATTTAATATTAATTAATTAATTAATTAATTAATTATATTAAATATTTATATTTAATTTAATTAATGATTTTTATATTGCTTGGTTAATTTAGTTGTTTGATGCTTGATTTTACCTTGATTATACTTTTGCTCATATATATTACCTATGCTAGGATGTATCTTGATTTCATTTCTCTTTTGCATGCTTAACCCTTTTTTCAAACTAATTCTTGATTTAATATCAAGTCCTTTTCAAAACACCCATGTAAGTCGATCGTTTCTACGATCGCTATCAACCTCACATAACTTACTCTTGGGCTTTCTTACAATGAGACTTGTTTTGCACCATACACTTTCATTCGCGTGCATTTGTGTGATGGACTTAATTTGTAGTTGCTTGATACCATCCCCATTTGAAAAAATGTACTACCATTCTCGTGACTTATAGTAATTTTTACCGCCTTCTCTTTGATTGCCCTTTTGCTTAGGTAGCTTCTAATACAAGAATAAAATCAATCACTTTTTTTTATAAAGAACATAAATAACTTGATCCAACATCAAGCAATTTTCATAAAACCAATTCAATATCCTCTCCATAACCATTAACCCTTAACCTATTCCATTCCATTTTGCATTTGCACCCAACTTGTAAGTCGATTTCTTTTTCATTACCATCAATCTTTCCACAACCTAAACATTTACATAATCAATCAATCAAATGCTTGATCTAACGTCAATAAATTTTTTTCAATCAAAGATAAAAAACACTTAACAATTATTAAACACTTTTCAATAAAAGGATGAAAATTAGCAGGGTATAGTCAATGTTTCCTCGAGAGTGAGGATTCAAGATGTAGTTCTCGTGGTTCAAGCTCTTGTCATCCTAAAATCAACCAACCAACCGTAGTCTCCCGAACTACAATTGCTCTGAGTTCCTTATTGCAATATGAATATACGTAAGCATGAGATTGCAAAGTCTTGGCGAACACCCTAATAATAAAATAAACCTAGTTGTCCTATCCCTTTTTCTAACTCGAAAAGCCTATAATTTCTAAGCTAACACTAACATGCACAACTAACCAAACGGTTCCCGTTGAGTACGACGAACGTGAGGGGTGCTAATACCTTTCCCTTGCATTAACGACTCATAAACTCGGTATTTGGTTGCAATGACCATGTCCTTTCCTTTCGTTTAGGGGTTTTATCGATATTTTTCCTTTCCCCTTTGGGAATAAATAAAGTTCGGCGGAAAATCTGTTAGTCCATCCTCGAGCGTGAAATTGCATTTTGTGAGGTCGTGTTCTCATTTTTCCGAGGTACGACAACAACAACCAAGTATAATAATAAAAAATGGTAGCTAACATCATTAGATGTGCTAAAATTTGAGTTGCAAAAGCAAGAAAATTCCATAGGCACATCTACCACTTCATTATAGTAAAATGCACTGCAAAGCAAGTAGTTAGGGTTCTCACACCTAAAACACGTATCTCGCTAAAGCCTATGAACACCGATGGTCCAACCTAAACAAACAAACTTCCTAAGGAAAAAGAAAAAATCCCTAGAGTTATAATAATTTGTAAACAATGTCATTGATAAAAGAGAAGATAAACACAAAGCTCTAAACCAAATAACACTTGAATTATCAAGGTAAAATATTTCCCATTAAACATCAAATTTTGTTACACTCGAGGCAAGTAAACCTAAGAAGAATTACAAGAAAAAGAATACAAGAAAAATAAAATCAAGTCGAAGAATTTGGAGCCAAGGTACCAAGGCCACCTTCCTGAGTTACCTTGATAGCACACTTAAGTGGGTCCAGTATCTCGGCAGAAATTGCAACATCAGGGCAAAACCTCCTTGCCTGTTCCACAAATTACTCATGGACTCCAAGCACATAAAGCATATTCCATTGAAGAGAGTAACAAAGCTCTCACTTCAAACCTACTACCTCGTCCTGGTGAGATTTTAAGGCCTTTGCATGAGCCTCAGTTTTCTAAAGAAGGGATTTCCAGTGCTCCTCCACCTGGCGAGTCTTCTCCTCAATAAAATTAAAAGCATCCTAATACTACCTATCTTCTTCCTTGAGAGTATCCTTCAACTTAGTCACCTGTACAAACAAAGTGGAAGAGGAGTCATGTATTTTTGCTGCCTCTTGCAAAGAGTTAGTAGCACTAACCTCCTTCTATAGTGCAACAAGCTCCTTCTGGAGAGTAGAGAAACTCAGTTCTATAGCTTTACCCTTCCCTTTTTAGGTGTCCCTTTTCTTGTAAGTATTACCCATGGCCAAGACATCTCCCCATCGAGCATAGACAAGAGAGAAGATAGAAGCAGCTTTGAACATGATGTGGTTAAGCTCATAATTCAGTTCCATTTTTAACCTTCAGAAAGATTTTGAATAAAGAATAAATCCAACGTCAAAACACTAGTGGTTGCCTCCTTAGGGGTCTGAGCAAGTATAGAAGAAAAGACATCTCGAACCCGCATGAATGAGGTTACCTCCCCATAAGCATCACCCACAACAATGCAAATCCATTTTAGAGAACCCTCATCTCGAGCCCTCTTTGTTGAAATTAGAGGCAGAGTTAACTCCTTCATAGTTAATGTGGCCGTAACTTCCAGAAGTTGATCCACCCTGAGAGTAGAAGCTAAAATTTTTATATCTGAGGTAGGAGAAGGAGGAGGAACAATAGTTGCCAAATGAGTGGGAGAAGCGATAAAAGTCCTAATACTTACCACTATATGAATACCTTGTGCATTTGTAAGACTGTGGAACAAGTTCAACTTACTTACTTTATCCATGCTATATGCAAAACACAATCACACATGTACACAAAAAATCACGAAGCTTCCACCCTCGCCAAAAATATTTCTCCTCTCGTACTGGCTAACCGCACTCAAGATAGCATAAGTGTTAATCAGTCTCTTTTTTACCTCGGTATGGGGCATCTTTTTGGGTCCGAACCCTTCCTCGTAGACAATCCCCTAAAACCATGATTGTAGTTCTTGTTTCATTATAACCTCATTAAAGAAAAAGAGCTTTACTTGGTACAGTAAAAGCGAGCATCCCAGTTAAAGTGGATCTTTGACCAGAGCTTTAGATACAAAATCCAAGAGGAACAAGGAGAATTGGCGGAGAGATAACAGAAAAGGAGGTGGGTTATGGGTGTGAGAGGCCTCAACAATAAAAAAAAATACCACAGGAAGTTGCCTCAATCTAGAGTAAAGAGTTTGAACCAAGGGTTGACCTGATAGAAGTAAATAAGCCCTTGATTAAGGGAGTTATCCTAGGAAGTATACATCAGATGGAAAAGATAAAAAAGCTAAAAGAAGGCTTCCAAGATTTGTGCAAGACACACAGTTAAAATACCCTTATATATGCCTAGGACCCCAGATGAATCTAGGAAGTGGCAACTTTTAAATGTTTTAGGACATCTAGCTGAAAGTTAAAAAAAAAAGGCAGCCAAAGTCCTATTCTTGTAAACAAACACCCATAAAAAACTAGAAGGGATTTCCGCTAGAAGAGATAACTTCTTTAAGGGATTGTCAACCACAATGCCAACCGCATTCTTAGCATCCTCTTTATTCATAACCGATGAAATACACGTTATTCTTGAATCCACCCAGTCGTACTCTATTGCACCTGACTGGGCTAAAATATCTAAATGACTCTTCACTTAAACGTCACTGGGTTCACAACCTTCAATCTTCAGGAAAAGCTGGATGTAATCTTTAGCACGTTCTCTCATTTGATTCAAAGGCGTCTTATGAACTAGATAACGAAGTTCCTTCCTCTAGGGAATCCCTAGACACCATTTTTAAGTCAAAATTGCCTGACATATATATGATTTCTAGTTCTAGGTGATCGCTACTAAGAGGAGAAAGATAAGAGTTAGGGAAGGTCCCTGTCACATAGGAAGATGAAGTTATAACTTCAAAATCACCCACTAGGTCAACCATATTATCACTCATCCTGACTAGAAAATAAGAAATGATAAAGATCAAGCTTGAGTTGGAAATGGTACCTCGTTATATGGGATTAATGAAGTAGGAGGAATGGAAAAAAGGTGAAATCTTTAAGAAAGTGCTGAAATTATTTCTAGTGATACTCTCAAGGAAGAAGAAACAAAGATGTTTTTTTGGAAAGTAACCACACGTTTGAATGCTAGAGGTTGTGAAAATCCAAATTCTCAATTCACCCTATTTATAAGTAACAACACATGAAAGGATTAAACTAACTACATGAATAAATTACAATATCAACGGATACATACCAAATCGAGTGCACTAAAGTACTTTGTAAATTGTGTCATACCTTAGCTATTCACGTCACTACACGTGTCAGAAAAGGGTGATGAAGTTTTTCAATGGTAGTATCACATTAAATATGCTTGTTTCCCAGTACATTTTCAAAAAAATGATCCCAGGCGTTCAGTTCCATTACACATCGAACCGTATCATGGAGGTAGATCAGTGATACTTAAGGCTTCCCTCAAATCCTTCCATGCTCGCTAAAGCCATGAGGGCAACTGTTCTGAATCACTCAAAGACCCAAATGACTAGATCCCAATCTATCTCAAATCCACTCCACATAAACCAAGATATAAAATTAGTTCATACACTAAGAGCAAGGTATAATCTCTATTTCCACTTTTACTACACTTATCTTGAATCTTGAACTAACTTGAACGTTAAAGGGCTAACCATACACGTTCACCTTGCACCACCATAAAGGAGATCAGAGCAACCTTTCAAGATCATGAGTTTTCCAACTACATCAACAACAACCATCAGGGCTAACCCTTAGGGCACATATTAAGAAAACCTAAAAATGAAAAGTTTGTGTTAGAAAAAACAATTAAAAAAAATTAATTATCAATTTTGGCTTAAAATAATGCATAATTTCCAAAAAAATATTCTATGTTTATCTCTTAACTTGTGCCCTTATGGCACATGTTAGCATTATCCTATCATATATATATATATATATATATATATATATATATATATATATATATATATATATATATATATATATATATATATATATATATATATATATATATATATATATATATATATATATATATATATATATATATATATATATATATATATATATATATATATATATATATATATATATATATATATATATATATATATATATATATATATATATATATATATATATATATATATATATATATATATATATATATATATATATATATATATATATATATAATGTAATTAATTTTTTAATCATTTCAACTAATCTTTGGCTAGGTCTATTATATCATCAACACCTTATGTATCGAGGTATTCAATATGTATAGGTTTAACATCACATCCAATATCACATCCCCTTGAACACAAATGTGCTCATCATACCTAATCAAAAGTATATACAATCTCAATATGATATTTTCTAGTTAACAATGTCTTTCTTACAATGGACTTAAAGAAGGTAATGGACAATTGTTATTCAAATATATCTGTGTAATAGATTAAAAATGTTACACATAAGAAACAATAACACAAATATAAATTAGAAATTAAAAAAATTTATCCTCATAAAATGATTGTACATACATATTTAAGGAAAATGAGTCACTCACTTTTTATTGTGCGCCTGATATCGAAAAATGTATTTTTGAGAACCCATATATGCTAACCACACTGCTTTTTATATTTTTTCGTAACAAAAAATATCTTTTCTAGCATAATCATTCATTCATATATATATATATATATATATATATATATATATATATATATATATATATATATATATATATATATATATATATATATATATATATATATATATATATATATATATATATATATATATATATATATATATATATATATATATATATATATATATATATATATATATATATATATATATATATATATATATATATATATATATATATATATATATATATATATATATATAGCATTGCACCAACTTTTTCCAGAGTCATGACATACTTCAAATGATTGAATCGACTTTGTGTCCTAACTGGAGATAACTCTCCTTATTACTGTCTATCTCCCTTGTCAAATCAAGAAGAATGATGGTAAGAAATTCAACATATGGATCAAGTAACCTGTTACAACACAAATCCACAATTAAAATATCCTTTAACATCAATGATATTATCAAAATATTGATGCATAAATAGAGGAAATTCATCTTGATATGAGAAGTTGTGTTACACTAATGGATGATTACCCGATTGATTAGTATAATGTACATTCTTTCTAGTTGTACATGATGATTTTTTTTTCTGAAGCTTGTGAATCTTGATGCAAAGATTCAACATGCTCAAAGAAAGATGACAAACACTTAATGGAACAATCATTCTAACTATAACAACACCTCATTGATGCACGTTTTGTCTTAGCCTTATTTGTAGGTGGACATATCAAAGTTATTTGTGGATAAGCAAACTGACAAAATAGTCTTTCATATCTACCATCATACTATAATTTGTAGCTCTAGATCTAGTATGTAATTCATAAACATGTATTACGATCTTTGAGCAATTGAACCATCAAAATAACCATTAAGATTGTAGAATCCAAATTACCCATATAAAATAATTGAATAAAAACATAGTTTTGTACATAACAATTACACATAGACAGAAAGACGCACACGCGCGTGTACGTGCTTACACACACTTGAATAATTTTCTATTCTAGGAGAAAAGATATATGACCTTCCTCTAAGTATTCACTACCATTGTCAAATTGGAACCTCTTATGGTGAGTGTAAATTCCCTCTAAACATATGGGTTTATCGTACAACAACGTCTTTGAAATTACACATGTACATGAAAAATCTGTATGTTGTTCTAATCAAACAAATATGTATTGGCTTATCAGTCCTAGATCCTTCCACTCAACCTTCCTCATTTGTTGTTAAACACAAATCATTTGTAGAAGTGTTTTCATCCAATTGAGATCCTAACATCTTTTTATTGATTATGTGTTCCCTTATAATGATGCGTTTCTAAAATGAAGTTTGTATCTCAATATGCTTTAGTTATATCAGATTTTTAATTAATTCTTAATTTTTACATATATCACTCATTGTTTTCAAGATACTTTTTTTAATCTAGTGTGAGAAGATTCCACTCTTTTGGTTGTTACATCAAAATTTTTCTTCAGCGTAATTAAACATTTTCTTGAAAGGACCATATTATCTATATTTTCAAAAATAACATCCACCTCTTAAGGTTTTTTTTTATAAATTTAATTAACTTTTTAGTGATATATTTATAAAGACACACAATGGGGTGACATGGGGTCGCCTAAGCATAACCCTCGTGCAATAGGTGGCTCGCGCTGATGAGAAACATGGACGATAATGTGTGTAGTTCATAATAATGTGAGGAGGTTGTCTAGGCCATGAAACCGTAAGAAATAGTTAATCAATAGGCTCCCTGGTTAAGAAGAAACATTTATTACTCCTGAAGAGAAGCCTTTAAACTTGTCTCATAGGCCTACATGAATATCTCATCCTAAGATTTGAGAATGAACATTATAAATTCACCATGAAATAACCCATAATACAGAGTTTCTTACCCTTGTGAGCTTGCTCTCACCTCATAAAAATATTGAAATATAACCTCTCACCACCGTGAGCTTTCCTTAAACCACCCAAAAATCTAAAGCCTTTGGCTACCCATACCAGCATAGGGGTGCCACACATATAGACTCTTTTTAATAAGTACAATGGCGTCCACCATGGGGCTCCAGTAAAATTAACTTAGGTAATACCTTCCATTATCACCATGAGTTAGATACTCACTAAAATATCCATTCATAGCCCTAACCTTTCTCAGTCATGGTTGTTATGAGGGCATAATCCCCAACACAGGAGGATACTAAAGGTAGCAGTGATCCTAACTCCATATTGGAGATGTGCACCACAATAGACAAATTGCATTATAAAAAAAAAATCAAAGGTAATGTCCTCAACATCAAACATCATCAATAGAAGACTACCCCCACAGAGGAGATGAAAGTGTTAAATCCCTAGCTACTTTCAATTGAGATATGGAAAGAACTTGTTCCCAGAGGTTTAAAGCCTCTCTCCTTGAAAAGGTTTGATGGTCGTCATGACCCTTACAAGCATGTCTCCTCCATCAACATCATTGGAGCACCCAACTCTCTGAAATGAAATATTTTTCTGGCACTTTCATATGCGCAGCCTTACAATGGTACATGGGTATATCCCGAACATCCATCGCCAGCTACCAGGAGTTCGTGTAAAATCTTGTACACCAGTTTACAAGAAGTTGAAATAGAAAGATGACCACCACCCGTATGTTTAAAATTTGACAAAACACCTCAGAGTCACTAAGGGAATACCTCTCCCATTTCAACAAATCCAGCATAAAAGTCGTCCACCCGAACCAAGAAATTTTTGTAAGAGCATCTCAAAATGGCCTTAAACGAGTCCCACGCTCAAAGGCCAACATCTTTGTTACCAGAGGTGGTCACAAGGGCGGAATGCTATGAAAAGAGCGATTAAAGTAAGGTTGAGAAGAAGGCGCGTGATGTAAAAGAGTGTATTCCCAGTGCCGAAGACTCATAATACTCACAGAAGAATAATTATACCTCTCCCATCATGGACAAAACAAAATTTAAACGAGGTGGAAAAACTGTGGAGGGATTCTCACCCCTAAACACATGTCATGAACAAATATGGAAAGAGGTTTTCCACTTACGTAATATCCCCACTTCTTCATCTCTAAAAGTTGATGTTATGGGACCTGAGTCTGGCAGATGGTGTAAAATTCACAGAGTTAAAGTACACCACACAAAATATTGCTACTAGCTTAACAAGTAGATAAAGTGTCTGATCCAGGAGGGCCACCTTAAGAAATATGTCAAAATAAACTCCTATCAAGGGTCAAGCGGGACTAGCTCCCATAAGCATGATGATACTGGAAAGTCCATACCAAGAAAGGGAAAGGAAACATCGAAAGAAAAGGGCGAGAAGGTTGTACGACATACATACAATACTATTATATAAGGATTTGCTGATGATATGCTCGCTAGATATTAAATATAAAGGATATGCCCTCAAATTCGAAGGAAGGAAAGAACAAGACACCAGAGGTCGAGATCACTTTCTTAGAGAAAGATGCAGCAGGAGTCCATCCCTACAATAACAGACCCATGGCCATCACCGTGAGGTGCGATGATTGGGAAATTATAAGTAGCTTGGTAGATCAAGGAAGATTTGTTGATATCCTAAATTAGGATGCAAGAGCTTTCAAGGGGTCACTAATTGCGTTTTCTTGGGAGCAAGTACAAATGAAAGGCTACATAATGTAAGAACAAGATTTGGTTCTGCATGTGGCCTTATATTTTGATGATAACAATAAATAGATTTATATAGGAAAATTTTTGTACCCTAATGGTTTTGTTAAGTATGCTGATACTAGATATAAGTTCTAACCCTAAAGAAGTGACGTGTGACGCCATCAGACTCTGAACCTAGTGCACTATGATTCTAGATGTGTTTTCTATAAGATAATCAAGTTATGGACTAATTTAATCAAAGCTTCTGAACATTGCTCAACCAAAGCTTTAAGACTCTGACAAGAGAAACCTCTGACATTGTTAAGCTCAGAAGTCTTGCGCTCAACAAATTTGATGAACTGTGTAACTAGACTTTGAAGACCAAGTTCTGATGAACTAGGTCAAGACTCTGAAGATCAAGTTTCTGAACACTCTCTCATAAAAATCTGATTCTTATTCTATGCATGCTTCATCAAACCTTCTATCTGAAGCCCCTAAATATTTGAAAATAAGATAAAAAAAATGTTTTACGTGAGAAAATAGTACACAATACAAGATTAAGTATAACTTTTGCTACACTGTTTTTAGGGAAAAAGGATTGTACTATTATATCGTTGTGTCTCCCATTTTCATAGACTGTTATGCAAAGATACAATTACATTTATGTATTCCATTTCTACCCTCCAATAGATCTTTTTATTGCCTATAAAAAAGGAGTCTTGGAAGAATGGAATAGTGCCAATATCAAGAGTATATCATTTATGTGAACACTGAACACTATGAATATTTTTGACAGAAAGAGAAAGAAACACACAAGGAAATTTTGTTCATAGAAAATATTTTGTGTGAAATACTTTGTAATTCATTTGTGTACTCTACTTTCTTAGAAGAATCTTCTAACACACTTTGTATCTCAATCTTTGTGATTGTATTTCCTTGAGTGACTAGGGTTTAGTGATAATTACTCAAGAAGACGTTGACAATTATCCTTTGTGGTTATAATCAAGTTTGGTTATAGTGGATTAAGTCCTTTTGATAAGGAGAAATCACCTTGGTGGGTGGACTAGGTAGCTTTGTTAACAACGAACCAGGATAAAAATAATTGTGTTTATTATTTTTGTTCTTAGTTTTCTCCTTGTTGTTTTGGGCAGTAAAATATTTTCATTATAAAAACCCAATTCAAACCCTCATTGATTGTGTTTCCATTACCTTGAATTGGCATCAAAGCTATGATTCTGGTATTTATTATTTATCAAACACTTCACTGTGTTAGATAAAGATCTAATTTGTGAAACATAATGGCAATAGTCATTCTAGCAGTTGTCAAACATAATGGCAATAGAGATCACTATAGTGTCAAACCCGTAGTTTTTTATGGAGAAAAATTTGACTATTGGAAAGATAGAATTGGAATTTCTTTCTTGGCCATAATTTTAATCTATGGGATATGGTAGTTGATGGCTACATTCATCCTATTGATAACAATGGTAAAATGTTAGAAAAAAGAGTGATGACTGAGCAACAAAAGAAAGATTACAAGAATCATCATAAAGCTAGAACCACTCTGTTGAATGATATATCATATGCTGAGTATGGGAAAATCACAAATAGAGACACAACTAAGTCTATATTTCACTCTTCGAAAATGGATCATGAGGGAAATGCTCAAGTGAAAAAAACCAAGGTGTTGGGCTTGATACAAAAGTATAAAGCCTTCAAAATGGAGGATGATGCAATAGTTGAGAACATGTTTTAAAGGTTTCCAACTCTAGTGTCATGACTGAAGATTCTGGACAAAGGTTACTCTATTATATATCATGTTAAGAAGATTATCAGAAGCTTAAACAAGAGATGGATGCCTATCGTATTTGTGTTGAAGCTATCTAAAGATCTGAACAACACTACTCTTGAAGAATGTGTAAGTTCTTTGAGAAGTCGCAAGATAGAGCTTGAAGAGGACATGCCTCAAAGAAAAACTAAATGTGTTACTATGAAATCTATGGGAAAGTCTGAAAAGACTAAAGCCTTTCAAGCAGAAGAAGTAGAAGAATCTGAAGAAGAAGGTGAGTTGTCTCTTCTCTCTAGAAAAGTTAATCAACTCTGGAATAAAAGACAAAGAAATTTCAGAGGATCGAGAAGGATATGTGGCCTCTTTGAGTCTACATCTAGATAGAAGTAGTTAGGTGCTAGAAAAGACATTACCTGCTTTGAGTGCAGGGAGCCAGACCACTACGCGAATGAATGTCCCAAGCTTAAGAAAGACATGCTGAAGAAGAAAGACTTCAAAGAAAAAAAGAAAGGTCGGATGGCTATTTGGGATGACTCTAAATCCTCAAGAGATGACTCTGAGGAAGAGCAAGCTAACATGGCACTGATTGCATGCACAGAAGCATATAAAGATAAGACGCAGTCAAAATCAAAATTAGAATCTAAGTCAGACTCTGAAGAGGTATTTCCTAACTTATCTCATTCTGAATTAAAATCTTGTCTATTTGAAATTCTTGAATAAATATCAGAATTTTCAGAACAAGTACAAGAATCTGAAACAATTCTATGCATCTGAATCTGAAGCACATAGTAAGCTTAAAAAAGATCTCTCCACTCTGAATGAAGAAAACTTTATTCTGAAAAATGAAACCTCTTCCCTTCAAATCAAGAACTCTAAACTCGAGGAAGAAATTCTTTCAAAAGCTCCTATAGATTCAAAAAAATGTCATAAAGAAATATGACAAATATTTTCATACATTCTGGATAGAAACATAGATAGAAGCAAAATGGCTTCAATGATCTATGGAGTTAGAAGCAATGGAAGAAGAGGACTTGGTTTTGTGCCTAAATAAAACCCTTGTTATGGTGAGAATCAGATGTCAAGCTATTAGTTAACTTGAATCACAAATCTTTAAATATTCACTACCGAGCTTTGATTTATCCAAGGGAAAGGGTAAAGATCGAAGAAAAACCTAAGTGTGTAATGTAACAACAAAGCTAAGAGATATAAGGTTTAGGGGTTGACTATATCTAGGGAAGGTGTTAGCATCCTAAGTATCTGTAGTACTCTACAAGAACCTCTTGCTAGTATTTGTGTTATGTTATTGTTTGCTTTCTAGGGGAAATAGTGCTAAGATAAAGACCTAGGATATATACACTAAGTATGCTCGCCAAGATGTTGTATCTCATTCCTACATATTATAACTAGGATGGAATCAGAGCATTCACAGTTCACCTAACTAAGCGTGAACACTTGACTATGGTCAAGGTTCCAAGGGGAATAATTATTCAAACCATGATACTTATAAAGAGTTAACAAACTCTCTAAGTCTAAGTTAAAAGAAAACTAACTAGGGTTGACTTTAACAAAATTTAAAGGGGAAAGTTATCACTCATAAAAATGATACTCACATAGAGTTTACAAACTTTACACCTAATTCTAAGTTATAAAATAAAATGGCTCTGACAAGGCCAAGAAAGGAAAGTAAGTATCTATAACAATAGTACTTATATAGGGTTAACAAACCCAAACCTAAAACCAGGTTAAAAAGGGAAGAGTGGCTCTAACTAGGCCAAAGGAAAATGATCCTAAAGGTCATGGAAGTAAAAACGGAAAGGTCAAAATCATCTTAGAAGATGAATTATAAGTCAACATGGTAACTTTTCTTTGGAATAAGGGACAAACCATTTGTAACAACAAGTGTTAGAATGATAAGCTTTAAGATAAAGATGATAAAAATCAAGGTATCAAAGCCAAAAAATTCAAAAGTGATAACAAATCAATAGGGGTAACAACTACATCATATCATGCTCAATATACAAAATGATTAAGAACAACGTCAAACCCACACCAAAACAACAAACATACTTGCTACAAACTTCACCACACAAAGACAAGTGAAAAGGATGGTTCAACATAGAAGTTACAACTCAAAACAAAATGGGAAGTAGCATACACATCCCATAAAGCTCATATTCAACATTAAGATGTCAATAGAAACACCAAAAAGAACCACATTTAGACATGAACAAAGTCATATGCAAGAAACAAACCAAAACATCATGAAATGGTTTAAACAAGAAAAGACATGCATGGATAAACAAATGGGCAAGCAAGAACACCTTTGAATCATGAATTAAAAAGTTGAACATGTTTTTTAAACCTCACACAAGCACATATTCAATCAATACAAACACCCTAAGGAACATACCTAAGAAACTAGGTCAAAGTAAACAACAAAATCATGGACAAAAGGTCATCCACTTGACATGGCATTCAAAAATAGGAAAATGAAAAAATAAATTTCAAACCAAGGCTCAAACACAAGTCTATACACTCAAGTATGTGTGTGCAAAAGATTGTTACCATAAAAGCACAAGAGCAAGCACAAAATCAATCAACAAGGAAGGGTGTACTAAGAATCGAGTACAAACCGAGGACCACAAACAACCAAATGAGAACCATGTCAAATAATATCAATCAAGGTCAGAAAGCATATTCAAATCATCCTCATAATGTGTGTCAAAACACTCCAAAAAATCAGCTCAAGAATCAAATTGGAAGGACCCTAACCAAGGCATAAATTCAAAATTAGGTCAAAAGGACACCTTACAACATTAAATTCCAATAAAATATAAAAATAAATTAAAAATAAAATAAAAATTATCAAAAAAATAAAATAATAGACCGACGTATTTAAAAATTATTTTTGGTGATTTTTATTAAGTTTGGTACCAATAAAATAAAATCAAAATGAAAAGGGAGGAAATAAAAAAGAAAAAAAGAACAAAGAATGAGAGGGGGTATGGTAGCAATCAGGTTAATAGAAGGATTTGAGTTAAAACGTAGTTAGGCTCAAGAAGGTGGGGTGTGGGTAGCAGTATGCACATGAGGCCAACCCATAAACAAAACAAACCTCAGCCAAAATAAATGAAACGCAACGTATTGTTACACATCACTAGCCATCTCAACAAATCCATGGGCACGCATACAAGTCAACATATGAGTCATCTAATCCAACTCAAACACAAGTTGTTGCACCCCAAAATTTGCCCAACCTCTTCTTTACTTGGTTTATGTTTCATTACATTGTTCTAGCATTTGCATTGCATAACATTTATTCTCGAGGCAGGGGATCAAGGCATTCAGGTGGCTCCAGGTGCAACTTTCAGTGCAAGAGGAAAAACAACAAACATTAGAGGCTTCAACACTTGTTTTTCCCAACGATCGAGCGACCGAGTTTATTTTGCAGGGGATTTTTCATGTCAGAAGCAGCATTCAGGTTATGTACGGTGTTCCCGTGGTCAGAGCAATCAAGAATGGCTTTCAGCAGCTAAACAGAGTTCAGAACGGTAGGAAACGGGCAAAGGGGCAGGTTTCCCTCCAAAAGGCGCCAATTTCAAATTTTTGAATGTGTTAATCAATTAACACATAGGGTTAATCGATTAACCATTTGAAAATCAGTCCAGATTTGAATTTTTAACAATGTTAATCGGTTAACCTATATGGTTAATCGATTAACCACAGCAGGTTTTGCCTTGCACGTGAATTTTCAAGTCCAGCCACTTTTGGGGTCCAATTTTGGTCATTTAAATTGCATTTTCACACTTGGGAAGGATCTAGAACACTATCAAATTTCATTTTCCCTCCAAATTCCCAAACGTCATTCCATACCACATTTTCCAAGCCATTTTCCAATCCTTGCTTTGGATCCAAACCAAGAGTGTATATATTTGATTCACTCCAAACCTCACAAAAAAAATCCTCATAGTTAACTCTCATTTTCAGAATTGCTCTCAATTTTCTCTCAATTCTCTCTCAATTTTCCTAATCTCAAAAACCTCACTCAAAGCTCTTCTCCTTGAGATAATTGATTCTTCATTGGAATCATTGATTTCTAAGAGCTAAACTTCCATTAGTTCACTCCATCAATTCCATTTCATCATCCAATTTTCGTGCACAAGCAAATCTGAATTTTGAAGTGTTCTTGGAAGTGATTATTTGGCTTATTTTGAGTTGTTCTTGGTGGATCTACATTGCTACTACAAGAATTGGTGTGGATCTTGAAGAATTCTGGTTTTCTTTGCTTATATCTACTCATTTACAGTTGAATCAACAATTACCGAATCAAGTCTCCGATCCGAAGGTTGGAATTCTGATCCGATTTTGTTTTCGAACTTATTTGCACAATTTGCATGTGGATCTTTGCATTTGATTGAATATGTTGATTTTGATCCATGATCTTGTTGTGTTATTGTGTTTACATGATGTTTAAATCAATGTTTGCTGGTTTAATTTCGTGCATGATCAATCACATGATAATTGGAGTGTTTGCTTAAGTGATAAGCTGCTGAAAAGTGATTCTGAACTGCTGTTTTTCACCTCTGGCACAGTGTTAATCAATTAACCAACTCAAATATTCAAATTTTCAAGCGTTTTTCACTGGTTAACCGATTAACCCATGGCGTTAATCGATTAACACTGTAACAGAGGGCCTGTTTTGCTGTTTTGCTTGCTTGTTCGCGTGCCGGTTCGATCTGAATCATCATAGATCATTGTGTTGCATTAGGATTGAATTATTTTGGATGTTTGTCACTGTTTTTGGCTGTTTAATCATGATCTTGTGTGCATTTTCCACTCGCATGTTTGCATTTGCATGTTGCTTGTTTTCTCTTCTTCTTTCGTAATTCTTCCCTCTTTTTGTTGATTTTTGTTCTAGTGATTATAATAGAATTAAGAGGAGATCTTTTGCTGGCTATTAGTAGACTTATTGATGTTCCCTTAGAATTTTTTTTAGAATTTTAGAACAACTTTAGGTTCTGTTTTAGGTGTTGAAATTAGAGCCTTCCCAAACTTGTGGATCACCTTGATACCCTTCAACTTAGAATTTATTTGGATGATTTAGAAGTTGAATTAGGCTTTAATATTTTAACCCTAAGCGTTTCAAACATGTATGTTCCCCTAGGAATTTAATTATAATTTTACAACTTTGTTTGCTATTTTTGTTGAATTTTGCAAATTGCTTGTGTTTGTGTTGTTCTCTCTTGAGTACCTTTGCTTGTTTGGCTTGGTTGGTGACCTTGGAGTTTGAAGTGCTTGGATTCCTTTTTTGGAGGTCTTCTGGACTTGATATAGATGCTATGGCTTGAAGATTGGAGCTTGGAGTTGAGGTTTCCTTTTCTTTTAGGAGTTGTTTTAGGAGCTTAGGAAATTAGGGTTTTAAGAAGATCCATTAGAGCTAGTTTTGATTTCTTCATCAAACATAGAATGCATTGTGTGCTTCTATTCCATCCAATGACATGAAGTCCTCCTAGGGAAACTCCATCTCTCTTTTGGAGGGATGTGTGGTATGCCCATAGTTGAGTAGAACTTTGAGGATACCTTTCCATTTCAATGTTGGTACTTGATGATTTCCTTTGGTTTTCATTAAGTTTTCAACATTTCAACCTTGATCTTGGTGATTGTTCCTCTGCTTGGAGTGTGTTTGCTAGAGCTTGAAGATGAAGTTTGATGAAGCTTGAGATAGAAGTTAGCTTGAAGATGAAGTCTTGCTGTCGACTTTGCTGTCTTTCCAACTGTGCTGTTTAGAGCTTGTTGTTGCTGTCTGCTGTAGGAGTTTGTTGCTGCTGCTTGAGTTGCCTCCTCTGTACCTCTGGGTCTTTCTCTGTATTGTTTGTTTTCTTGTATTGATCACCTCTAGGTTTTAGGTGGAGCTTGTCTCCTCTTGCCTGTTGTTTTCTCCTTTGCCTCACTGGTACTGTTGCATATCATGCATTTTATTGTTTACTGTTTACTGCTTGCTTTCTTTTGTTGTTTTCCCCTAGGATCTCTGATTTCCTCTGGGCAAGAGGGAATTATGACAGACATTAGGTTTTGACCCATGCATGATAAATGTAGGTAGATTCCCTTTCAACTGTAGTTTTAGGGTGTCTTTCTCTTCTCCTCTCAAAAGAATTCAAAAACACAGTAATAAGGTTAATTGAAGTCGTATGTTACGAGCCTTAAGCTATCTGGGAAAAGGTTGGTGGAGGGTCTCTCTCCAGTAATCTGGATGTTAGTGTGGTACCCTTTGGGTGACATACGAAGCGTTCACTCCTGGGTCATAGTCTCTAGTGCGACTGAGATTGCAAACTTCCTAAAAAACATTTCTTTCGTAAAAAACTCAAACAAACATTCAAACTCTGTTTTTATTCGCTTGGACCTTTAATCAGGAAACCCTTTTCAGAAGGAGATAAAAAACTGTCAGACAAACTTGTGTCTTCTGTAGCCCGAACTACGGTTGCTCTGATCTTTCATGCCGTATGAAAGTACGTAGGCACAAGATGCGATATCTTGGCAAGCAACCTTCCCCCCTTAACCCGTAGTTAGGCGAACTACGTTGACTCTGATTTCTCGTTCCAGACGGGAATACGTAGGCATAAAGTGCGATACTTTTCCGATTCATTTTCTTTTCTTTTTAACCCAGACCTGTAGAGTAGATAGATAGCATACCCTTAGATAGAAAACAAGCGTGGATCCCTTCGAGTACGACGGACGTGAGGGGTGCTAATACCTTCCCCTTGCGTAACCGACTCCCGAATCTAAGATTTGGTTGCGATGACCATTCCTTTCCCTCTTTGCGTTAGGTTTACTCTGAGCGTTTCCTTTCCCTCTTGTGGGATAAATAACGCACGGTGGCGACTCTTCTGTCATAGTCGGTGCCGATTTTTGCAGTAGCGACAGCTGGCGACTCTGCTGGGGACATCCGGTTCCCTATGCGAGTCAATCCTAGCGCTTGTTTTCCCGTCTGGGGTTTTGTATTTATTTTTCTGTCTTTACTTTCAGTACTGTATATATTTGTTGTTCTGCTGTGGGTAGATGGTTAGTTTGAGAGATAAGCCGGACCTGGGCGTGAGTGCACATAGACTTAGAAGTAGAGAGTAGTGGTTAGCCTGCTTGTTTTGGTCGCACCAGCTAGCTACGAAATTTATGCTCAGACGAGATTCTCTTTGATGGCATCTTGCCTGGCCCGTTGGGCTCGACAAGTTGTTGGATTTGAGGGTTGTCGACTCTAGGAACCTATCATTTGGGATTCGGCTAAGTGAGGCCTCTTCAAGGGTTGATGATGCCACACCTTCTGGGTATCGTATCATCGCTCTTGAAAGTCTGTGACGCTGATGACCGCGTAGGATGACGTACCTCATCTGCGAGTTAGGTACGTACCTGTGAGAGGGTAGGTGGGTCTTTTTGCAGGAAAACTCTGGCCACAGAACACTTGGTTTGGCTCTGTAAGTGAGAATTGATTGTGAGGGTTCTTTTGTGGATAGTTTGGTTTAAGGAGAAGATCTGATTGGTTCTCAAGCTGCAGTACAGCACAACACAGTTCTTCAACATTGCACTTGATCCCCTGTATGCATATGCATCTGCATTTTCATGTTTGCATAATCATATTGCATAGCAGGTACTTTGAGTGTTTCCACCTAACCCTCTGTGTGTGCCGGTATGGCCGGATAGATCGAAGGTTCCGAGCAATGGAGCAGATTCAAGGTGAATTGATTGAGGTCCGAAGCCAGCTAGGGCAAATGACGAGAGACATGCAAGAGTTACGTCTGGATCAGAAGACACTTAGGGAGGAAAACCATCAACTGAAGGCCCAGGTGGGCTTGATAATGGAAGTGATGAAGAATGTGCTCAGGAATGAAGGTAATCAGCTACCTGAGGCTGCAGCAAAGATGCTAGTTCCACTTGTGCCTGTGGAACCTGTGCCCGTGAAACCGGTGCCGAAGGATGATAAGCCTCAAATGTCTCATAGTCGACAAAGAGTTGTGAATTTTTCTCTTCAATGTGGCGCTGCTAGGGATAATCATATGGATAAAAAGGAGAACGCCCAGAAGGTAATGTTAGTTGAAAGAACTTTCGATCCGATCCCCATGACTTATGCTCAATTGTTGCCAGTCTTACGTCAACTTCGATTGGTCGAATTACGGAAATTACATCCACTAACTAGGACCCTACCACACGGCTATAATGCAAACGCCCGTTGTGGCTTCCATGAGGGGGCTCCCGGACACTACATTGAGAACTGCAAAGCTTTTAAGCACGTAGTTCAGGACTTGATCGACTCAAAGGCTATTAATTTCGCGTCGGGCGACACGAGCCTAACAGAGGGTCCCATCCCACGCATTACAGAAAAGGCTGACACTCCTGCTTTTGTCCCCGAAACGGCATCGGACCCCAAGGAGGCCCTGCAATTTATGACTTCTGAATCTCCATGCCTGCAACTCTTACCAATTTCGGGGCTAAACCTAAGGATAAGCGCCTCAGAGCAAAAGGAGTCCTTGGTATCTTAGGCTCAATTTCCAGATGTCTTGACCATTCAAAGTCAACAACCCCTAGGGGCCGCGCCTCAGACATCATCTCCCTGCCGGAACCAACGGTCGTATCACCATCAGCAGCGTCAGCACGCTCGACGAAGACCAAAGAAGCCCGAAAGGCAGTTTACTCAGCTACCGGTGTCGTATAGTCAATTGTTGCCGGATTTGGTCAAAAGTGGGCTGATAGTGCCGAAAGAGACTGATCCAATGATCCTGCCTTACCCTCTAGGTTTTGATGCCAACACTCGCTGTGAGTACCATGTTGGGGCACAGGGGCATTCAACATATGACTGTAAGGTGCTGCGAAGCCAAATTCAGACCTTGTTGGACTCTAACAGGATATCTATCACGCCTCATGGTGTCAACCTTCCTTCATCTAGCCAAGTGGCTGTGTCAGTTCAGGTTATGAGGGAGTTCACTGAAAACAGATGTTCAGAGGAGTATCAGGATGATTTCGACGATCAACTCTGAAGATGGCTGGCCCAGCAGCAAAACAGTGTGAAAGCCCAGTACCCGAAGGCTGGCAGTCTGCATTTTATCCTGTCATTGCTTTACATTTGTAGTTTCTTTCCTGTTAGAATTGCAAATTTTCGCTTGTAAAACTTGTGGTTTTGTCAATCGATATTGATAATGAAAAAAATGTGCATGTTTTGAATTAATCCATTCGTGTTCACTCTATTGCTTTCTTTTATTTTAAACGCTTGTTTAAGTGGAATCCGGGGAGGATGACGAAATCGAAAGACGTGTAAGCTTTCGATTGTATGCTCTTGGATGGAAAAACCTGTTGACGATATACAAGCATTGTTTCAAATCCACAAACACCGGAGATATAAGGAAGATAATCCCTTGTCATCCCCTTTGAGCCTTGTAGTAGGAGTTTCTTTCTGAAAAACGGAAAAAACCTCTATTTTAACCTGGGGCAGGGTAGGTGTCAGTTAATTTGACCAGGCGTTCAAATTACGAAAGGAGTGTCCATTCAAGGATCAATCACACCTGTATAGGTCGTGCCTAAAGAACCACAATGGTTAAACCTTAACGATAAGGAGTGAAACAATCACAATCGTTTTAGCAAGTCAGACAAGTCGGTGTCACACGATTTGTTCGAACAAAAGAAAAAAGAGAAAGAAGAAAGCCCGCTAAGTCGAATCTTGAAAACAAGTGACTTAGGAAAAAACTAGGGCACCCCGCTAGACTGCAAAATTGAAAAAAGAAACTTTGAGGAGTTAGTCCAGGCAAAGTTAGGGGAAAACGAAAACGGAAAAAACGAAAAGACGAAAAGGATTACAAAAAGAAGAATGAAATTGTGTGACTCCAGGCACAACGAAGATGAAAAAACGAGTGACTGTCACTCTAAAGAACGTGTAGTATCTTGAACTATCACTCCTGTAGTTCAATCATGAATGCTAAGGTCGAGTTAGCTGAACGTAGGATCGGAGAACATCACGAAGAATGGGTGGGTTAAAATGAATTTTGAGCCTTTATCCTTTCTTTCTAAAACCGTGAACCCGACCACGTTACAACCTGAAAAAGTCCTAATTGAAGCAGGTTTATTTCGAGAGCATACTTCGGTAAAGACCGCATCGAAACTGACTCCTGAAAGGATTCCTCTTGCAGCGTTGTATTAATTTTGACATTTTGATAGTTGATTCGTTTATTATATGTCATAAAATTTTTCTCTAGTGAACAGACTTGGATTTCAAAACTGTCATATGCATTGCATTTAATATATCTTTTATGCAGGACAATTTTTTTTACTTGCGAGTAAGCGCTTGACAGCAGGAAAGTTTCCGCAGTGGAAAGTTTGATCGGGGTAGAATGTAGAAGGCCTGAATACTCCGTCAAGTTGTGGCCAGCCATATCAAATGATCCCCAATGAAGTCAGCCATCTGGGGCAATCAGGTCGAGATTCGGTAAATCTCTCATAGTTGGAAGCACTACCACGAATCAGCAAATCAGGGGCAGAGTCGTTGCAAGACTGGGGCTGACCACCCTGAGAGCACAAAGGCTATTGTCAATCAGAAGGCAATTAGTCTGAAACACCTCTTCGAGGTTCGAAACGCGAAAGTAGTTTGTAGCTAACCATAAGGGTACAGAGATTGCAGGGCCCTTTTAGGGGAAGATTTTACGAAGAGCCCATGAGCTGGGAGCAGAAGTAGAAGCGAAGGAAATGTTCCTCTCTGTTTTATCGGGGTTTACTAGAAATTGACGCAGGGTCAGGGGCAAGCCATCTCGAAGTCGGTTTGTGGCAAGTTTGTCTTTTCAAGTTGAAATGTTTGGACTGGGGCATTATTGTCACTTTTGCAATAGATATCCAAGGGAGGGTGCTCCCCAGCCATAGCAGGCTTTATGTGAAACTTATTCCTCCCCGGCAGGTAGAAGTTGAAGTTTTTATCCCCAGAGAGTTGGGATTGCATCAGAGCAGGATCAGATTATCCTCAGCAATTCAAGATTGACTTATTCGGTAGGATAAAGTCATCCCTAGTGGGTCGAGATTGATATACCCAGCGGGGCACGTATTCCCAGTGGTTGCTTATGAGCGCATTTACTCCCCAGAAAGAGTTCTCGCAGAGTACAATCAGAGTACGAATCGATTCCCAGCTGAGGATCCCCAACAACATGGTTAATCCCCACAGAGCATGATTAGGTGATCAGTGGTTTGAAAGGAGCATCCCCGAGCAGGATTTCCTTTTTCTTTTCTCCAGCAGGTTGTTTTTCCTCTGATAGGATGAATACCCTCAACAAAGTTCGTAATTTCAAGCTTGTGAGGTATTCCCCAGCAGGAGGGTTATCCCCTGCAGAGTTGGTTTCACCTTTCCAGCATTTATTTTGTTGGAATATGTCTGTGATACCTGGTTATCCCCAGCGGATTCGGCTTTGTCTTTAACATTTATTTTGCTGAAGCGCCTCTTGGCATCTTTGCATTTTGCATATATCATCATATTTGCATCTACCTAAACGCGTAGCATTTCCATGCTGTATGGAGAATTACGCCATTGTCAAACATACGCATTCTGAAACATGAGCCAGGTTGGTTATCCCTTTGGTTTCAGGTGTTATCCCTTGCAGAGGAGTGAGATTCTTGTTCAGAAGGATTTCTAGATATTCAAATTCTCGGCGTGAGATAGGTGACGATAACGTTCGTCCCCTAACAGAGTTGATTGGTTAAGTTTCTTTTCTTCCCCAGCGGAATTCTTCTCAGGTTGCTGTTACGTCAGCATTAAAAGATTTCATGGTTTAAACTTTTGGAGTTATCACTAGTGATTTCCCCCGGTGAAGTTTTTCCTCATAGAGTTGTTTAATTAGATTTCTTGAAGATTGTTACCCGTAATGGACGGAGAAGTTACCTGTGTTGACAGAGATTGTTACCCGTAATGGACGGAGAAGTTACCTGTGTTGACAGAGATCGTTACCCGTAATGGACAGAGAAGTTACATGTGTTGAAAAAGATTGTTACCCGTAATGGACAGAGAAGATACCTGTGTTGACAGAGATTGTTACCCGTAATGCACATAGAAGTTACCTGTGTTGACAGAGATTGTTACCCGTAATGGACGGAGAAGTTACCTGTGTTGACAGAGATTGTTACCCGTAATGGACAGAGAAGTTACCTGTGTTGACAGAGATTGTTACCCGTAATGGACGGAGAAGTTACCTGTGTTGACAGAGATTGTTACCCGTAATTGACGGAGTTGTTACCTGTGTTGATAGTGATTGTTCTCCGTGTTGACGAAAGTGTTACCCGTGCTGACGGTGATTGTTCTCCGTGTTGACGGAAGTGTTACCTGTGTTGACAGTGATTATTACCTGTAATGGACAGAGATCGTACCTGTGTTGACAGAGTTTGTTATCCGTGTTGACGGAATTGTACCTATGTTGACAGTGATTGTTGCCCGTGTTGTCGGAGTCGTACCTGTGATTGACAGAGATTGTTATCCGTGTTGACGGAATTGTACCTGTGTTGACAGTGATTGTTGCCCGTGTTGACGGAGTCGTACTTGTGATTGACAGAGATTGTTATCCGTGTTGACGGAATTGTACCTGTGTTGACAATGATTGTTGCCCGTGTTGACGGAGTCGTACCAGTGATCGACAGAGATTGTTATCCGTGTTGATGGAATTGTACCTGTGTTGACAGTGATTGTTGCCCGTGTTGACGGAAGTCGTACCTGTGTTGACAGTGATTATTACCTGTGATGGACAGAGATCGTACGTGTGTTGACAGAGTTTGGTATCCGTGTTGACGGATTTGTTACCTGTGTTGACAGAGATTGTTACCCGTAATGGATAGAGAAGTTACCTGTGTTGACATAGATTGTTACCCGTAATGGACGGAGAAGTTACCTGTGTTGACAGAGATTGTTACCCGTAATGGAAGGAGACGTTACCTGTGTTGACAGAGATCATTACCCGTAATGGACGGAGAAGTTACCTGTGTTGACAGAGATTGTTACCCGTAATGGACGGAGAAGTTACCTGTGTTGACAGAGATCGTTACCCGTAATGGACGGAGAAGTTACCTATGTTGACAGAGATCGTTACCTGTAATGGACGAAGAAGTTACCTGTGTTGATAGAGATCGTTACCCGTAATGGACAGAGAAGTTACCTGTGTTGACAGAGATTATTACACATAATGGACGGATAAGTTACTTGTGTTGAGAGAGATTGTTACCCGTAATGGACGGAGAAGTTACCTTTGTTGACAGAGATTGTTACCTGTAATGGACGGAGAAGTTACCTGTGTTGACGGAGATCGTTACCCGTAATGGACGGAGAAGTTACCTGTGTTGACAGAGATCGTTACCCGTAATGGACAGAGAAGTTACCTGTGTTGACAGAGATTGTTACCCGTGATGGACGGAGAAGTTATCTATGTTGACAAAGATTGTTACCCGTAATGGACGAAGAAGTTACCTGTGTTGACAGAGATCGTTACCCGTAATGGACGGAGAAGTTACCTGTGTTGACAGAGATTGTTACCTGTAATGGACCGAGAAGTTACCTGTGTTGACAGAGGTTGTTACCTGTAATGGACCGAGAAGTTACCTGTGTTGACAAAGATTGTTACCCATAATGGATAGAGAAGTTACCTGTGTTGACCGAGATTGTTACCCGTAATGGATGGAGAAGTTACCTGTGTTGACAGAGATTGTTACCTGTGCTGACGGTGATTGTTGTCCGTGTTGACGGAATTGTACCTGTGTTGATAGTGATTGTTACCCGTGCTGACGGTGATTATTATCCGTGTTAAGGGAATCGTTTCCCCGTGCTGACGGTGATTATTATCCGTGTTGACGAAATCGTTACCTGTGATTGACAGAGATTGTTATCCGTGTTGACGGAATTGTACCCGTGTTGACGGAATTGTTACCCGTGATTGGCGGAGTTGTCCCCAGTGAAGTTGACAATGATTGTTACCCGTGCTGACGGTGATTGCTATCCGAGTTGACGGACTCGTTACCTGTGATTGATAGTGATTTTTGTCCGTATTGTTACCTGTGATTGACAGAGATTGTTATCTGTGTTGACAGAATCGTACCTGTGTTGATAGTGATTGTTATCCGTGTTGACGGAATTGTACCTGTGTTGACAGAGATTGTTATTCCAATTATGGACGGAATTATACCCATGGTGATGCAGTCTCTCCTCGTGTTGACAAAGTTTAGTCCAGTTATGGACAAAATTGTTTCTTGCAAAGTTAATTCGATGCCTGTGGCGTCACACAGGGGATTAATGTTGAAATCAAAAGTTTTATTAGAAGATTGATCAGTTGTGGCTGTAACAATTGGGTTCAGCACAACGAATGTTGTTCCCCAAGCAGTTTTCGCAGTGTATTTCTGCGGTTGGCGAATTTATGAGTTTCTTGGTATTCAACCGTCTTCTACCTCGATTGTTTGAAGGCTGTTAGCTCTTCACCCAGTCGGGTCCAAGCCGTTTGAATAGGGGCAGCTGTTGCACCCAAAAATTTGCCCAACCTCTTCTTTACTTGGTTTATGTTTCATTACATTGTTCTAGCATTTGCATTGCATAGCATTTATTCTCGAGGCAGGGGATCAAGGCATTCAGGTGGCTCCAGGTGCAACTTTCAGTGCAAAAGGCTAAACAACAAACATCAGAGGCTTCAACACTTGTTTTGCCCAACGATCGAGCGACCGATTTTATTTTGCAGGGGATTTTTCATGTCAGAAGCAGCATTCAGGTTATGTACAGTGTTCCCATGGTCAGAGCAATCAAGAATGGCTTTCAGCATCTAAACAGAGTTCAGAACGGTAGGAAACGGGCAAAGGGGCAGGTTTCCCTCCAAAAGGCGCCAATTTCAAATTTTTGAATGTGTTAATCGATTAACACATAGGGTTAATCGATTAACCATTTGAAAATCAGTCCAGATTTGAATTTTTAACAGTGTTAATCGGTTAACCTATATGGTTAATCGATTAACCACAACAGGTTTTGCCTTGCACGTGAATTTTCAAGTCCAGCCACTTTTGGGGCCCAATTTTGGTCATTTAAATTGCATTTTCACACTTGGGAAGGATCTAGAACACTATCAAATTTCATTTTCCCTCCAAATGCCCAAACCTCATTCCATACCACATTTTCCAAGCCATTTTCCAATCCTTACTTTGGATCTAAGTCAAGAGTGTATATATTTGATTCACTCCAAACCTCCCAAAAAAATCCTCATAATTCACTCTCATTTTCAGAATTGCTCTCAATTCTCTCTCAATTTTCCAAATCTCAAAAACCTGACTCAAAGCTCTTCTCCTTGAGATAATTGATTCTTCATTGGAATCATTGATTTCTAAGAGCTAAACCTCCATTAGTTCACTCCATGAATTCCATTTTATCATCCAATTTTCGTGCACAAGCAAATCTGAATTTTAAAGTGTTCTTGGAAGTGATTATTTGTCTTATTTTGAGTTATTCTTGGTGGATCTACATTGCTACTACAAGAATTAGTGTGGATCTTGAAGAATTCTGGTTTTCTTTGCTTAGATCTTCTCATTTACAGTTGAATCAACAATTACCGGATCAAGTCTCTGATCCGAAGGTTGGAATTCTGATCTGATTTTGTTTTCGAACTTATTTGCACAATTTGCATGTGGATCTTTGCATTTGATTGAATATGTTGATTTTGATCCATGATCTTATTGTGTTATTGTGTTTACATGATGTTTAAATCAATGTTTGCTGGTTTAATTTCGTGCATGATCAATCACATGATAATTGGAGTGTTTGCTTAAGTGATAAGCTGCTGAAAAGTGATTATGAACTGTTGTTTTTCACCTCTGGCACAATGTTAATCGATTAACCTATATTGTTAATCGATTAACCAACTCAAATATTCAAATTTTCAAGCGTTTTTCACTGGTTAACCGATTAACCCCTGGCGTTAATCGATTAACACTGTAACAGAGGGCCTGTTTTGCTGTTTTGCTTGCTTGTTCGCGTGACGGTTTGATCCGAATCATCATAGATCATTATGTTGCATTAGAATTGAATTATTTTGGATGTTTGTCACTGTTTTTGGCTGTTTAATCATGATATTGTATGCATTTTCCACTCGCATGTTTGCATTTGCATGTTGCTTGTTTTCTCTTCTTCTTTCGTAATTCTTCCCTCTTTTTGTTGATTTTTGTTCTAGTGATTAGAATAGAATTAGGAGGATATCTTTTGCTGGATGTTAGTAGACTTATTGATGTTCCCTTAGAATTTTTGTTAGAATTTTAGAACAACTTTAGGTTCTGTTTTAGGTGTTGAAATTAGAGCCTTCCCAAACTTGTGGATCACCTTGATACCCTTCAACTTAGAACTTATTTGGATGACTTAGAAGTTGAATTAGGATTTAATATTTTAACCCTAGTCTTTTCAAACATGTATGTTCCAGTAGGAATTTAATTAGAATTTTACAACTTTGTTTGCTATTTTTGTTGAATTTTGCAAATTGCTTGTGTTTGTGTTGTTCTCTCTTGAGTACCTTTGCTTGTTTGGCTTGGTTGGTGACCTTGGAGTTTGAAGTGCTTGGATTCCTTTTTTGGAGGTCTTCTGGACTTGATATAGATGCTATGGCTTGAAGATTGGAGCTTGTAGTTAAGGTTTCCTTTTCTTTTAGGAGTTGTTTTAGGAGCTTAGGAAATTAGGGTTTTAAGAAGAGCCACTAGAGCTAGTTTTGATTTCTTCATCAAACATAGAATGCATTGTGTGCTTCTATTCCATCCAATGAAATGAAGTCCTCATAGGGAAACTCCATCTCTCCTTTGGAGGGATGTGTGGTATGCCCATAGTTGAGTAGAACTTTGAGGATACCTTTCCATTTCAATGTTGGTACTTGATGATTTCCTTTGGTTATCATTAAGTTTTCAACATTTCAACCTTGATCTTGGTGATTGTTCCTCTGCTTGGAGTGTGCTTGCTAGAGCTTGAAGATGAAGTTTGATGAAGCTTGAGATAGAAGTTAGCTTGAAGATGAAGTCTTGCTGTCGACTTTGCTGTCTTTTCAACTGTGTTGTTTAGAGCTTGTTGTTGCTGTCTGCTGTAGGAGTTTGTTGCTGCTGCTTGAGTTGCCTCCTCTGTACCTCTGGGTCTTTCTCTATATTTTCTGTTTGCTTGTATTGATCACCTCTAGGTTTGAGGTGGAGCTTGTCTCCTCTTGCCTGTTGTTTTCTCCTTTGCCTCACTGGTACTGTTGCATAGTATGCATTTTATTGTTTACTGTTTATTGCTTGCTTTCTTTTGCTGTTTTCCCCTAGGATCTCTGATTTCCTCTGTGCAAGAGGGAATCATGACAGACATTAGGTTTTGACCCATGCATGATAACTGTAGGTAGATTCCATTTTAACCATAGTTTTAGGGTGTCTTTCTCTTCTCCTCTCAAAAAAATTCAAAAACACAGTAATAAGGTTAATTGAAGTCGTACGTTACGAGCCTTAAGCTATCTGGGAAAAGGTTGGTGGAGGGTCTCTCTCCAGTAATCTGGATGTTAGTGTGGTACCCTTTGGGTGACATACGAAGCGTTCACTCCTGGGTCATAGTCTCTAGTGCGACTGAGATTGCAAACATCCTAAAAAACATTTCTTTCGTAAAAAACTCAAACAAACATTCAAACTCTGTTTTTGTCCGCTTGGACCTTTAATCAGGAAACCCTTTTCAGATGGAGATAAAAAACTGTCAGACAAACTTATGTCTTCCGTAGCCCGAACTACGTTTGCTCTGATCTTTCATGCCGTATGAAAGTACGTAGGCACAAGATGCGATATCTTGGCGAGCAACCTTCCCCCCTTAACCCGTAGTTAGGCGAACTACGTTGACTCTGATTTCTCGTTCCAAACGGGAATATGTAGGCATAAAGTGCGATACTTTTCCGAGTCATTTTCTTTTCTTTTTAACCCAGACCTGTAGAGTAGATAAATAACATACCCTTAGATAGAAAACAAGCGTGGATCCCGTCGAGTACGACGGACGTGAGGGGTGCTAATACCTTCCCCTTGCGTAACCGACTCCCGAATCCAGGATTTGATTGGGATAACCATTCCTTTCCCTCTTTGCGTTAGGTTTACTCTGAGCGTTTCATTTCCCTCTTGTGGGATAAATAACGTACGGTGGAAAATCTTCTGTCATAGCCGACGCCGATTTTCGCAGTAGCGACACAAGTCAGCTACCATAACCCTTTTCCCAATGTCTTCTTCGGTAAGCTTAGCCGGAGATGATTGTGAACATCGACAAAACTTAAAACCCTAGATACCTTCCCACTCAGACTTCCATGTAGAACAAGAATCAAGCGTCCAAAATCATTTTTAGTGGCTCTAAAGCCTTCAAAACCACACACGATAAACAAAAATACAAACTGCAACTTGCATAAAACAACACAACAAGAGACCAGACTCGTTCTACATGATCAAAAGACTTCAAACATAGCAAACACAAGCTTATGCACATGTGAAATACGAGAGAAACAAAGAGAGAAAAGTTCACCAAAAAATAAAGACCTAATGCTTTTATTCTTGCCTTAAACTTCCAAAAAACTCTTTATGTTGCTTCCTTGAGCTTCAAAGATGATGATTGTGATGATGGAAAGGAGGAAACAAGCTTGGAGTGTCAGATTCAAAGGAAAGGATTTTTGAGAAAAAAACTTAGAAGCACTAGGGTGTTGTGGCTGCTAAAAAAGATTATGTCTCTAGGGTTCTGAGGTTAAAGACTTGTGGTAAATATTTGTAGAATTTTGAAAAAATGGAGGGAGAATAGTGTAGTACGAGTTCATAGTTGAGGTGGTTGTGTTCTTTGTCATCTTGTATGGATATGAGGACTAATGAAGCTCATAATGATTTTTGGTGGAATGAGAACCCTTTTTAAGCAAGTTTGTATGTTTGTCATCTTTCCAAGTTTAGTAACACTTGCTTATGAAGAATGAAAATGTACATGACATGTTGGATCACTTTAGGAAATGTTTAAGGCAAGGTTTGGAGTGAAAGTGTGAAGGCTTTTGCGTGTGAAAATGAGAGGTATGTTTTCTGCATTAACTATCATAATGAATGAAAATATGGCAAGGAAATTCACTTGATCACAAATCCAAGGAGCTCACTTTGGACAATCACAACTTAATGGATTTAGCTCCAATTCATGAGATTTTTGGTCCAATGCAAAACATGAAGATCATAGAACAATTTTCATTTGGAAATCAACTTGAAATAAGACTTGGAAAGTGGAGAAAAATTTAATTGAAATCATGTTCACCAATATCACGAAAAAGAACTTAGAAAAATTATAAGTTATGGAAATTGACAATTTTGTGACACCATCTTTGAAATAACATAACTTGAGATATATTTATCCAATAGGGAGTTCTTATAATGGTTGGAAAGCTTGAAGAAATATCTACAAATTTCATGTTTGCATAAAGTTGAGATAAGGTCTTAATCATAATGAAATGTCCCTTGGAATATTGGTCCATAAACTTGCCATAATCTTGTCAAACTTGACATAATGGAAACCCTATCTTGATGTTTTCATAACATGAGTTCTATACACCCAATGAAGAAGTTCTAGTACTTAAAAGAAAGCTTGGAGGAAGCTCTACAACTTTCAAGTTTGAAGGAAATTGAGATGAGGTTTGTATCATGATGAAAGAATGCCTTAAATAGTCACCCTCCATGTTGAGATTCTACACTTAGAAAAATTTCTAAGTACAAATCTCCAAAACCTAGTTTTCCTTAACTTTAAGCCTCCATACCTTGAAATCCATGAATCCTTTGAACATATTTCCTTCTTAAAATTTGTAGTACATGATGTCCTCTTTAGTTTTATTGCAAGTTTGCTCCATTTGGATCAAGGATGAAAATGTTATGGATGTTGCAAGATGGCTAGATATTGGGATTTACACACTTAGAAACTTTTTATCAAAAACCCTAATTCTCTAAAACTCTTGATTTTATTGTTCCAACTTGATTTTTGATGATCCAGCCACATGATACCATTGAATAAGACTTGTAAAGTTCATAGTTGACCATAAAACCTAATGATTGACTTTTATAATGCCTCAGTTGACTTTTGAATCAGATGAAATTGAAACCTCTCCCATCCACTTAGGACACTCTTGACTTGGATTTACTTGGACCAAATGATCTCTTAAGGACCATTGAGATGTATGAGGACACCCTTGGTTGATTTCTCACTCCACTCTTGATTAGTCAAGAGTTTCTCCTTTTCTCCACAAACCCTAATTCCACAAAATAAACAAAACCACATAGCTTGATGATTTGGTTAGTTATGCAATGATGTTTGACCTAATATGCTTGTGCAAATGATGATGACATCTAAGGGGTAAAAATTTGGGGTATGACAACCCTATTTTAAAACAAAATGAAAAACCAAAAGCTCTTTATTCCCATTTTTCTTATGCAAATACACAAAATGATTATTCTACACAAAAACCCATGTTTGCTAAAAACTATGGAAGAACTAACTAGAAAGGACCCAAAAAGATGTGGGTACCTAAGGACAAGATAATTTATGTTGCAGACATCCTCTGAAGCATAGTTAAAACACCAATCATCGTACCTGGACTCTAGGTGCTCACGACACATGAAAGGAAGAAAGCATATGTTCCAAGATCTAGAACTTAAGCCAAATGGCTTCGTGGGTTTTAGAGGCCATCAAAAATGGAAGATTATAGGGTCCATAATAATTGGTAATGGTTTTCTACCTTCTATTACTAATGTTTTATTAGCTGATGGATTAACGCATAACTTATTGTAAAGTATTGTAAAGTGACAATGGTTATGGTATAATTTTTAATAAAAAGTATTGTAAAGTTGTTAGTCAGAAAGATGGCCCCATTCTTTCCAATGCAAAGAGGAAAAATAAAATTTATAAAATTAGGCTTTCTGATCTTAAAAATCAGAATGTAAAATGTCTCATGTCTATTAATGAATAGCAGTGGGTCTGGTGTAGCGGTAAAAATCGTGAGTGTAAGTTATTGACTAACTTAACTCAAAAGAAAACAAGAGTCGCCACCGCACTTTTATTTTATCCAAATGAAGGAAAGGAAAAAGAGCGAACAAAACCAAAGAGTTCTAAAAATAAGAACACGAGACAGAGATCGGGGTAAGGGGGTTGGTTACGCAATGGGAAGGTGTTAGCACCCAAAACGTCTATAGTACTCTATAGGAGCCCTTTGAAATATTTATGCTTTTTGGTTTGAAAGTGGTTTGTTTGAAAAGAGATTGGGGAGATGAGAAGAGAATATTTTTTAGATTTTTGTGTTTGGAGAGACTTATCGTCTCATGCCTACGTACCCATAAAGTGCAATATGGAATCAAAACCCCGTAGTTCGTGGTACAAATGACAAAAATTTTGTTGGTTTTGATTGATTTTAGATGTTCAAACAAGTCGTCATTTCAAGGAGAAAACTGCGACTATCCACCCACGAGTATTAAGACAACATTTGCGTCACATAAAGATGGAGGATTTGCTTGGATTATCAACAAGACTATCACTCAACATCAACGTGGAAAATGTCAAAGTCTTAATAATATGGGGAATAGGAGATTTACATCTCAACTATAGAAATGAATCATGTCTAAACTTTATGAAAAGTTTTAAAGTGAAAAGTGCATAAAGGCACAAAAAGAGTTGATGAGTTTTTGTATTTTTTATGTCTTTTGAAATTGGTCAAAGCATGATTAACATTGATTGACTTTTATTAAGAAAAACAAAGTTTAAAAATCACTTGACGAAAGTCAAGGTTTTATTGCGAAAGTGGTTTTGAAGTTTGAAACCCAGAAGGTTTTGAAAAAGGGAGAAAGTTTTGAAAATTTAAGAAAGGGAGGAGATGAAGTGACTATCCTAAAAAACAAAATAAGAGCTAGAGACAAGAAAGATCTAACCGACTTGTAGCACACTCCAAAGCAAGCAAAAAGAATTCCATCCGATTTAAAGTATAAGCCAGTGATCGAGCCAAATAAAGGCTAAGATTCAAAATTCTCCAAGCATAGGGAATAAAGTCCTAATCCTAAGTCCAAAATGTCCATGAAGTCCAAGGTCTAATACTGGTCCAAGAGTATAACCACAAAATTAATAGCACCAAATTTTTTAGATGTTTTGTCCTTTATTAGTGTTTTGAACAAAGTATGGTCCAAGTGGACAAAAGAAAAATGACATAAACATAAACAAAGATATGGTATGTAATGATAAAATGGAAGCATAAAAGTAAAAAAATAAAGAGTAAGAAGAGAATATAAACAAAATTAAACAAGGATATTGTTAGTGAATTAGTGGTTAGTAGTTAGAACATATGATCAATGATGATTAATTCTTGCACTTAAACCAAGATTAATGAAAATTCATTAGAGGATTGATAGAATCAAAGCCTCCTAACAATGATTTTCATAGGTATTGGAGTTAAGACAAGCAACTAAACATACTTGGACTTTTAAACGTAAGTTTGAGCCACGAATGATCATTTTCCGATTAAGGGACAATTTAGCGCTATGTTAAGCAATCGTAATCGGGTTTATGTAGAAACCACGACTATCTGAGGCCGGTCAATAAAATGTTAGTGTTAATACATGTTAGAGAAATGATATGTAAATCATTCTCCTAAAACATGCCACACAAAAAGAAAAGAGGTAATGATCTCATCATAATCAAGATTTTTAATTAATTAATCAAAGGTAATCTATCACTATTCCAAAGTAAGGAGAATTATCTCAATGATTATTCGTCCATAGTTTTGAAATAATGAAGATTAATCAACCTTGATAATCAACAATCTATGATCCATAGATTTCATCGATCAAAAATAAAAAGAAGAAAAAAAAAGAAAATGAAATCACAATTTGAATCTCGAATCGATTAAATTATCGTCAATATCAATCACCTCTCTTGGTGGATAAAATCAACACCCAAAGTCCATTGATATTGATGAAATCTTATCAACATCAAGATCCAAAACAATCAACACTTAATCGAAATATTTTTAAAAAAAATTTTAAAAGCTTTTTCAGAAATGAAATTAAAATACAAATTTAATAATAAAAGAAAAATGTGGAAAAATCCACATAGTTAAGAAATGAAAAAAAGAAAATAAAAATAAACAAATAAAAGAAAAGTAACATTGAAAAAATAGAAAGAGAAAACGAAACAGAGAAAGAGAAATAGAAAAACCAAAGTATCAGAACAACTTCTTCTTCAAAGCTTCACGCGACACCGTTCACCGTGGTTATGGATTCAAGCTTAAATCACAACGGCGGGATGCAAAATTAACACGGTTGCAATCGAAATCAAGAGCTCTTCACGATGGTACCAACAATTCAGAGAATCACAACAAAAGATAACGGATCGAAAATGACGGTGAAGCTCAATCTACCTTCAAACTCAGGTAAGAAATCAATCCAAGCTTCTTCTTGCTTCTCTTCTTCTTCTGAACGAATTCTGGTTCGAAATTGATCTGTGTTTGAGGTTGATTTGAAGTTAATTTGGTGGAATGAAGTATGAGAAGAGAATGAACGAAGGTTTTTCTGGTAGTGAGGAATTGAGGAAGAAAATCAGCAGAGATTTTTTGGCTTGAAAAGCTTCCAGAATAGAGTGAGGGATGAATTCTATTTATAGATGAGAATGAGTGAAAAATGATTTGCAGTTTGTGAGATTTTTTTGCCGTTTTGAAGTAGGTGTGTTGTGCGTGATATTTTTGCTGGTATTTGACATGTCGTTTTGCAATTTTTCTCTTTGTAGCTCATTTAAGTGACATGGATAGCTTGTGGGGTCAGCTGATATTATATTCACATGGCTTGCAATATGGCTTGGATAAGTGATGGATTATTTCCTCAGCTCAACCTCAATTTCGAGCCGTTTTCGCTCTGTTTGCAGCTATGTTTACATCCACTAAAATTGATGCCACATCACTCACAATATTAGAAGCAATCCCTGTGGGAATGTGTATTATACTGTACATCACCATGACTTCAAGCTACTGATGTATGTTTTGACCAACTAAACTGATATAGATTATCATCCTCAATTGCAAAAACAAATCAGATGCAAATAAAACCATACTACTCTCAACTCAGAGAGTGTTCTCTATATTCTGGTGTTCCTTAAGCTGCTAATATCAGCCTCATAGATGTGCTCTTGGCTATGTGATGACGATCCTTTAAAGTATCCTGAATCATTGCCATAATACGGAGGTGTGGAGTCCCCGCGAGGATGCCTCGTGGCAGGAGAAGCATGGGCTAGCGATATAGCAGGTGAATGTCGGGGTAATGCGTTCAGTATTGCCAATGGAGTCGATGGAGTATCAGCATAGTATTAACTGTAGACTGAGCGGAGAATGGCATAAGGAACATGAGTTTCCAACGAGCTTCGTGGAAGATATGGTGAAATCTCACAAAGTTGGTCGAGAAAGATAAGTTGTGCTACAAGATGAGATCTATGTGTTTCACTCCAAGAATCTAATATCATCTCTGCAGAGAGTTTCACAAATAACTACAGGGTGGAATTGATGCTTGCTTCAGCTGACATATGATTTGATAATTCAGGATCCATTTCCTCACTGGCATGCCCATTGTTTAAAGACTGCCGATGCTGATGCTCACGTTCCAATCTAACAAACTCACTTCCAGCAATCACTGCAGAAATGCATCTTGCCAAGCAATGGATGTCAATGCAATTTAAAAGTGCAGCAGTGTGCTCTTTAAGCATTCTGTCAAGCCTGTCTACTCCATAGCCACCAAAAATACGTACAAAAGCCTGCAGTTCACTTAGATCTGTGACTGATTCTGCAAAGTATCCACCAACAGGCCTTGTACTCCTGAAGCATTTATGAATTGGAACAAACAATATCCCAGCACCGGATACATCCTTGATTATATTTTCGATATACCAATTGCACACAGATTCGGTGGCCGATCCTGTATGTTGGTCTGTTGGCTTCTCAAACAAGTGCAGAGAAGAAACTGGTCCTGAAAAGGCTTCTAAAAGCAAAACTTCACGAATACCCAGTGTAATGTCCATGCTGATGTGCTGCTCTGCAAGATGCACAATGCTAACATGTCTCCGAATCAGTGATTCCAGAACAGAAGGCCGTTGAAGATCATTATCCGTTTTCAAAACACCAAGCAACCTTCTTCTGAAATTACCAAGAACGCATTCTCTCATGTACTCTCTCAGAACAAAGACATGGTTTAAAACACATATGGGCTCCATATCATTTAAAACTGAGCACAAATTGGTCAACCTTTGCATTGCAGCTTCTAACATTTTGATCGAACAATTATTTTCAGGAAAGCTTTCATGTCCAGGTCGTGGAGGATAAACTGGAGGTACACATGCAGAAATGACCTCATGTACAAAATCAGCACACATAATTTCAGCTGCCTTCCCTGCTGCATCAGTACTGCCTCAAAAATACATTGCCTCTAGTAGCACGAAATAAAATTCTCTCAAATGCCATGGACTTTTCCCTCGGAACAAGACCTGCTAAAAATCCCAACTTAACTGCCTTTGATGAATCACCTGATAATTCTTGGTCCTGTAATAAAGGTACTTCCATAGAATCCCCACTCAGATTGCGTGATTCATATTCTCTCTGCTGCTCTATGGCACGGCTTTGAGCTGAGTGGAAAAAGTCACCAGCCTTCTGCAGAACAAGCTTATACTCAACAAGTTCATTGTATGTGCGTTGCAACTTTTCACCATTTGCATTCATCTCAGTTAACTCGGACTCAATTTCTGAAAGTTTTATCTCAAGGTCATCGATGTTCACATCAAACTGTGTTGTGGAACCTTTTGGTGAAACACCTGCCTCTTCACAGAATAGAACTCAAGGTTCATATACAAAACAATCTCGACCAACAATGACACTTTAGCTTTATCCGAAATAAATTTCCGCAAGAGGGATGGGTAACTCGTCATCATGACAACAGTTATATCATGTTTATCATTTTCAAATACTTCTTTCTGGGCTTTGTTGTGGTACCTCTCTCTGTTATCAATAGCGGGAACATATTCTCTTTCCAACAGCCTTTTTCACTGATGCACACGGGAGCCGAACCAAACATAGCAAGTTTCTTCAGAAATTCAGCAACTTCATCAGATGATGGAAGTGTAAAGCGAGCATTTGAAAGCGATTTAATTATCCACTCTCGAACAATTCTCTGATACAGGGAACGGACTGTTGATGTCCAAGCAGGATCGTTGATGACAGCTGAAGAAGGGTCGTCATGAAATGAAAATAGCAATGAATCTAAGCAGGATGAATCCCATAAAACCTGTGGAAATCTGTCTCTAAGTTGAGTTAACAAGTTCTCTGCAATATCTCGTATATGATCCTCCCGCTGAGATAGACTTTTGATCAAGAAACAAGTATGCATTGTCAGTATCCATAGGTATTCAATTTCCAAAATCGGCTACAACACAGCCAACAAATTATTCAATGTTGAAAGCTTGAATTCAACAGCAAAACAATTGACCATCCGCCTACAATCCATAACTTCTCCAGTTTCTGAAGCTGGTTTTGGTTTCTCCGAAAATTGAATTAATGGTAGCACTCTTTCCCACACCAGTTTTTCCAAGAACCAATATATTTAAAGAAAATGCAAAATCATCTCTTCCCTCGGATTCAAGCCGGGAAGCACTCTCCTTTGCAGCAGTGATTGCCCATTTGCTGTCATCAACTTGCTGAGTTAAGATCGCTAACAATTGAACTGAGTACTCTTGATGCTGCTCACTGGATAACCCCACCAATGATATCAGCAATTGGATACCTTCTTGTTTTTTAATGGCCTCCCATATTCCAATCCTTTCACAACACAAGCTTGTCAATGAAAGTATCAGATTACCTTGCACATCAGGAGCAGCCATAGTTATAAGTCCAATGAGAACCTTTTTTGAATCTGCTTGAACGAGCCACTTTGAGAGATATTCATTTCCACAAAGGCTGGCCATGGCCTCGAGGACACGTTCTTGAATCAGCTTGTTGTCTCTAGTCTTTAAAAGAGTTACTAGATTATCCTCTACCTGAGTTGCATCAAAATGCTCCTCATCAACGTCACGGTTTTCCACAAAGACCATGAGTGTATAAGCAAGAGCGCCAATTATATCACCAACTGGTGCAGCAAGTTTGGGTGAATGGGAAAGCTCTCCAAGATATAGTATTAAAGCAGACATGCCCCGTAGATGTTAGCTAAAGCTCGAGTTGCATGCTCTTGTAAGGCCTGGCCACCATCGCCTCGCATACACTCTGTAGAAGGAGCAACAATAGCTCCAATAAGGATTGGAACACCGTCTGCATTAACAATAGCTTTTTTAGCCTTGGTAGACTTTGAAGAAAGGGCCTCTAGGGCATCTGCAGCACTGGCTCGCAATTCCACCTTCAACAGCACGACTCTCTATGTTTATCTCATCTTCCGCAGCCTCCAAACTCCGACTGACAACTTCTGAAATTTCTTCACCCTTCTCAGCAGGCTCAATGTCACTCACTGGCCTTTGTGCAACACAGTCATCAACTCCAATGTCAACAACTTCATCAGGCTTGGCATCACCACCAACATTATCATCAACAACAACATCACCAGCCTCAACATCGCCAACACCGGAATTATCACCAGAAACCGATTGCACAGCCACAGAATCAGAACGAACAGTTTCAATTTCAGTTCCACCGTCCTCTTCCTCTCGTAAACCGTTACTAATTTCTTCTCGAACAACATCAACCCCTTCAGAATCCACACTCTCAAAACCCTTATCATTAGCCTCCACAAAAACCTCATCCTCCTCTTTACGAAAAGCTTCTTCTTTATCAGCTGCAGTGGAATCGAGCCACAGATTGACAACAGCATCGCTACCACCAGTTGCAAGCAGCTCTGTTTTACTGCCTACAGCCAAGGCCCAAACCTTGTCTTCGTGATGGTCATACGTGGCAACACATTCATTTGATTTTACAGTCCAAAGTTTTACTAAACCATCAGCGCCACAAGAAACAATCTGTGCTCCACGAGTAACAAACAGTGCTCTTAACACACTTGAGGTGTGTCCTTCAAATGTCTTCAAACACGAGCCATCAGATATAGCCCATATCCTTATTGTTTTGTCCCCGGATGCTGTTACTACACATTGATCAACAGGCGAAAACTCCACAGACCAGATTCCTCTTTTATGCCCTTTAAATACAACTACTGATACTAGATCTGGAAGTCTCCAAACACAAGCAGTGCAGTCCAAACCACCTCATCCAAGTTCAACTCAGTCCTTATCAAGTAACCATGAATTTCCTTCCCAAGACGCAAACTCGGTATAGCAGCAGCTGCTGCCAAAGCACTAGACAAGGTAAACATATTAGAGTTAGAACTCTCATTCACCTGCATTATTCTAAACAAATCCAGAGCTTCCCTGTGTCGATCACAGCTAACATAACCAGAAATAACAGCATTCCAAGAGAAGTTATCTCTTTGAGGCATTTTATCAAACAGTTTCCTAGCTTGTTCAAGACGACCAATATTAGCATAACCTGATATCATGGTATTCCAAGAACACAAATCCTTTTGTGGCATTTGATCAAACACCGTCGTTAGTTACAGTAACTTCACGGCCTCTACCAGTTGACTGCAAAATTTTATCCATTCCCTTTGGCCTTGTCTATGGCGGCAACCGATAGAATACCATTTGCATCAATGTCAAATTTCACCTCAATTTGAGGAACCCCGCGAGGAGCGGGAGGGATACCGTCCAAGCGGAAGCTACCAAGAGATTTGTTATCCCTTACAAATTCTCTCTCATCCTGAAGGACATTGATTTCTACACTTGTCTGCCCATCAGCAGCAGTAGAGAAAACCTCTGATTTTGAGGTGGGAAGAGTAGTGTTTCTTGGAATAATCTTGGTCATCACACCACCAAGAGTTTCCAAACCCAATGACAGTGGAGAAACATCCAACAGCACAATGTCACTGACATCTCCAGCCAAGACACCAGCCTGAACAGCAGCTCCAAGGGCAACCACTTCATCTGGATTAACAGTGACATTTGGGTCCTTCCCAATCAGCTTCCCAACTTTATTCTCCCTTAACACCAATTCCACCTCTATAGAGTAGCCAATTTGTCCAGTCTCGGAAGTCTGTGACTACCTTTTGCCACTCAAATCCAGACGGGTTGAATAAATATAGAGCAAACAACCAGGATAGAGCCATAAACCAACTGCTTATACTCAAAAGAATGTATGATAGTGCACCGTCACTGTAGCCATAAGCAAGATATACTATCAACAGAAGCACAACTTCCAACCCTTTAACAAAATGGCTACGAGAGTAAAGTCTGTAGTTTTCGGAAAATTTGATATGGCGGACGACAAACCCTCGGCCAGACGCTTGATACCTTGCACCGCCATGAAGTATTGTCCTTCCAAAATAATGGGTTCTTGTACCCAAAGAAAAAGTGAAAAAAAAACAGTGCAGAGCTGAAACTGCATTGTGATAAAATTGACAACAGCCCTCAAGAAGCCTTGTTCAAGAATAAAGCCCAAGACCATTGGCACAGCAGTGAAGATACTAATTTGGAAGAGAAAACTGTGTATTTAAAGCAGCACACAGAGCTGTGTTCTCCTGAGTTTCCATCAGCAAGAATTCCTTTGAACTAACTTCAGTTTGAGATACAGCACTAGAGCATGAATTGTCTGTCTCAGAAGATCTCTCAACATTTCTAGAGTTCATTGTAGCTGAGGATTCAACTTCAGTCCTATTACTATGAAGAGTTTTTGTCAAGCTTCCAGCATTATTATTGTCCTCAAAATATTCAGCATCAGAATCTTTTCTACTCTCCTTGTCTTGAATGAACTTGTCTCCCGAGTCTCTTGCAGGCGAGAGATTGGAAATTTTAGAAGACAATCGTTTACTATGCTTTCTACCATAAGTCAAGGTTACATCTGCATTACTGCTACTTGCACTGTTTCCACTGCTAGCTCTGGCACTCTTTCCACTCGCCTCAGTCTCTTGCTGTTTCCATTGCATCATTCTCAATAAGTCTGTAAATAATCAAGGGAAAGATTGGAAGCAAGCGTGCTGCAATATCATCAAAGAACACGGGATACCTATCCTTCCACGAAAAATGATTTCCAAGGGCTTTTTGTAGCTCAACCCGCTTGAATACGCCTGTGTGAAGCCAATGCTCAGGGGGACCACGAGTTAAACAAAAGAGTTTAACTCTCTGCTGAAACTCTTGCCTATCAAGCAAACTGATCACAATACGCAAAGCATGTGGATCATCGTCACGGTCAGTAAGTGCAAGAAGCAAGGTATCCAAGGGAAGTAACTCATTTGTCCAAACAAAAAAGGCAAGGCTTGCACACGCATTTAACATAAGGTCCTGTATCAAGTGTCCTTGTTGAAGCTCTACTTGCATATGATGAAGCATAACATCAACCATGGTGTAAATGTTGGATGTCACTTCTTCAGGGGAAAATTCCCGCAGTACGCGTCCCAGGTTTCCTACTGTTAATGTTTTCTGCATGGTCGTGCATTAATATCAATGCCCCAGCACACAAATACTGTCTATGCTGGGGGAAACTATGGGTGATATAGGTCAATCATAACTAGGATCTGCCGAAGGTGAAAGAAGCTGGGTGCACTGGTGTATAACAGTTGTTTCTGCCTGCTGCCATGATGAACTCAAAGATCGATGCCTTCAATCACACTTTACAATCACTTGGAAATGACGCACTTGAATGAACACTTTGGACTTGCATCCCAAAACAAACATCTTGATTGAACATCCACTAAACTTGACTTGTACAGACAAAACTCTGAAACTTCGATTAAAACCGGAATAAAACTTCTCATAAAACACTGTTCGACGAACTGATGATTCTCCATAAGACCACTTGACCTTGAACAATCATCTCTTGAGAAAATAGACCACTGATACATAACTTGCAAATGAAGTAATCCCTTGATAGTTTGACCAAGATGAGGTCAAACTTCCATCTGATTTAGACTCGAATGAATGTCCTTGCCATCGATCCCTTTTGCAGAATCCTAAACACACAGAGAAGAAGAAACAGACAAATTGAAAAATATTTTTGGTATTTTGGTTAGATGTTAGTAAACAAAAACAAACATAAAGAAAGTAAGAAACCCATAAGGGTGCGAAAGCTAAAAATATGACCTTGTTTGTGGAATGATATGCCAATGAAATGTGGGATCTTAGGGGTAAAAATTAGGGTATTACAGCTGCCCCTATTTAAGATTCTTCTATCCGGAGATATGAAGATTGACATCTTTGTCTCGACTAGATAGAAGAGACTTAAATATAACAATTAACCCAATTTTTAGCCCTAAGAGACCACAAAATGATATGATTATGCTAATGATATGCGAACATAAGACTTCTGTGGGGAAACAATGCCACAGGAGACAAACAAAAGCTCGGGAGAAAAAGAGAGACTCCACATGAGAAAACAAAAGAGCAAGATCCTATTCCGATAAGGGAAAGGAAACGACTCAATGGGGAAAGAGATACCAACTGCCAGTTACTGGGAGAAGATATTCGAACCGAAGAGAATAGGTAAAATACTTTCTACCGGTTACTGAGTAGAAAATAAGTGCAAAAACACAAGAGAATTGTTATCTACCAGTTACTGGGTAGAAAACAAAGAAATGTATTACTTATTACCAGTTACTGGGTAAAAAGTAATCCACTCGTTGAAATATAATCAACTACCTGCTACTGGGTAGGAAAAGAAGCAACGCCAACTACTGGTTACTGAGTAGTTTAGCGAGAATAATAAACTCGAATGAAAGGGGTTACCAACTATCGGTTACTGGATAGGGTAAACAACATGTCAACTACCTGGTACTGGGTAGGACGGACTCGACTACCTGTTACTGGGTAGGAGAAAAAGATAAAAGGTCAACTACCTGACACTGGGTAGGACAAACATACTCGACTACCTGTCACTGGGTAGGAGAAAGAGATATAAGGTCAACTACCTGACACTGGGTAGGACAAACATACTCGACTACCTGTCACTGGGTAGGAGAAAGAGATATATCGTCAGCTACTTGTTACTGAGCAGCTCAAAACACACAACAAACTTCTCAAATAAAGAGACAAACATTTGCTGGAAAAAGATATTAACAACTCTGGCGAGGATCTTTAAAAGAGATACAAGCAGGTTGAACCATGCAATAGAATTCTTATCGGGAGTTATTCCACAGAAATTCCAATTGACAGAAAAGCTGATCAGATAAGGATCCATCATTTCACAATAAACTTCTCTGTTGAGGGTGAGCCAGAGAAATGTTATTTATTGCGAAGGTAAATTTCTGGAGATTACACAAGCTGCTCAAATAAAGAGGCTTCCACATGAAGTTGCATAAGTAATTACCAAGAGAGTGTTATCAAAACACTACTGGGGAAATCAGATCTTCATCTTCTGATGAGGATCAATAACAGATTCTGCTGAGGAAAATAAATCCTCAAAACCACCTTCTCGTCATCCCGGTTTCACAGCCCAGGGAAAACTAAAGTAACTGCTGCAAGAGACCAAAGTTCAATCCAAGAACAAACTGGAAAGAAACGGTCAAACAAGACTCGACCCAATGAGGAAATAACTCAACTGGGGAACAATTCCATCCAGATAAAAGTCGGGGATGAAAGCTAAACAAAACATCTTCCACGAGGCATAAACTCAGTGGGGAATTAAAAATGATAGGTATTTTCTGCTTAGGGGTCGACACTCTAATGAAGAGAGGACACACGTATTCTGCGAGATAACACCATCGGGAAAAGAGAAATACCAACAAAAAATGCAGGATGCGCAATGCAACAAAGTCATGCTATGCTCAATCAAAATGAATGCGCATGCAATGAGTATGGATATGCTGATAAATCAGACAAAAAGGGCAAACAGAGGGTGAACAAAACACCACAACACCACTGAAATACTCGGCTAATCTCTGCGAGTTAGAGATATCATTGGAGATCGTGCTGGGGATCAGCAATAGAAACCCTGCAAGAGATACACAAGAGCCATCAAAGGAAAATAAATCCTACCACAAGGCTCAAACCTCGCTGAGGAAATGGAGATACCGCTTGGGGAGGAGACCCCAAAGATCAATCTTCGACCAACAATAATTCAACAAAAAGGAACAACAATATGAACTCCGCTTTGAGAAAAAAAAACTGCTGGAGAAAAACATAGCAACTCAAATCTTCCAACCCTGACAGGGGAATAAGAAGTTAACATCATAGCAAAAAGTCAAACTGTGGGGGATTTTAAATCAACACACAATCACAAGGTGAGAGAAAACCCGACAGGTGACTGCTATGTCAACACTTCTCAACATGGTTTTCTACTTGGGGAATAATCCAAAGTAAATATGCATAACCTCTGCTAGGAATCATCAAAGACAAATCTCCGCTTGGGCAAAAACATCAAGGAGAAGTGATCTTCAAATTTCTCAACTGTCCGATCATAATCTGGTTGAATGAATAAAACATAACCATCATTTGAATCAAGACTTTGCTGTGGAAAACCGTTCAACACTTGTCTGGTTTATCCAAAGAAACAAAACTCTGCTAAGGGAATATCAGCAAACTCTACTGAAGAGACCTCAATATAGCTCAAATGGGGAAACATCAACACAACTCTACTGGGGAGCTGCCAATAAATTCTACCAGAGAGGCAAGAAAGAACCCTGCTGAAGAGAACACTTACGCTTTTCGCTTCAAGATTCTACCATTCTTGGGATTACTGTTGATATTCTTTCTTTTATTTTCACAAATCAAAGAAAAATGTTTTTATAATTTTCAAAATTTAAATCAATTATTCACATTTGTTTCAAAAATCATCATCAAAAATAAAATGAAATTCTATAAACAGAAACAAAATAAGAATTGCAAACAAAGGGACAAAGGCCCAAATTATATTGATAGAATGGTAGTCCGCAAATGGCATAACTCCATGGATCATTACAAAGTTTGAAAAATGGTAAGTACAATGGAAAGTTCTACATTGAAATACAATGACCATTATTCTCCCTAACAACTTTGAATTCCAACTGTGCTTGAGACTTCGGCGGAGGATATTTGAAGTAAAACCTTTGATAGGAAATGTTGCTTTAAACGATCAAGACTGGCCAGATGCAGTTACTTGCCATGATCCCTAACTTTTGCCTAGATTGCCCTTTCGGGTTTTCAATCTACCAGGATGATTATTTCTATTTTTGTCTCTAATTTTTGCCTGGACCGCCCTTTCGGGTTTTCAATCCACCGAGACGCTCATTTTTGCCTAAGTCGCCCTTTCAGGTTTTCAACTTAGCGAGCTGTTCTTTTTATTTTTTAGGCGAAGTATTTCTTGACTGCATCGGCATTCACAGGACGAGTGAACTCTTCTCCATCCATAGTTGTAAGAATTAATGCACCGCCAGAGAAGGCTCTCTTAACAACATATGGGCCTTCATAATTAGGAGTCCACTTGCCCCTAGAATCAGTAGTAAAAGTCGAGATCTTTTTGAGCACGAGGTCACCTTCTCTGAACACACGGGGTCGAACCTTCTTATCAAATGCTTTCTTCATTCTTTGTTGATATAATTGGCCATGACACAAAGCCGTCATTCTTTTCTCTTCAATCAGATTCAACTGGTCGTATCTGCTTTGACACCATTCAGCCTCAGCCAATTCAGTTTCCATCAAAACTCTCATAGAAGGGATTTCAACCTCTATCGGGAGCACTGCTTCCATGCCATAAACAAGAGAAAAAGGGGTTGCCCCTGTTGAAGTGCGAACGGATGTACGATACCCATGCAGAGCGAAAGGAAGCATATCATGCCAATCCTTGTATGTAACAACCATCTTTTGAATAATCTTCTTAATGTTCTTATTAGCAGCTTCAACAACCCCATTCATCTTGGGTCTATAAGGAGAAGAATTATGATGCTCAATCTTAAACTCATCGCATAATTCCTTCATCATCTTGTTATTTAAATTCGACCCATTATCAGTGATGATCTTGCTCGGAACACCATACCGACAGATGATTTGATTCTTGATAAACCGGACCACTACTTGCTTAGTCACATTTGCATATGATGCCGCTTCAACCCATTTGGTAAAATAGTCAATAGCCACCAATATGAAACGGTGTCCGTTCGACGCTTTAGGCTCAATCATTCCAATCATATCAATGCCCCACATTGAAAAAGGCCATGGAGAAGAGATAACATTGAGAGGAGTTGGAGGCACATGAATCTTGTCAGCATAAATCTGACATTTATGGCACTTTTTCACGTATTTACAACAGTCAGATTCCATTGTCAGCCAATAGTAACCTGCCCTTAACATCTTCTTAGCCATCGCATGTCCATTGGCATGGGTGCCAAAGGATCCTTCATGGATTTCTTTCATCAACATATCTGCTTCATGTCTATCCACGCATCTGAGCAAGATCATGTCATAATTTCTCTTATACATCACATCATCATTCAAGAAGAAACTACCAGCCAATCTTCTCAAAGTTTTCCTATCCTTCTTGGATGCCCCAAGTGGATACTCTTGATTCTGAAGAAAGCATTTAATATCATAATACCATGGTTTATCATCAACAACTTCTTCAACTACAAACACATGAGCTGGTCTATCAAGACGCATCACATCAATCTTTGGCACATCATTCCAATGATTTACCACAATCATGGAGGATAAAGTTGCTAAAGCATCTGCCATTTGATTCTCTGCTCTTGGTATATGGTGAAACTCAACTTTATTGAAGAAAGTTGACAATCTTCTTGCATAATCACGATAAGGAATCAAATCAGGTTGACGTGTCTCCCATTTCCCTTTGATCTGATTAATCACTAAAGCTGAATCTCCATACACATCAAGAATCTTGATTCTTAAATCGATAGCTTCTTCCAAGCCCATAATACACGCTTCATACTCAGCCGCATTATTTGTGCAATTGAAAACCAACCTTGCAGTGAAAGGAATATGAGAACCATGAGGAGTAACAATAATTGCACCAATACCTCTGCCATATTCATTAACCGCCCCATCAAAAATCAAACCCCAACGGGATCCAGGCTCAGGTCCTTCTTCATGTAATGGTTCCTCACAATCTTTAACCTTTAGATACATCACATCCTCATCAGGAAAGTCAAACTGAATAGGTTGATAATCATCAATTGGCTGGTGTGCCAAATGATCAGCCAAAACACTTCCTTTTATCGCCTTTTGAGTTCGATACTCGATATCATATTCTGATAACAACATTTGCCAACGAGCAATCCTCCCAGTTAAAGCAGGCTTTTCAAAGATATACTTGATTGGATCCATTTTAGATATCAACCAAGTTGTACAATTCAACATATACTGGCGGAGGCGCTTGGCAGCCCAAGCTAGAGCACAACATGTCTTTTCAAGCATCGTGTACCGAGACTCACAATCAGTGAATTTCTTGCTCAAATAATAAATGGCAAATTCTTTTCTCCCGGATTCATCTTGTTGACCCAGAACACAACCCATAGACTCTTCTAGCACGGTCAAATACATGATCAAAGGTCTTCCTTCTACGGGAGGAGACAAAATAGGAGGTTCAAGCAGATACTCTTTAATTCTTTCGAAAGCTTTCTGACAATCTTCTGTCCAGACACAACCCTGATCTTTGCGGAGAAGTTTGAAAATCGGTGCACATGTGGCAGTCATATTGGATATAAATCGAGAGATATAGTTCAAACGTCCCAAGAATCCTCTTACTTGTTTTTCTGTTCTGGGTGCAGGCATCTCCTGGATAGCTTTAACTTTACCAGGATCAACTTCAATGCCTTTCTGACTGACAATAAAGCCTAACAATTTCCCAGAACGAACACCAAAAGTGCATTTATTAGGATTCAGACGGAGCTTAAACTTTCTCAAACGTTGAAACAATTTCAATAAATTTTTAATATGATCTTCTTCAGTCTTCGACTTACAAATCATATCATCCACATAGACCTCAATTTCTTTATGCATCATATCATGGAACAGGGTGGTCATAGCTCTCTGGTACGTTGCACCAGCATTTTTTAAACCAAAGGGCATCACTCTGTAACAGAATGTTCCCCAGGGTGTAATGAATGTTGTTTTTTCCATATCCTCAGGTGCCATCTTTATTTGATTATAACCGGAAAATCCATCCATAAACGAAAAGATATTGAACTTAGCAGTATTATCTACCAACAAATCAATGTGTGGTAGTGGAAAATCATCTTTTGGACTTGCTTTATTCAAATCTCTATAGTCAACACACATCCGGACTTTTCCGTCTTTCTTTGGAACAGGCACGATATTGGCCACCCATTGAGGATACTCTACGGTCACAAGAAAACCAGCATCAATCTGCTTTTGAACCTCTTCTTTAATCTTCACTGCCATGTCAGGATGAGTTCTTCTCAATTTCTGCTTCACGGGTGAACATTCAGGCTTTAATGGCAAATGGTGCTCCACAATACCGGTATCAAGACCAGGCATGTCTTGATAGGACCAAGCAAACACGTCAACATATTCTCTAAGAAGCTCTACCATCCTCTTCTTAACATCTGACTGAAGCAGTGCCCCAATCTTGACTTCTTTCTTATCATCATCGGAACCCAGATTAACCAATTCCACCGGCTCTTCATGAGGCTGAATGGCCTTCTCCTCGTGCTCAAGCAATCGAGAAATCTCATCAGGAATTTCTTCAATATCCTCCTCTTCCGCTTCAAACACAGGGAACTCAAAGTTGGGAGGGGGCATATGGTCATTGTTTCCAATGGGTTTAACAATCAATCTGCACAATGATTTTATGTTTGATTTTAGAATATGAACAAAAAAAAAATGAAAATATTATGCAGATAAGAGTGATTATAACATTATTATACTTTTTTCGGTTTTTTATGTTACCATTTTTCAGAAGTAAAGCAAAAAAGGAAAACAACATATGGATAAACAGAAAAACATTTTATTGATGATGATAAAAGTTGAAACAAAGCCCTCACAAATTCACTTTCACCTTGGGCAGAGTGAAAGGATTTTTGAAAGAAACAAAAACAAATTACTTTGAAACATGAACAACAGTAGGAACATCAACAGCGATCCAATTCTGGCATATCAATCCACGTGTCACAAAGTTGGGCATTTCTTCCTCTTGGTCATCTTCAAGAATTGCAGCTGTAGAATGATCTTTGCAATGGATGAACCCAGCACTTCGAAAGACTTCATGAATACTCTTCAGCTCTTTTTGAGTTGAACCAGATGTAAAACCCAAACCAGCTCTATCTTTTTTCTCAGCAACTTCAATGATTTGGCCCCATCCATCAGCTTGGCCATTATCCACTGCACGTTGTGCATCTTTTAAAGAAGACATGGACACCCCATCCTTCTTAACAGCTTTATCAACCACAGAAAGAGCCTGAAACGGAGTTCCAATATCCTCTTCCGCATCGATATAAGAAAAAGACGACAAACTGCTTACCAACATAGCCTGTTCTCCACCAACAACGACAAGTTTATCATTCTGCACGAATTTTAACTTTTGATGCAGTGTCGAAGTAACAGCTCCAGCTTCATGGATCCATGGGCGTCCTAGAAGACAACTGTAAGCAGGACGAATATCCATGACTTGAAAAGTGATCTGGAAAAAACACGGACCAATCTTGATAGGGAGATCAACCTCTCCAATCACGGTTTTCCTCGATCCATCAAAGGCTTTCACAATGACCCCACTGAACCTCATAGGAGTACCTTGATAAGATAATCTGGACAAAGTAGATTTTGGCATCACATTCAACGATGACCCAGTATCAACCAGCACATTGGATAGAGCGTCTTCCTGGCAATTCATGGAAATATGGAGAGCCAAATTATGATTTCTTCCATGATCGGTCAACTCTTCATCACAAAAACTCAGATTATTACACGCAGTGATATTGGCAACAATGCTATCAAACTGATTAACAGTCACATCATGATCTACATAAGCTTGTTCCAATACTTTCTGCAATGATTCACGATGAGCCTCAGAGCTCATTAACAGGGATAAAACAGATATTTTTGACGGTGTATGTAACAATTGATCCACCACATTATATTCACTCTTCTTGATCAATTTCAATACCTCATCATTATCTGACTTTTGATTCACATCACTTGATTGACCAGACTCCACAGTAGTCCTCAACTGAATTTGTTTACTCCCAGTATCTTCACTTGTCTTTGAAGGCACATTATCAAATACTCGACCACTTCTGGTTACACGTCCGACATCAGCGATAGTCACAACTGAGGGAAGAGAAGGAATGGGAACCTCTTTTCCATCCTCCAACATAGTAGCATTGTATTTGTAGGGAACAGCTTTATCGGATTCATACGGCGTCGGGCCAGGCAAACGGATAACCAAAGGCGTCACAGCAGATTTCTGACTGTTGTAAGAAATTACAACCCGCTCAGGAATATTGAAACGTGGGACTATGACATTCACCTCGTTCTCCACTTCATTTCTGTTTGCAGTAACCTGAATCAAATTCTCATCCATCATCTTTTGTAAGTCCCTTTTCACAATCACACACCCCCGAGGGTTCACAGAACAAATACAACAGGCAGCATAATCATGCTCAATATCATGGAACTCACTCAAAGTAGCATGCATTTCAACAAGCGATCTCCGAATCCAGCGAATGTCGAAAATACGGTATGTACCAGGACAACCATATACCATATTAACAGTTGCATTACCATGCTTAGGAAACGGATTTGATTGCACATTAGGGTTGGTGTCTTCAAAAGACAGAATACCGCTTTTTACGAGCTTTGCAACTTCATGCTTCAGAGGATAGCAATTTTCGATATCGTGTCCCGGGGCACCTTGATGAAATGCGCAATGAGCATCTGGCTTATACCACCATGGAATTTCAGTTGGAACAGCCGGCGGATCACGAGGTTGAACCAAATTATTCTTTATTAAAGCCGGAAAGAGCTCAGTATACGTCATTGGAATGGGATCAAATTGTGTTTTCCTCTGTGTACGACCTTGTTGAGTTGTCTTCTCTTGGAAACGTGGTTGATAACTTGCAGTAGCTTGAGCGGTAGGGGTGTTACTGACAACAGGCATAACAGATGCTACTTGTTGCTGACGACGACTACCATTGTTGTTCACAACTCTGCGTCTTCTAGACCTTTCCTGAGATATAGCATTAGTTTCTCCCTCTTTTTTCTTAGGGAACCCAACTCCAGGCTTTTTTGTACTTCCAGAATTTCCTTCTTTTATCAGACGTCCCTCACGGACAGCTTCCTCTAATCTCATCCCCATATTAACCATTTCCGTGAAATCACTAGGAGCGCTCGCAACCATCCTTTCATAGTAAAATGAATCCAGAGTCTTCAGAAAAATCTTGGTCATTTCTTTCTCTTCAAGCGGAGGGCTTATCTGAGCTGCAATCTCACGCCATCTTTGCGCATATTCTTTAAAAGTTTCTTTCTCTTTTTGAGACATTGCACGAAGCTGATCACGGTCTGGCGCCATATCGAGATTATACTTATACTGACGAACAAAAGCTTCACAAAGATCATTGAATGTCTTGATTTGTGTACTATCGAGTCCCATATACCATTTCAGCGCAGCACCAGTAAGACTATCTTGAAAATAGTGGATCAACAACTGATGGTTGTCAGTATAGGTAGACATCTTTCTAGCATACATAATCAAATGACTTTGCGGACAAGTGTTCCCTTTGTATTTTTCAAAATCCGGAACCTTGAACTTAGCGGGAATCTTCACATTTGGAACAAGGCAAAGCTCATGAGCATTCTTTCCAAATAACTCCTTTCCCCTTAAAGCCCTGATTTCTCTTTGCATTTCAGCAAACTGATCTTGAAAGTCATCTATTCGATCCATAACATCCAAACTCTCGCTCGGAGCAGTATGGAAAATTTGTTCTTCAGTATAAGGCATAGCGTGAGTTACAGGCGGTGGCACAGGTATGACAGTAGGAACAACCGGAACTTCAGCATTAGGAACAACATTAACCACAGGAGGTGGTACAGCCATGACAGCAGGGAGTCTAGAACCTTCGGGAATAGGAGGGCGATATCCCTCTGGCACATAATTGTTAGGCATGCCCCAAGGGAAACCAACAGGCATTTGATATTGAGAAGCATTAATCGGGGCCACAGAAATGGGCGTTGATCCGATTTCAGAAATCACAGTTCCTTGGACAGGAGAAGGAGGAGGTAGTGGTGGCTGATTCTGAGCAGCCACCAGAGCTTCCATTGCGGCAGTCAGTCTCTCCAAACCATCTTTCAGAGTTGATACCTCTTCACGGAGCTCGCGGTTCTCTTGTTGCAACTGATCCATCTTTTTCTTAGAGTTAGCCCGGGTGTTGTAGTGATGCGACAGCTTGGCTGAAGGAAGGCCAAAAGAAACAAATAAGACATCTGGAAAAGGCAACACACAATGCACGATGATGCGAATGCAAATGCAAAATGCAGGTGTTTCAACCAGTTTTCAAGGATTTTTAAGATATAAAGCAATTACAAACATCATAAAGAAAAATAACACTTCTTGAAATACTGATAAACATCTCATTTCATTGAATATTGGAAAAAGTTACACTTGGAAGTACAAAATACAATAATATCAAAATAAGAAAAAGCTAGGTCCTAAGGAACATCTGATGACGATCCAAGCTGATACTTCCTTCGGAGTCTCTTAATCTCTTTCTCATAGTTGTGCTTCATGGTAATCTTCTCTAGCACAAGCTGATCCACAATACCCTTCCAAGCACCAGAAGTAGGAGGATGTGCTGATGGAGTAGTAGAGGAAAATAAATCCTCTGCATGCCTCTTCACAGCGCGCCGCTCAAGTAACTCTATCAAGTCATCTTTCTCCTTCATCTGTTTTTGCAATTCCATCTTCTCTTTGTCAGAAGCTTGAAACTTACTTTCCCACATCTCTTTCTCTTCCTTCATCTTAGCCAAAGCATCTTGAAGTGTCTTCACATCATCAGAAGAAACAGGTATCGCCGTAGGGAGTGGCGTATAGATCACAGTAGTCAGAGGTTTCTCAATAGGGTAAGGCATCTTAAGCTCCAGAGCCCTCTTCTTCACCCAAAGCGTGTACGGTTCTAAAGCAATGCAAACTTGTCTTCCAAGCTCCCCTCTACCCAACCTGTGAATCTTAGTCCAGGCATGAGCCATTCTTCTTCTCAAACCAAGAGAATCATCCCCTCCTTGAAAGAATAAACCCTCTAATAAAATATTCTTAGGCCTATCCTTCAGCATGTAACCCAGCTGGCGGCGAGCTAGACTCGGGTTGTAGTTAATTCCTCCTTGTATTCCAAGAAGAGGAACATTAGCGAATTCTCCACAACTATCAATAATCTGGACATTATCGTAAACCGAAGAAGACCAAGTGATATCAGTATGCGTAAGAGACATAATCCTTTGAGACCACCTTAAGCAATCCTTGTTTTTCCTAAAAGCAGATGTCTGAGGTAAGTGTGAAACGAACCAATTATACAGCAGAGGTATACAGCAAACAATGGTACCGTTTCCCTTAGAAGTCCTACTATGGATGGAAAAATAAGTATCACCAAGCAAAGTTGGAACAGGGTTCCCAATCGAGAAAATCCTAATAGCATTAATGTCCACAAAATTATCAATATTAGGAAACAAGACTAGTCCATAGATGAGTAAAGCCAATATAGCCTCAAACGCCAATGTGCGACCAATGTCAGCAAATAAAGTAGCCTTCTCGATCAAGAACTTAGCAGTCAAACCCTTGAGGCCTCCCTTAGTCTTTAGATTTGCATCAATATCCGACTTCGTCAAATGGGTAGCTTCAGCGATATCTTGAGGCTTAAGAGCTTCCTCCAAACCAGTATACGGAACTTTATCAGAAACCGGTACACCTAACAAATAAGCATATTCTTCCAAGGTCGGCATGAGCTGATAATCGGGAAATGTGAAGCATCGGTAAATAGGATCATAGAACTGCATAAGGGTATTCAGAATTCCGTCTTCAATATTGGTAGAAAGAACAAATAAAAGTCTCCCATAACGAGATAAGAAGCCTGAACGATCATCTACCAAGGACACTAGCTTTCTCAACTCTGTAAGATCAGGAGCCCGAAAACCGTACTTCTGAGTGTTTCTCCTTCCAATATCCATAATCAACAATATCTGCGATGTTTGCAAAAGAAAATCTCTGAGATCCTTAAAAACCAGCTGAAACACAATGCTCATGAATGCATGAGTGCAAGATGCAACACCCACAAACAAGACATACAAAGCACACAGGTTCAAAGGTTCGGCACGAGCATGGAGCCAAAGGTAAGAATCAACCAACCCACAATGGTATGTACTATGGTTATATCATCACCTGTAGAACAAGGTTCTAAAAAGTTCCCAGAATCATAATTCCATCTTTTGGATATTATCGGCTTAAACGACTACTCGTCGGCCAACAATATTCTCAAGAGAAACTCATCTGAGTGTGGTATCGCGTAACGACCAATTCAAGTCTACACCTGAACAGCCACCGCACCACGTCCTAATAAGGCCAAGATGGGTTAAAGGGTTCTAAGGTCCTCAGCTTCTCAGGCTCCCAGTCGGAAAAAGTAATATCAATTACGACTACTCGTAAGACATCAGTAATTTCCAAAGGGGCCTCCACCGAGCGGGGGATCTCAAGTCAGCTTAGTAAGGACTACTCCACGTAAGCCAACAAGACTATACCACCCTCCTATCATAAGTGCACTCAAGTCCGGGTTAGGACTTATCTCACCACACAGATTACCAGGCACCAAAACAGAACAATCAGTAACAAACAAGTCAAACAGAAAGCGATAAATAAATCAAAGTAGGCGAAACCCACTAGGAACCGTTGGAGTCCCCAGCAGAGTCGCCACTTTTCTGTAGCGGTAAAAATCGTGAGTGTAAGTTATTGACTAACTTAACTCAAAAGAAAACAAGAGTCGCCACCGCACTTTTATTTTATCCAAATGAAGGAAAGGAAAAAGAGCGAACAAAACCAAAGAGTTCTAAAAATAAGAACACGAGACAGAGATCGGGGTAAGGGGGTTGGTTACGCAATGGGAAGGTGTTAGCACCCAAAACGTCTATAGTACTCTATAGGAGCCCTTTGAAATATTTATGCTTTTTGGTTTGAAAGTGGTTTGTTTGAAAAGAGATTGGGGAGATGAGAAGAGAATATTTTTTAGATTTTTGTGTTTGGAGAGACTTATCGTCTCATGCCTACGTACCCATAAAGTGCAATATGGAATCAAAACCCCGTAGTTCGTGGTACAAATGACAAAAATTTTGTTGGTTTTGATTGATTTTAGATGTTCAAACAAGTCGTCATTTCAAGGAGAAAACTGCGACTATCCACCCACGAGTATTAAGACAACATTTGCGTCACATAAAGATGGAGGATTTGCTTGGATTATCAACAAGACTATCACTCAACATCAACGTGGAAAATGTCAAAGTCTTAATAATATGGGGAATAGGAGATTTACATCTCAACTATAGAAATGAATCATGTCTAAACTTTATGAAAAGTTTTAAAGTGAAAAGTGCATAAAGGCACAAAAAGAGTTGATGAGTTTTTGTATTTTTTATGTCTTTTGAAATTGGTCAAAGCATGATTAACATTGATTGACTTTTATTAAGAAAAACAAAGTTTAAAAATCACTTGACGAAAGTCAAGGTTTTATTGCGAAAGCGGTTTTGAAGTTTGAAACCCAGAAGGTTTTGAAAAAGGGAGAAAGTTTTGAAAATTTAAGAAAGGGAGGAGATGAAGTGACTATCCTAAAAAACAAAATAAGAGCTAGAGACAAGAAAGATCTAACCGACTTGTAGCACACTCCAAAGCAAGCAAAAAGAATTCCATCCGATTTAAAGTATAAGCCAGTGATCGAGCCAAATAAAGGCTAAGATTCAAAATTCTCCAAGCATAGGGAATAAAGTCCTAATCCTAAGTCCAAAATGTCCATGAAGTCCAAGGTCTAATACTGGTCCAAGAGTATAACCACAAAATTAATAGCACCAAATTTTTTAGATGTTTTGTCCTTTATTAGTGTTTTGAACAAAGTATGGTCCAAGTGGACAAAAGAAAAATGACATAAACATAAACAAAGATATGGTATGTAATGATAAAATGGAAGCATAAAAGTAAAAAAATAAAGAGTAAGAAGAGAATATAAACAAAATTAAACAAGGATATTGTTAGTGAATTAGTGGTTAGTAGTTAGAACATATGATCAATGATGATTAATTCTTGCACTTAAACCAAGATTAATGAAAATTCATTAGAGGATTGATAGAATCAAAGCCTCCTAACAATGATTTTCATAGGTATTGGAGTTAAGACAAGCAACTAAACATACTTGGACTTTTAAACGTAAGTTTGAGCCACGAATGATCATTTTCCGATTAAGGGACAATTTAGCGCTATGTTAAGCAATCGTAATCGGGTTTATGTAGAAACCACGACTATCTGAGGCCGGTCAATAAAATGTTAGTGTTAATACATGTTAGAGAAATGATATGTAAATCATTCTCCTAAAACATGCCACACAAAAAGAAAAGAGGTAATGATCTCATCATAATCAAGATTTTTAATTAATTAATCAAAGGTAATCTATCACTATTCCAAAGTAAGGAGAATTATCTCAATGATTATTCGTCCATAGTTTTGAAATAATGAAGATTAATCAACCTTGATAATCAACAATCTATGATCCATAGATTTCATCGATCAAAAATAAAAAGAAGAAAAAAAAAGAAAATGAAATCACAATTTGAATCTCGAATCGATTAAATTATCGTCAATATCAATCACCTCTCTTGGTGGATAAAATCAACACCCAAAGTCCATTGATATTGATGAAATCTTATCAACATCAAGATCCAAAACAATCAACACTTAATCGAAATATTTTTAAAAAAAATTTTAAAAGCTTTTTCAGAAATGAAATTAAAATACAAATTTAATAATAAAAGAAAAATGTGGAAAAATCCACATAGTTAAGAAATGAAAAAAAGAAAATAAAAATAAACAAATAAAAGAAAAGTAACATTGAAAAAATAGAAAGAGAAAACGAAACAGAGAAAGAGAAATAGAAAAACCAAAGTATCAGAACAACTTCTTCTTCAAAGCTTCACGCGACACCGTTCACCGTGGTTATGGATTCAAGCTTAAATCACAACGGCGGGATGCAAAATTAACACGGTTGCAATCGAAATCAAGAGCTCTTCACGATGGTACCAACAATTCAGAGAATCACAACAAAAGATAACGGATCGAAAATGACGGTGAAGCTCAATCTACCTTCAAACTCAGGTAAGAAATCAATCCAAGCTTCTTCTTGCTTCTCTTCTTCTTCTGAACGAATTCTGGTTCGAAATTGATCTGTGTTTGAGGTTGATTTGAAGTTAATTTGGTGGAATGAAGTATGAGAAGAGAATGAACGAAGGTTTTTCTGGTAGTGAGGAATTGAGGAAGAAAATCAGCAGAGATTTTTTGGCTTGAAAAGCTTCCAGAATAGAGTGAGGGATGAATTCTATTTATAGATGAGAATGAGTGAAAAATGATTTGCAGTTTGTGAGATTTTTTTGCCGTTTTGAAGTAGGTGTGTTGTGCGTGATATTTTTGCTGGTATTTGACATGTCGTTTTGCAATTTTTCTCTTTGTAGCTCATTTAAGTGACATGGATAGCTTGTGGGGTCAGCTGATATTATATTCACATGGCTTGCAATATGGCTTGGATAAGTGATGGATTATTTCCTCAGCTCAACCTCAATTTCGAGCCGTTTTCGCTCTGTTTGCAGCTATGTTTACATCCACTAAAATTGATGCCACATCACTCACAATATTAGAAGCAATCCCTGTGGGAATGTGTATTATACTGTACATCACCATGACTTCAAGCTACTGATGTATGTTTTGACCAACTAAACTGATATAGATTATCATCCTCAATTGCAAAAACAAATCAGATGCAAATAAAACCATACTACTCTCAACTCAGAGAGTGTTCTCTATATTCTGGTGTTCCTTAAGCTGCTAATATCAGCCTCATAGATGTGCTCTTGGCTATGTGATGACGATCCTTTAAAGTATCCTGAATCATTGCCATAATACGGAGGTGTGGAGTCCCCGCGAGGATGCCTCGTGGCAGGAGAAGCATGGGCTAGCGATATAGCAGGTGAATGTCGGGGTAATGCGTTCAGTATTGCCAATGGAGTCGATGGAGTATCAGCATAGTATTAACTGTAGACTGAGCGGAGAATGGCATAAGGAACATGAGTTTCCAACGAGCTTCGTGGAAGATATGGTGAAATCTCACAAAGTTGGTCGAGAAAGATAAGTTGTGCTACAAGATGAGATCTATGTGTTTCACTCCAAGAATCTAATATCATCTCTGCAGAGAGTTTCACAAATAACTGCAGGGTGGAATTGATGCTTGCTTCAGCTGACATATGATTTGATAATTCAGGATCCATTTCCTCACTGGCATGCCCATTGTTTAAAGACTGCCGATGCTGATGCTCACGTTCCAATCTAACAAACTCACTTCCAGCAATCACTGCAGAAATGCATCTTGCCAAGCAATGGATGTCAATGCAATTTAAAAGTGCAGCAGTGTGCTCTTTAAGCATTCTGTCTAGCCTGTCTACTCCATAGCCACCAAAAATACGTACAAAAGCCTGCAGTTCACTTAGATCTGTGACTGATTCTGCAAAGTATCCACCAACAGGCCTTGTACTCCTGAAGCATTTATGAATTGGAACAAACAATATCCCAGCACCGGATACATCCTTGATTATATTTTCGATATACCAATTGCACACAGATTCGGTGGCCGATCCTGTATGTTGGTCTGTTGGCTTCTCAAACAAGTGCAGAGAAGAAACTGGTCCTGAAAAGGCTTCTAAAAGCAAAACTTCACGAATACCCAGTGTAATGTCCATGCTGATGTGCTGCTCTGCAAGATGCACAATGCTAACATGTCTCCGAATCAGTGATTCCAGAACAGAAGGCCGTTGAAGATCATTATCCGTTTTCAAAACACCAAGCAACCTTCTTCTGAAATTACCAAGAACGCATTCTCTCATGTACTCTCTCAGAACAAAGACATGGTTTAAAACACATATGGGCTCCATATCATTTAAAACTGAGCACAAATTGGTCAACCTTTGCATTGCAGCTTCTAACATTTTGATCGAACAATTATTTTCAGGAAAGCTTTCATGTCCAGGTCGTGGAGGATAAACTGGAGGTACACATGCAGAAATGACCTCATGTACAAAATCAGCACACATAATTTCAGCTGCCTTCCCTGCTGCATCAGTACTGCCTCAAAAATACATTGCCTCTAGTAGCACGAAATAAAATTCTCTCAAATGCCATGGACTTTTCCCTCGGAACAAGACCTGCTAAAAATCCCAACTTAACTGCCTTTGATGAATCACCTGATAATTCTTGGTCCTGTAATAAAGGTACTTCCATAGAATCCCCACTCAGATTGCGTGATTCATATTCTCTCTGCTGCTCTATGGCACGGCTTTGAGCTGAGTGGAAAAAGTCACCAGCCTTCTGCAGAACAAGCTTATACTCAACAAGTTCATTGTATGTGCGTTGCAACTTTTCACCATTTGCATTCATCTCAGTTAACTCGGACTCAATTTCTGAAAGTTTTATCTCAAGGTCATCGATGTTCACATCAAACTGTGTTGTGGAACCTTTTGGTGAAACACCTGCCTCTTCACAGAATAGAACTCAAGGTTCATATACAAAACAATCTCGACCAACAATGACACTTTAGCTTTATCCGAAATAAATTTCCGCAAGAGGGATGGGTAACTCGTCATCATGACAACAGTTATATCATGTTTATCATTTTCAAATACTTCTTTCTGGGCTTTGCTGTGGTACCTCTCTCTGTTATCAATAGCGGGAACATATTCTCTTTCCAACAGCCTTTTTCACTGATGCACACGGGAGCCGAACCAAACATAGCAAGTTTCTTCAGAAATTCAGCAACTTCATCAGATGATGGAAGTGTAAAGCGAGCATTTGAAAGCGATTTAATTATCCACTCTCGAACAATTCTCTGATACAGGGAACGGACTGTTGATGTCCAAGCAGGATCGTTGATGACAGCTGAAGAAGGGTCGTCATGAAATGAAAATAGCAATGAATCTAAGCAGGATGAATCCCATAAAACCTGTGGAAATCTGTCTCTAAGTTGAGTTAACAAGTTCTCTGCAATATCTCGTATATGATCCTCCCGCTGAGATAGACTTTTGATCAAGAAACAAGTATGCATTGTCAGTATCCATAGGTATTCAATTTCCAAAATCGGCTACAACACAGCCAACAAATTATTCAATGTTGAAAGCTTGAATTCAACAGCAAAACAATTGACCATCCGCCTACAATCCATAACTTCTCCAGTTTCTGAAGCTGGTTTTGGTTTCTCCGAAAATTGAATTAATGGTAGCACTCTTTCCCACACCAGTTTTTCCAAGAACCAATATATTTAAAGAAAATGCAAAATCATCTCTTCCCTCGGATTCAAGCCGGGAAGCACTCTCCTTTGCAGCAGTGATTGCCCATTTGCTGTCATCAACTTGCTGAGTTAAGATCGCTAACAATTGAACTGAGTACTCTTGATGCTGCTCACTGGATAACCCCACCAATGATATCAGCAATTGGATACCTTCTCGTTTTTTAATGGCCTCCCATATTCCAATCCTTTCACAACACAAGCTTGTCAATGAAAGTATCAGATTACCTTGCACATCAGGAGCAGCCATAGTTATAAGTCCAATGAGAACCTTTTTTGAATCTGCTTGAACGAGCCACTTTGAGAGATATTCATTTCCACAAAGGCTGGCCATGGCCTCGAGGACACGTTCTTGAATCAGCTTGTTGTCTCTAGTCTTTAAAAGAGTTACTAGATTATCCTCTACCTGAGTTGCATCAAAATGCTCCTCATCAACGTCACGGTTTTCCACAAAGACCATGAGTGTATAAGCAAGAGCGCCAATTATATCACCAACTGGTGCAGCAAGTTTGGGTGAATGGGAAAGCTCTCCAAGATATAGTATTAAAGCAGACATGCCCCGTAGATGTTAGCTAAAGCTCGAGTTGCATGCTCTTGTAAGGCCTGGCCACCATCGCCTCGCATACACTCTGTAGAAGGAGCAACAATAGCTCCAATAAGGATTGGAACACCGTCTGCATTAACAATAGCTTTTTTAGCCTTGGTAGACTTTGAAGAAAGGGCCTCTAGGGCATCTGCAGCACTGGCTCGCAATTCCACCTTCAACAGCACGACTCTCTATGTTTATCTCATCTTCCGCAGCCTCCAAACTCCGACTGACAACTTCTGAAATTTCTTCACCCTTCTCAGCAGGCTCAATGTCACTCACTGGCCTTTGTGCAACACAGTCATCAACTCCAATGTCAACAACTTCATCAGGCTTGGCATCACCACCAACATTATCATCAACAACAACATCACCAGCCTCAACATCGCCAACACCGGAATTATCACCAGAAACCGATTGCACAGCCACAGAATCAGAACGAACAGTTTCAATTTCAGTTCCACCGTCCTCTTCCTCTCGTAAACCGTTACTAATTTCTTCTCCAACAACATCAACCCCTTCAGAATCCACACTCTCAAAACCCTTATCATTAGCCTCCACAAAAACCTCATCCTCCTCTTTACGAAAAGCTTCTTCTTTATCAGCTGCAGTGGAATCGAGCCACAGATTGACAACAGCATCGCTACCACCAGTTGCAAGCAGCTCTGTTTTACTGCCTACAGCCAAGGCCCAAACCTTGTCTTCGTGATGGTCATACGTGGCAACACATTCATTTGATTTTACAGTCCAAAGTTTTACTAAACCATCAGCGCCACAAGAAACAATCTGTGCTCCACGAGTAACAAACAGTGCTCTTAACACACTTGAGGTGTGTCCTTCAAATGTCTTCAAACACGAGCCATCAGATATAGCCCATATCCTTATTGTTTTGTCCCCGGATGCTGTTACTACACATTGATCAACAGGCGAAAACTCCACAGACCAGATTCCTCTTTTATGCCCTTTAAATACAACTACTGATACTAGATCTGGAAGTCTCCAAACACAAGCAGTGCAGTCCAAACCACCTCATCCAAGTTCAACTCAGTCCTTATCAAGTAACCATGAATTTCCTTCCCAAGACGCAAACTCGGTATAGCAGCAGCTGCTGCCAAAGCACTAGACAAGGTAAACATATTAGAGTTAGAACTCTCATTCACCTGCATTATTCTAAACAAATCCAGAGCTTCCCTGTGTCGATCACAGCTAACATAACCAGAAATAACAGCATTCCAAGAGAAGTTATCTCTTTGAGGCATTTTATCAAACAGTTTCCTAGCTTGTTCAAGACGACCAATATTAGCATAACCTGATATCATGGTATTCCAAGAACACAAATCCTTTTGTGGCATTTGATCAAACACCGTCGTTAGTTACAGTAACTTCACGGCCTCTACCAGTTGACTGCAAAATTTTATCCATTCCCTTTGGCCTTGTCTATGGCGGCAACCGATAGAATACCATTTGCATCAATGTCAAATTTCACCTCAATTTGAGGAACCCCGCGAGGAGCAGGAGGGATACCGTCCAAGCGGAAGCTACCAAGAGATTTGTTATCCCTTACAAATTCTCTCTCATCCTGAAGGACATTGATTTCTACACTTGTCTGCCCATCAGCAGCAGTAGAGAAAACCTCTGATTTTGAGGTGGGAAGAGTAGTGTTTCTTGGAATAATCTTGGTCATCACACCACCAAGAGTTTCCAAACCCAATGACAGTGGAGAAACATCCAACAGCACAATGTCACTGACATCTCCAGCCAAGACACCAGCCTGAACAGCAGCTCCAAGGGCAACCACTTCATCTGGATTAACAGTGACATTTGGGTCCTTCCCAATCAGCTTCCCAACTTTATTCTCCCTTAACACCAATTCCACCTCTATAGAGTAGCCAATTTGTCCAGTCTCGGAAGTCTGTGACTACCTTTTGCCACTCAAATCCAGACGGGTTGAATAAATATAGAGCAAACAACCAGGATAGAGCCATAAACCAACTGCTTATACTCAAAAGAATGTATGATAGTGCACCGTCACTGTAGCCATAAGCAAGATATACTATCAACAGAAGCACAACTTCCAACCCTTTAACAAAATGGCTACGAGAGTAAAGTCTGTAGTTTTCGGAAAATTTGATATGGCGGACGACAAACCCTCGGCCAGACGCTTGATACCTTGCACCGCCATGAAGTATTGTCCTTCCAAAATAATGGGTTCTTGTACCCAAAGAAAAAGTGAAAAAAAACAGTGCAGAGCTGAAACTGCATTTTGATAAAATTGACAACAGCCCTCAAGAAGCCTTGTTCAAGAATAAAGCCCAAGACCATTGGCACAGCAGTGAAGATACTAATTTGGAAGAGAAAACTGTGTATTTAAAGCAGCACACAGAGCTGTGTTCTCCTGAGTTTCCATCAGCAATAATTCCTTTGAACTAACTTCAGTTTGAGATACAGCACTAGAGCATGAATTGTCTGTCTCAGAAGATCTCTCAACATTTCTAGAGTTCATTGTAGCTGAGGATTCAACTTCAGTCCTATTACTATGAAGAGTTTCTGTCAAGCTTCCAGCATTATTATTGTCCTCAAAATATTCAGCATCAGAATCTTTTCTACTCTCCTTGTCTTGAATGAACTTGTCTCCCGAGTCTCTTGCAGGCGAGAGATTGGAAATTTTAGAAGACAATCGTTTACTATGCTTTCTACCATAAGTCAAGGTTACATCTGCATTACTGCTACTTGCACTGTTTCCACTGCTAGCTCTGGCACTCTTTCCACTCGCCTCAGTCTCTTGCTGTTTCCATTGCATCATTCTCAATAAGTCTGTAAATAATCAAGGGAAAGATTGGAAGCAAGCGTGCTGCAATATCATCAAAGAACACGGGATACCTATCCTTCCACGAAAAATGATTTCCAAGGGCTTTTTGTAGCTCAACCCGCTTGAATACGCCTGTGTGAAGCCAATGCTCAGGGGGACCACGAGTTAAACAAAAGAGTTTAACTCTCTGCTGAAACTCTTGCCTATCAAGCAAACTGATCACAATACGCAAAGCATGTGGATCATCGTCACGGTCAGTAAGTGCAAGAAGCAAGGTATCCAAGGGAAGTAACTCATTTGTCCAAACAAAAAAGGCAAGGCTTGCACACGCATTTAACATAAGGTCCTGTATCAAGTGTCCTTGTTGAAGCTCTACTTGCATATGATGAAGCATAACATCAACCATGGTGTAAATGTTGGATGTCACTTCTTCAGGGGAAAATTCCCGCAGTACGCGTCCCAGGTTTCCTACTGTTAATGTTTTCTGCATGGTCGTGCATTAATATCAATGCCCCAGCACACAAATACTGTCTATGCTGGGGGAAACTATGGGTGATATAGGTCAATCATAACTAGGATCTGCCGAAGGTGAAAGAAGCTGGGTGCACTGGTGTATAACAGTTGTTTCTGCCTGCTGCCATGATGAACTCAAAGATCGATGCCTTCAATCACACTTTACAATCACTTGGAAATGACGCACTTGAATGAACACTTTGGACTTGCATCCCAAAACAAACATCTTGATTGAACATCCACTAAACTTGACTTGTACAGACAAAACTCTGAAACTTCGATTAAAACCGGAATAAAACTTCTCATAAAACACTGTTCGACGAACTGATGATTCTCCATAAGACCACTTGACCTTGAACAATCATCTCTTGAGAAAATAGACCACTGATACATAACTTGCAAATAAAGTAATCCCTTGATAGTTTGACCAAGATGAGGTCAAACTTCCATCTGATTTAGACTCGAATGAATGTCCTTGCCATCGATCCCTTTTGCAGAATCCTAAACACACAGAGAAGAAGAAACAGACAAATTGAAAAATATTTTTGGTATTTTGGTTAGATGTTAGTAAACAAAAACAAACATAAAGAAAGTAAGAAACCCATAAGGGTGCGAAAGCTAAAAATATGACCTTGTTTGTGGAATGATATGCCAATGAAATGTGGGATCTTAGGGGTAAAAATTAGGGTATTACAGTCTGGCATAGACGATTGAGCCATGTTAGCATGAGGAGGATTTCTCAGCTAAATAAGCTTAATTTAGTCAGAGGCCTTCCAAATTTCAAGTTCTCTTCAGATGCTCTTTGTGAAGCATGTCATAAAGGTAAGTTTTCAAACACTTCTATCAAAGAAAAGAATGTTATTTCTACTTGTAGGCCTTTGAACTCTTGCACATTGGCCTCTTTTGACCAGTGAAAACTACTTTTGTTAATGGCAAGAAGCATGGTTTAGTCATTTTTGATGACTACAGATGATGGACATGGGTTAGATTCTTAAGACAAAATGATGAGTCACATTCTGCGTTTCCTACCTTCTTCTCTCAAGTGAAAAAAGAGAAAGACTTTAGAATTGTTAAAGTTAGAAGTGATCATGGTGGTGAATTTGAGGATAAGCAGTTTGAGAAACTGTTTGATGAAAATGACATTTCCCATTATTTCTCCTGTCCTAGAACTCCATAATAAAATAGAGTTGTAAAAACGAAGAATAGGACTTTGCAAGAGATGGCTAGAACCATGATCAATGAGACAAAGGTGGCTAAACACTTATGGGCAGAGGCAGTTAACACAATGAATATATTCAGAACATAATCTTTATAATACATATTCTGGGTGAGACTCCTTATGAATTGTGGAAGAATAGAAACCTAACATTTCATATTTCCATCCCTTTGGATGTAATTATTTTATTCTAAACATTAAGGATAATCTGAACAAGTTTGATTCTAAGGAACACAAGTGTATAATGTTAGGATACTATGAATGCTCTAAAGGCTATAGAGTATATAACACTAAACCACAAATTATTGAGGGATCAATTCATGTTATATTTCATGATAAGCTTGACTGTGAAAAGTCAAAGCTAGCTGAGAAGTTTGCAAATCTGGAGATTATCTATTCAGGCTCTGAAGGTAAAGAATCAGAAGCTAAAGAATATGAGTCAAAAGACTCTGAAAATGTTCAACCAGAAGCCGTTGACATTCAAAATCCTTTGTGGAAGCACACACAAAAATCCTTAAATTCTAAAGAATTGATTATGGGAGATAAAACTGAACCAGTCAGAACCAGATCCTTAGTAAAACCTTCTGAAGAGACACTTCTAGGTTTAGTGTCCCTCATAGAACATACATCTGTTGATGAAGCACTTATGGACAATGAGTGGATTCTGAAAATCTAATAATAATTGAAAATTTTATTCAAAAGTGATGTGTGGAATCATGTTCCAAGACCCAAATGAATTCTTGTCATTGGGACAAAATGGGTCTTCAGAAACAAACTGAATGAAAAAGGAAAAGTTGTAAGCAACAAGGCTATACTGGTGGCACAAAGCTGTAATCAACAAGCATGGATTGACTTATACTGAGACCTTTGAACCATTTGATAGGTTATAGTCTATTCATCTCTTCATTTCTTTTGTTGTTAGTCATAACATTATCTTATATCAGATGGATGTTAAGATTAAATTTCTGAATGGTTATTGTTATGGTGAGAATTAGATGTCAAACTATTGATTAAATTGAATCTTAATTCATTGAAATTCATCACTGAGATTTAATTTATCCAAAGGAAAGGTTAAAGAAACAAAAACCTTTTGCGCGATGTTACAACAACGCTAGAGATTCGGGGATCGGGGGTTGGTTATGCCTAGGGTAGGTATTTCACATCCAAGACATCTGTAGTACTCTACAGGGACTTTTTGTGTGTGTATGCTAAGTTATCTCAGTTGTTTTATAGGGTTATTATATCAAGGTTAGGGTAAAGATCTAGGTAAAGACCTAAGGATAGTTTCTAAGTTTGCTCGCAAAGATGTCACATGTTATTCCTATGTATCCTGACTAGGATGGAATCAGAGCAACCGTAGTTCTCCTCACTAAGTTTGAGGAATGCCTAACTATGGTCAAGACTCCAAGGGGAACAAATATAAAAATGTTTGTATATAGTTTGACAAAACTCTCTATATCTAAGTTTAACATTCAAAGGGATTGACTTTGATAAAAGCCAAGAGGGGAGTAAGTAATCATGACAACGATCCTTACATAGAGTTAACAAACTCAATCTTAAAGTTCTATTTGAAGTATACTCCTAACAAGGGGTAGGTCTCTTAGACTTAAAGCAAAGTCTAATGGATATAGGTTCTAACTTAACTAAGTTACAGGACCTAATGACTTAACCAAGTCAAGGGGAGGTGTAATGGGATACCTATGACTGTGAAGTCAATAGAGAGACTTTCCTTTGGAATAAGGGATAACAAGGCAACTGGATGAGAACTAACAAGTTCCATCACTTGGGGAGAACTTAACAAAGTTAAATCACACAAAAGCATTCATCCAAACATGACGCAGATATAAGAAGAGCATGGTAACAACCAAGAAAGATTAGGGCAAGCATGTTACAACATGAAGCAAGTACCACAATGAGAGAATCAAACCAAATGGTTACAGCCAAAGGTAGCCAAAGATGTTACAACATCTAAAAGGGGATGGTGATAAATGTTCTTACAAGTCCTAACACTTCAATCATCGAGCATAAGTCAAGATATTACTTATTATGACAAAATTCAAAGGTTACGAAGGTAACAACCAACAAAAGCAAACATGAAAACATATGTGACAACCACAAGTTCATCAATGGTAGACAAACAAAACTCATTCATACAAGTTACAACTTGATATATAAATCAAACAAAGATAAATGTAACAACATTCAATCTTTTTTAAGGCATATTGATGACAATCGATCATGGATAAGAAAAAAGAGTGACAATTGTTCAAGCATGGGTTCAAACTTCACATAAGGATGGCTAAACAAGATTCATAGTATCTTCTAAGGCAATAATAAATATCAAGCATGTTATGGTTCTAACAAGACACATAAACAAGTAGCGTAAGGTTAAGGGAACATGTTCAAGAAGTTACAACATCAAGAAACATACAAGGATTCACAGAGGAGTTTCAATACACACATTCAAATTCATGCATTTACAAAGGAAATAATCAAACCCTAAATATGTTATGGTTCTAACAAGACACATAGACAAGTAATTTGAGGTTAAGGGATCATGTTTAAGCATTTACAACATCAAGAAGCATATCACAAATCAACAGGAAAGTTTCAAGATAAGGTTTTCATGTTCAAACATTTACAAAAGCATGAATAAGCATGGTAAAGCAAGGAAACAAATGTTTTCAAACACACAAACATGTTACACATCAAAAATTGGTTTATAAAAGATCAATCATGTAAGAAAAATCAAGTACCAAGTCAAGGAAACTCATGAAAACAAGTGAAAACCCCTAAAAAAGGTCATGTCATTCAAGTGAAAACCCCTAAAAAAGGTCATGTCATTCAAGTGAGCCAAAGTGTTTCAAAAATAATAATTCTTGAATACTTCCTCCACACATTGAAACTAGAAATGTCAAGGAGCATTTAGAAAAAATAATGGCACAAAATGATAAAAATCAAAGAAGTTATTCACTTTTGAAAATGGGGTCCAAAATGGGGCAAACTAAGGCAAAACCCAAGTCAAGGCAAGGCAACTTTAGGCAGATTTGCATGAAAGGTCATAACTTGCTCAAAACTTAATGAAATTGAGTGAAATAAAAAAGAAATTATGTATTTTTTCACAAGAAATCCAATGGTGGTGGTGGTTTGGTCAAATCATTCATCATTTAGAAAATTTGAAGATATCATTGAAAATGGCAAGTTATGTGCAAGAACATGTGGTTAGTCAAACATACATGGTTTAAGCAGCAAGCAAGTGATCAAACAAAACATATGTAACATATAGGTGATGTTTACAAACATCACACACCAAGGGAGGGGCTGAATCAGCAGATTGCACATGAAGGGGCCAAAATGGCAAGTTTGAGCATGAACATGGTGACAGACATGAATACATGTTTTTAGCAGCAATCAAATGACCCAACATAACACATAAGACATATAAAGGATGTTCATAACCATTACACACCTTTGCCTCAACAGAATCTATGAGTTACATATGAAAATACAACTTAAGGCAAGCTAACAAGCAAGAACATATGGACAGTTAACTATACACAAATTTGGCAGCAAGTTAAGGTTCAAACATGACCTATAATGCATATCAAACATGTTCTGCATCGATGTATATCAAAATCTATCATGGCTTCAAAAGTAGATAGTTTTAGAACTTCCCGCTTGTAGCCTCTTCAAGAGAACGCACTTCAAAATAAGTCCGGTTGATATGTGATAACCTAAACAACTTCAAAATACCTCAAGTGAGATGTTCAAGTGATCCAAAACTCCTCCAAGCCGCCTTGACAAAATGGTGTTTTATGCAAGAATGAACCAAAAAATCCAAAGTGAAATGAAAGGGTATGATGTTACAGAAGTGTGGTGATGACTTGGATAGCTCAAACATGTTATATGGAAGGTGTTTGAGGTGTTAGAAAGGTTGGAAAAGTCCTGGACAGAGTTGTGGCTCCCAAAGTGCATAAACTCAAAGTTTTGTGGTTTTGACAGTTGACTTTTTGAGTGAAAAGTTTTCTGGTAGAAGTGAGTGTTTGAGAAGGTTCAATACATCACTTTTGATGTGTGTGAAGTATTGGTAGAGGTGTTTGATGATTGGAATGTGTTTTGGAAAGGTTTGTGCAAAGGCAGATTTTGTTCCTTAAGGGAACCAAGTTTTCAACTTGCAAGAAGGTTGGGATCAGAAGAATGAAAGAGATTTGACTTGGTTTCTAGCTTAATTTTGTGTATTTTGTAAGTAAGGAGAATTATATATTTATAGGCAAGCTTGGAAATCAAGTGGTATGGGCAGATTGACTTATTTTGCCGACTTTTCCCTTTTTGGAGGCAAAATGTGCAAGATCAACTTGATATCTTTCTTCTGAGTTTTAGCCACCTCTCTATGAGTTTGATCATCACCTATAACCTTAAAATAGTGGTCTTAAAGTGAAAGGCATGGAGAAGCTGATGTGGTTGCTGAGTTGTGACAGAACTTGCAAAAAGTTTTTCTTTCATGCCACTTGCATGATTAAACAATTCCATTTAATCAAATTCTGATTTTTTCTCATGGATATGCATTCTAATCTCCTCAATTAGTTCCATAAGCATCAAATAATGAATTAATAAAGGGGTTAGAAGATGTTTGAAGGGTTTATCCAAGAAAATGCAAAGGCTGAACTTGGTTTTATGACATGGAAAATGCCCAGCTTTCCTTCTTCGATTCTCCCTAACCACAAAGGTTGAGAAAATGATCTTGTACTTATTAAAGATCCAAAAACATGATCTAAAACTTTCATTTTTTTTTATAAAATTTCAAAATCCAAAGGGAACTATGTTAAAAAGCCTCTTGAAGATTGTTGCAAAAGTTGACTTACAAGCCAAGAAACATGAAAAGTTTCTAAGTGTTGAAATTCTTCACAACTTGAGGAGCTCATAACTGAAAATATAAGTATTTTTTGCCCTCAACCCCATAGGACACCTTTTAGGGCTCCTTAAGAGCTTTCCAACAAGTTTTGAACCACTCCATTTGGATGTGTGGTTAGGAAGTTATGATCACTTCAAGTTGGCTTCAATTTAGGGTTTTTTCATGATCCCTAGTTTCTGGATTTGCAAGTTATCCATCAATCCTTGATTAAATCCTCACCAAACTCACTATTTAGTAATATAATAATTTTGTAAGACTTTCTTGCTTAAATTTAGGGTCAAAACCCTAAATGTCAAAGAGTTGATTTTCCAGACAGACGAACCGAACGACTAAAATCTTTAGGACCGATCCTCAGTGTTCTGGGTTCTTTGAGTCTCTAAAACTTCTTGAGGAGACTTAGATAAGTAATAGGAGTGACATGGTTCATGATTCAAGATTTGAAAATCCATTTAGACCAGATTTCAAACTTTAGTTGACTTTTTCCACTAGAAACCCTAATAAGGGTGCTGCACTGCACTGTTTCTGTTCTTTTGGTAACAACCTCAGATAAAACTTGTCCTTGGCAAGATATGAGTCTCTTGATGACATGAAGGCTTGATTTGTAGTAGATAAATCTAACACCTTGACTGATCAGTCCATAGGATCCTTGATTTTGACAGTTTAGAACCCTAATCTGTCTGCATCTTGACAAAGATCAACTTGAAAAAGGTTAATGTTAAATAACACATGCTTGATGCACCTAGAATGATAATAGAATATATGGGGAAATTTTGGGGTATAAAATTTTCCCCGATTTAAATATCTACCATATGGTAATGAGAGATAACAATCTCCATAGAATCATGGTGAAAAATTTTGTACCTTAGATGCGATGGTATGCAAAAGGACAAATGTTGATCATGTAATGAATTCTATGAATGCTGTTGTATGATGCTGGAGTGCAAGAAAATGCTGACACACGAGCAAAAGGAAAAAGAAGAACAAAAACAACGAGCAACCACTCACTGGGAACACAAACATACTAGGAAGAGACCCAAAGCAAAATAACCAGTAGTTCAGACATGACTAAAGGTGGTACTTTACGGGGATCCTCCACATGGGGGCACAAACTCCACCGGGGAAGATAAATCTTCACTGGGGAAAAGGTTAATATTCACTGGGGAAATGCATCAAGGGAGATACGGATAAGAAGTCGCATAGGGGAACAATGGTCGACAGACACGGACTCCAATTGGGGATGCAAAAGACCAGAAACACGGTCCCTATTAGAGAACAAACCAATTGGAATTTTCCTTGTGATGAAGAGTTTGAACGGGATCTTCAGAAAAAACTAGAAATAAGACCAGACTCACCGGGGATGCTAGTGACTACTAGACCTCTGAGACCTGCTGGGGGGAATCTATGGATTTATTGAGGATACTGGTAACAACCATCCATCCTAAGATCAAGTTTTGAAGAACATTACCAATGATCATTGGGCTTTAAACAATGCTAGTGACTATTGGACTTCTTGAGGAACGCTAGTAACGACTAGACTTCAATGGGGAGATATCAGTGATAACCAATAATCAAAGAAACACAACATAATTGGATGAACTTTGCCAATTACAATTGGTTTTTAAACAATTCTAGTAACCACTGGCCTTCCTGGGGAATTGGTAGTAACGACTAGACTTTAAGAGGATATGGTGACAACCAAATCAACGATACCAATAACGATTGGATTTAAGACAAAGCCAATGACTACTAAACTTTCAACAGAGTCAGTTAACAAATGGGACACGACTGAGGGATATATTCAGTTAAACACCAAATCTCAAGGATAAGCTATAACATTAGTAACGACTAAAGTTTGGTAACTACCAATTAGCAGTATCAGATAGGGGTCAACGACCGACCTATTGCTAGTCATGACTAGACTTCTCAGAGGAATATGGTGACGACCAGTCAAGCAAAAATTAGTAGGGAGTTGGTAACAACTAGACTTCATGGGGAATTGCTAGTAACGACTAGACTTCATGGGGAATCCAGAGAGAAATAAAACCTTCCCTGGGGATTAAACCACAAACAAAGAATTTCCTTTAAAATGAAGAGTTCGAATGGGATCTTCAGGAAACAACTGGAGTTGTAGGTGACCAAAAAAACATCTGCAGACGAACGATGCCAATTATCATTGGACTACAAAAAGATATGGTAACGACCAAAACCGAGATGCCAATAACAACCGGACTTTAAACAATGCGAGCCAAAACATTACTGGACTTACTGGGGATAAGGTGACAACCTTAGCGATACCAATAACCATTGGGTTTGAACAATTCCAGTAACTACTGGACTTCCCGGGGATATAAGTATTTACCACAATAATACTTAAACCATATAACTTGACAAAGTTAAGGTAACAACCAAAGGGTAAGCCTGTGATGATAGATCTAAAGCAAAAGGTTTGGTAACGACCAAAGGGTCTCAAGATGATATCCAATAACCACTAGGGAACGCTTAACGGATTCTTGACAAAGAAAACCACCTAACCGGATCATATAGACCAAAGCCCAGATGGCTCAAAACACGAGGTATGCAGAAAAATGCATATGCTAAAGATATGATTCAGATGCAATGTCGAATGATGCACATGGGAATGAAACGAAAGATAGATAAAGATCTAACACAGGGGAAACAGAGAGAATCACACTAAATCCCATTGTTGGAAAAAGGCATTAATCCTCTAACGATTATGTGTGAGAAGTAATCTCTATTCTGGCAAACTTGCTGGAGAGAGCTCGTGACTTCAATCAGCTGACTGAATCACTAATCAACGATGTCGACCCTTTGTTGCGCGGCGACAAGGGAAAAAGGATCTCAGTAGAATCTCATATCGCTGAAATGGTGGTATCAAGGTTTCAACCATTCTGCCCTCATGAGAGGAGTAAAAAATTTACACTGTTCAGTCGCAATCAAGGTTTGTTTTGCCTGTTAATTAATTTTCTTTAAAACAAATTTTATTGTTTCAAAAAACTTTTGCAATTAAAAAATTATTATTAACAAATAAGTGATGTTTTGCATAACAAAAGGTAGAGCAATAGAGCACAAACAAAGATTGGTCCAAATCTGATGTTATTCAAAGATGGAAATTTGCAAAACGCAAAGTCCCATGGAACATTTACAATTTGGAAAAAATGGCAATACAGGTAAAGGTTTACAAAAATCCAATCATCATTGTAACGCCCGTTCATTTTAATTAAATTATTTATGAATTGTTGGTGTGCCTTTACGTGAGAGTGTGTCTGAGAGCGTTGGTGGGTGTCCTTAAAGTATAGGAAACCATTTAATAAATCATTGAGTTTGATAATAATATAATATAATTAATAATGATGATAATTTAATAACTAGTAGTAATATTATATTATTATTATTATTATTATTATTATTATTATTATTATTATTATTATTATTATTATTATTATTATTATTATTATTATTATTATTATTATTATTATTATTAGTAGTAGTAGTAGTAGTAGTAGTAGTAGTAGTAGTAGTAGTAGTAGTAGTAGTAGTAGTAGTAGTAGTAGATGGAATAATGTGAATTAGGGAGTTATTAGAGAGGTTGTGGGGAAAAGAGGAAAACACGATAAACTGCTCAGAAAACCAAAAATGGAGGAAAAAGGTTGAAGAGAAGGAAAAATGAACGTGACTGTGGAGAAAGTAAGAACAGAAGAATTATCCGCCAGAAAGAATTGAAGGTAGTTGCAGAAGAGTCACCAGAGAGCAAATCGGGAGTTTAGAGTTGTCCTCAATCCAAAGGTAAGGGTGGGGTTCAATTCTATAATGGTGGGTATGATCGATTTCATGTAGGGAATTGAATCATAGAGTTAATGTTCCAGTAGGTCGATAAATATTGATAAATATGAAGGGTTAATGGAATAATTATTATTATTATTATTATTATTATTATTATTATTATTATTATTATTATTATTATTATTATTATTATTAGTAGTAGTAGTAGTAGTAGTAGTAGTAGATGGAATAATGTGAATTAGGGAGTTATTAGAGAGGTTGTGGGGAAAAGAGGAAAAACACGATAAACTGCTCAGAAAACCAAAAATGGAGGAAAAAGGTTGAAGAGAAGGAAAAGGGAACGTGACTGTGGAGAAAGTAAGAACAGAAGAATTATCCGCCGGAAAGAATTGAAGGTAGTTGCAGAAGAGTCACCAGGGAGCAAATCGGGAGTTTAGAGTTGTCCTCAATCCAAAGGTAAGGGTGGGGTTCAATTCTATAACTGTGGGTATGATTGATTTCATGTAGGGAATTGAATCATAGAGTTAATGTTCCCGTAGGTCGATAAATATTGATAAATATGAAGGGTTAATGTTTCCGTAGTAACATTCCCGTAGTAATATTCATGTAGTAATGTCGTGATAGAGTTTGTGTTCTAGATATTATTGAATGGAATAAGAGTATTGAGGTAGATGGAGTATCCATCCCGGTGCTATGAAGATGTAACCGGATTTGAGGAAATTATTTTGAGGGCCATAGTTGAAGAGATAAGTGGTTGAGTTTGTATGTGCTGATTAGACTTGTTGGAAGTCGAAGAATAAACGTCAGAGACCGTTGGGTCCGATGCAACCGTTGAATATTCCAGAGTGGAGATCAGATAGTATTCCCATGGATTTTGTGTTGGGTTTTCCGGAGAATTTGAGGGATATGATTTTACTTGGGTAATTTTGGAAAGAATGACTAATTTGGCTCTTTTCCTAACAAGGAAGATTAATCATTCTATGTTGAAGCTAGCTGAGATTGTGCAAGAGACGACTGAAAAGATCCAAAGGATCCAAGAAAGACGTGTTTTGAGAGTTACTATAGTAACTGGTGTTGGTCGAGCTTGAGGTCTCGGAAGCACACTGTATTTTGTTGATCTGTACCAGAGTGGCGCAGCGGAAGCGTGGGAAAAATAGCAGGTTAGATTGTTTTACCACTGTTACTCGTGAGAATTTACATGATGTGGCATGTGCCTAAGTTGAAGGAGTACATTGATTCGGATGAATGGTGTACAGGTGAAAGGTAATTTGACTGTTGAGGCGTTAATAGTTCAGGTGGATGAACGAGAAGCAACTTCGAGGTGAAGAGATTGCTTTGGTGAAAGTGGTCTGGTTGGGAGCTGTTTGATTGAGGTAATTTCGAGGACGAAATTCTTTTATGTAGGGGAGAGTTGTAACGCCCGTTCATTTTAATTAAATTATTTATGAATTGTTGGTGTGCCTTTATGTGGGAGTGTGTCTGAGAGCGTTGGTGGGTGTCCTTAAAGTATAGGAAACCATTTAATAAATCATTGAGTTTGATAATAATATAATATAATTAATAATGATGATAATTTAATAACTAGTAGTAATATTATATTATTATTATTATTATTATTATTATTATTATTATTATTATTACTATTATTATTATTATTATTATTATTAGTAGTAGTAGTAGTAGTAGTAGATGGAATAATGTGAATTAGGGAGTTATTAGAGAGGTTGTGGGGAAAAGAGGAAAAACACGATAAACTGCTCAGAAAACCAAAAATGGAGGAAAAAGGTTGAAGAGAAGGAAAAAGGAACGTGACTGTGGAGAAAGTAAGAACAGAAGAATTATCCGCCGGAAAGAATTGAAGGTAGTTGCAGAAGAGTCACCAGAGAGCAAATCGGGAGTTTAGAGTTGTCCTCAATCCAAAGGTAAGGGTGGGGTTCAATTCTATAACTGTGGGTATGATCGATTTCATGTAGGGAATTGATTCATAGAGTTAATGTTCCCGTAGGTTGATAAATATTGATAAATATTAAGGGTTAATGTTTCCGTAGTAACATTCCCATAGTAATATTCCCGTAGTAATATTCATGTAGTAATGTTCCCGTAAGTTGAAGAAATATTAAGGGTTAATGTTTCCATAGTAACACTCCCGTAGTAATATCCCCGTAGTAATATTCCCGTAGTAACGTTACCGTAGAAATGTTCCCGTAAGTTGAAGAAATATTAAGGTTAATGTTTCCGTAGTAACATTCCCGTAGTAATGTTCCCGTAGTAATATTCCCGTAGAAATGTTCCCGTAGTAATGTCCCCGTAGTGATATTCCCGTGGAAATGTCCCGTGGTAAAGTTCCCGTAGTAATGTTCCTGTAGGTTGAGCAATATTAAGGGTAAATGTTCCCGTACATTGAGAAATATTAAGGGTTAATGTTTGTCTACGCCTGCATTAGTGTTTATGTCATTAGTTTATGTAGTAATGTTGGGAATCGGCGCCGACACGCGCTAATTTCCCATTTGTTGAGAAAAGGTTGTTGTTATGCTCTTACTTGATCGACTTCAGGTAGGGAATTGAATCATAGATATAGTTCCCGTTACCCGATAAATGTTAGGGACGAGGTTTTTCTGTGTAGGAATGAATATGTTATATCGTCAGTGTTGTACGATGTTGTATGGGTGCCCTTAATGAGGCAAGATTAGTTACCCCGTAGTTAACGAACCTTTCAGGAACTATAATTAATTTAGTGATTAAAATTTATAATGTTGTTCTTACGATAATGTGCTGAATTGTCGAAAGTATGTTGTTATTGTTCCCCTACATGAACAAATTGAAATGATGAATACTTAATGCATATGAAGTTGTTATGTCACTGTTGAGAAAATGTTATTATAATATTCTCCTTGGATTATGTGGATAAGTTGTAGTTATATTACCCGTATGAAGGTATATGAAAATGTGTTGAGTTCTTATTTGTAGTAGTGATGTTGTCAGTTGTTCTCTGACATGAAAATGCTGTTGAGTTCTCAATTGTAGAGACGAGGTTGTTTTTAATTGTTTTCTGCGAAAATGTGTTAGAGTCTTATTCGTAGGAACAATACTGTTGGTAGTTCTCTGATATGAACAGGTTGAAGTGGTGAGTACATGATGTATGCGAAATGTGATGTTTCTGTTATGGATAATTGGTCGTAGGCGTGATGCCTTATTGCACGGTTGTTGCACAAATGTTGTTGTTGTGTTATAGTCCATAATAGTTGCATCTCATAGCATATCATTTGGCCTGGATTGGCGACGGTTGTGTCTTTAATGACAAAATAAAATGATTGTGGAGTGTTGTCTCCCGAATTATTGTGGAGTGTTGTCTCCCGAATTATTTTGGAGTGTTGGCTCCTAAATGGATTTTGGAGTGTTGGCTCCTGTCCCGAGTTTTGGAGTGTTGGCTCCTAAATGGGTTTTGGAGTGTTGGCTCCTATCCCGAGGTTTGGGGTGTTGGCCCCAATGGTACCACATGCATATGCACAGTTGAGTTGCATTGTTGAGTCGCATTGTTGAGTTGCGTTGTTGAGTTGTTTTGATGAGTTGCTGAGATATGATGATAATTGTTGTGGTTATGAATAAAGAGTGGTTGTAGTTATTATTACTAATATTTATGCGAACTGATGGAATTATAATGCCGTGATAATATTCTGACATGACTTTTATCATGCCTTATGTTATATTGTTGATATCTCACCCTTTACGTTGTATGTTACCTCCGTTGGTGGTAATTTGCAGGTAACTCGGAAGAAAGTGTCACTTTATGTTTAAGGTCGTTGGTCGCTCTGATACGTAGCACTCTGGGGGGATGAACGATTAATGTTATTGTTTTAATTGAATTCCTTGTTGCTGAATTTTATTAAGTACTATGGCAGATAGATTGGTTGTTTCGGATAATGCCAAATGTTGCTTGGATGCATAGTTGTTTTAGTGAATTGATGCAAGATAATTACTTGCTGAATTTTAATGGAAATTAATTATTACGAATCGTTGGAAGTGTATTATAACATGTCGTTTTATGATCAAAATGTCAAACAAATTATCGTTGTTTGTTCATCCGAATTTTGTGCTACGTATGTTAGTAAATGATCTTTTGCAGGTGTATGTGTTTTGCTTAAGTGTTGAAATGTGACACCTCTGGTGCGTCCCATATTTTGGGAGTGTGACGGTCGTCACAGCTCCCTGACGCTCGTCATGACCGTGACGGCCGTGACATCCATGACGGTCGTCATGAGACTTTATTTGCTGCACTCTGAAACTGTTTTCTGTTGTTTCTCTTATTTTTCTGCGAGAGTTTAGAGTGGAGTGTTACAATCGTCCAGTCCTATCTTGCTAAGAGTCAGCCTGAAACGCTGGCTCTGATGAGACTATTAGGGAATAAGCTTTTTTTACGGTCTTCTGCAGTAGTGACAACTCCTGATGCAGTGAAATTCCTTTGATGCTCATTTTTGCCTAAGCCACCTTTCCATGTTTTTGACTTAGCGAGCTCTTCTTTTCTTTTGTTTTATCCCTAGTTTTTTCCTGGATCTTCTTCATAGGTTATGACCCACCAGGATGCTCCTTTTTTTTTTCCTAAGTTGCCTTTCCAGGTTTCAACTTAGCAGGTTTTTTAGGCATAATATTTTTTTACTGCATCTGAGTTCACGGGATGAGGGAGTTGTTCACCATCCATCGTTGCAAGGATCAGGGAGCCTCCAGAAAATACCGTCTTCACAATGAATGGGTCGTCGTAGTTTGGCATCCATTTTCCGCGCATGTCCCGATGTATTGGCAGAATCTTTCTGAGTACCAGCTCACCTTCCTTATATTCTTTGATTTGGACTCTTTTGTCGAAGGCCTTCTTCATTCTCTTTTGGTAGAGCTAACTATGACACATCACTCTCATCCTCTTTTCATCTACGAGATTCAGAGTATTGACCCAAGAAAGAATTACCCTCATGAGTTAACACTACCAACCACCATAGAAAATGGTTAAAAGGTCCTCAGAGTTATCAATTCAGGCCTGAAAACATTATTTTTATGGCAAAGGCTCACCACGACAATAACATTCCCAAGGGAATCAACTCTAAGCGGGGTTTTCGTATCCTTCCAACGAGAAAGGCTCCTCGTGGGACTCCACTACACAACCACCATCCTAATATTATGTTTTTCTCAGACTCGGGTGTCAAGCCTTCTCACAAAGCACCAATAATCAGAGAACCCAACAGTGTCACAAGATACAATAATATGAGGTATAAAAGCAAGCAAGAAAATAAGTAATCAAACAAGCAAGCGATAGGAGAAGATAAACAAACAAGCGGATCTAACTCGCACGAATTGAGTTGTTAGGCTCGACTCTCTCTAGCATAGGGAAATGTATTTCCCCATCAGAGTCGCCATCTGTCGTACCTTGAAAAATACGATCCTCACAATGGACGCAGAAAAAACATTCGAATAGAATCGCCACCGAACTTTATTCATCCCAAGGAAGGAATAGGAAAATATCGATAAATATCGATTCGTGAGAAAAGTTAGATAGGTTTGTTTGTTTTCTTCTAAAGATTTAATCCTAAGGGGAAATGGGTGGTTTTAGGATATGGTGCTCGCTGAGGATTAGGGCCCTTGTGCCTACGTATTCCCTCGTGCAATGGAAAAGTCAGAGTGTCGTAGTTCATGGAAATATGGGTAAGGGTTTGAGGTAAGAAAAAAATGTAGCTCGCTAGGATATCTCAATCATATGCCTACGTACCTTCATAGTGCAATGAGGAAGTCATATCAATTGTAGTTCGGAAGACTACAATTGGTTTATTTACATTTTAAACGAACGAGTGTTTAGGTCGCATTTTAACTGCCAAACGTTGGCTTGTCTACTCGCTAGGGGAGGCTGAAGCACTAGTTTATATGCACAAAAGAAGGGACTATACAATGTTCTTTGAAAAAGTGTTTGAGTTGTAGATTGCACAAGGGCTAGGAATTAGTGTCTTAAAAAGTTTCAATCACACGGGGGTGAGAAAAGAGAGTTTGATGTGTTGGATGATGATTACTTAAAGCTTAAGAAAGGCTCATCGAACCCAAGTAATCGAGAGAGTGAATCGAAAATTGACTATCTCATTTTTTCACCCTTAATTATGAAAGAGTTTTGATATAATTAAGCTAAATTAAATGGATGAGGATTACTCGAAGCTTAAGAAATTCTCCTAGGACCCAAGTAATCGGAAGAGTGAGTCAAAGGCTTGACTCTCTCTCTTTTTGATCTAAGTGTTGAGAAAAATAGATTTGGTTTAGTTTGTTATGAAATAGTTTGATGTAGGATCGGATTAGAAATGTTTTAGATAAGACAATTGTTCGAGCGTAGGAAAGGCTCCTCGGGCCCAAACAATTGAGGATAGAAATCAAAGGCTCCATTCGAAATCCCTTTTCATATTTTATTGAAATTGTGTTTAAGTATGATTAAGTATATTGATTTGGTTTGAAGAAAATACTCGATGTGAATCGAGGTTCGAGTATGCGTACGAAATGATTAAAGGTTTGAACTAAACGATAAGGAGGTTCTAATGAGTATTTGGTAAGGTCGATGGCGAGACAAAAGCGCTCGACTTACAAAAGATAATGGGATGTGATATGGATCTAGAGCTTTAGGGTTTTGGAATTGAATCACAAAACAAGCAAGTAAAAGTAAAGGGAAACACTTGAATTGAATTTTAATCGTGTGCATTAGCAAAGTGGGCTAGTTTTCTAAACGACCAACTAAAAGTAATTGATCGAATAGATCTCCTGTAAGAAAGCCCAGGAGTAAGCTTTGAATGTTGTGTATGGTGACCAAAAGGTTGACGGTGATGCTTAGAAAGCAATTGACTTACAAGGTGGAAAATGGCTCGACATTGGATCGAGAATTTATTTTTAAAATGGTTTAAAGCATCAAAGCACAATCAAGAAAAACGAGTAAAGTGCACATCAGAATTGTAGCAGGGTACATATAAGTTACACGAGATTGCGAGAAATAAAGGTATCATTGTAAGGTAGCCCAAGAGGAAGTCGTTTTTGTGTGAGGTGTCCTAAACTAAGCCATGAACAAGAGTTCAAACAAAATCTCCTTTGATTAGGGTTTTTGTACAAAGTCCATACTCCACGTCTCAGAATAGTAACCAACAATCCACCAATTAATCGTTTCTTAGGGTTTTGATAGTTTTATCGTGTTTTTTTTATTAAGAATGAGGTATAAACAAGATAAGAACAAGATGAGTATGATGAACAGATGACAAGATATGAATAAGATGATAAGACGAAAATGATATGAACAATATAATGAGTAAGATAATATCACAATAATATAAGAACACTATAATATGAACAAGAGTATATAGACCGAGTATATCGAACATAAATTAAATTTAGTGGATAGTGATTAATCGTTAATTAATATTCAATCGGGTGAATCAGATCCCCTATAGCACTAAACCATCATAGCACGATCTATGAGAAAAATCATGATATAGAAGGCCGCTCAAGAATAATGTTTGTGTTAAATCACGATAGAGAAATGATATGCAGATCATTCTCAAAAAATTGTGCCACGCGAAAAGGAAAACCGAACGGTTTCGTCTTAATCACAAAATTTCGTCGATTAATTGAAGGTAACCTATCATGATTCCAAAGTATAGAAATTAATCTCAATTATCATTCACTATAAATTTGAAATATTGAAGGTTAAACAACCTCAACAATGAACATTCACGATTCTAAAGACTTCATCGACCAAAACAAAATTGAAATATAGTCAAAAATGAAAATCAAAGTAGAAATGAAAAGTGAAGATGAATCAAGAAATAAGATCTTAATGGAATGATAGCCAAAATAAAATTGAAAAAAAGGTTGAACAAAAGTAGTAACAAGAACAATTACAAAAACTATTAAAATTACTAACAAATAATTAATAATATATTTAATAAAAATATTTAACAAAATTATCTAATAAAAATATTAATAATACTAATTAACAAAATATTTAATAGGAATGATTAACAAAAATATTAACAAAAAATTCTTTTTTACAAAATTTTTAACAAAATAATATTAACAAATATTAATAAAAAAAACATAATTATTACTAAAATATTTTCTCATACAAAATTATAACTAGAAAAAAGGTATATATTACTAACACTGAAAGTTGAAGAAAAAAAATATTTATATAAGAAGTATAGATTGTGTAACTAAAATTTTTAAAAAAATATAATCTGAAAGCATATATGACAAGTATATATATATATATATATATATATATATATATATATATATATATATATATATATATATATATATATATATATATATATATATATATATATATATATATATATATATATATATATATATATATATATATATATATATATATATATATATATATATATATATATATATATATATATATATATATATATATATATATATATATATATATATATATATATATATATATATATATATATATATATATATATATATATATATATATATATATATATATATATATATATATATATATATATATATATATATATATATATATATATATATATATATATATATATATATATAATTTTACCGGTTGATCAGAATCTGAGGTGGACCAAAGGCAATCGTCTGTGATGTTGGGTGTGAAAGAGGAGGAGGGGGTGTACCTGCAAGGTACTCCGATGCTAAAGTAAGAATCAGACAAGAGAGAGAGCAAGTACAAAATATAAGTATATCAGGGTGAATATTGGATACCTGACCCTATCAAATGAGAGGGTTTTTATAGTGCCCCCAACGCTTGGCCATTGGTCTCTATTTTTTGGGCGAGATAACTGTTTCCCGAAGAATAGGTAACTGCCAGAACTAGCCGTTGTAACGGGAAGACGTGCTCATAACTAGTCGTTGCTACTGGCACATGTTTCATCGTTGCTTCTGGATGGTGGAACCGTGCGTGACAGGAAGAGATTGGCGAGGAGAAATGATGTGACTAAGAGTAAATTTGTCAGCCTCCCCTGTTGGAGGGGCAGAAATGTAAATTCTCTCTCAATGTGGTTGGACTTAGGAAATTGGACCGTATTAGAAGCATAAGTGGTTTGCGCCATGTCTAGCGATTAGGCCAGTCTGGAACAGTAGCCCCCAAAGTTGTTGCTACCGAGCATGGTAGTGATAACTTAAGGACAATTCACTTCCCGGGCAAGGTCGTCGTAAGCTACCTTGTGCTCGAAGAAATTTGTGTCTGGGCATCTGAAACATTGCTTTTCGGGGAGCTTGAGGTCCGGGGAGATCAACGGTTGATGGGATCTAAAGAATGAAAGTTCCACGTGTGCCTTTAGTTGTGTGCTGCATTAAATGCATGATGATAGCTAGGCTAGAGTCATGATGATGCTCTACCCACGTGTGTTCATGCACGTGTTTGAAGTTTTCCTATAAATAGTGAGAGAGTCTGCTCATTTTGAACTTTCGCTTCTCTCTTCTCTGCTTTCTGCTCACCATTCCCAACCGTCTGCCGCTTTTAAGTTTCGTTTCGACCACCGTACCAGGTCCGACCAGAGCTACTCAAACTCAGAAGCTTCTTCCCCGACTAAGTAAGTATGTCGACTCTTTACTTGTTATCTATTTTTATGGTTTCTACACTTTAGAATGCATGTGGTTAGGGTTGATACGAAGTAGTTTTAGGGTGTTTAGTGGTGGATGTTGGTGGCAGATGGTGGTTTGGCCATATTTTCTACTGCCGACGTCATGGTTACCGTTAGGAATGAAGGACTTAGGGATTTTTAAGCCTTTAGCTGATCCTGGTGTAGTAGCGACACAGTGCGGTTCGCTGCCGAAAGGAACCTTGGATTCCAGTGTGCTTATGAGGTTTTTCTGTGGTTCCTTCATGAGAATTCTAGGTTTTGTACACAGGGGACTTTTCCCTGGATGTGTCGGGCACTTCTTCGTCTGTTAGCTGGGCCATTCAAGTAAGGCTTAGGTCGAGAACGTTGTCCTTGGCCCTTTCTGCACCCTTTCACTTGACTAGCAGTGGAAGGGTGGATTTGATTTTGTCATCGAATTCACTTTTATCCTCTGCTTTTCAAGTAGAGAAAATGTCGCGCAGGGCTAAAGAAGAAGAACATCTCAGAGATCTACCCGAGGAGAGATCCTCGGAGGACACAGAAACGGGTGATGAATCCACACCCCTTGAGGCTGGAGGGGTGCTGCTGCGAGGACCTCCACCGACGAGTGGATTGTGGGTGAACCGATAGAGCATGTCTCAATTTTTGCATCATATACCAGGGTCGTGTTTAAAACAGTAAGGGAAGAGGGAGAGTGGATGGTCCACTTCCCTGCGGAGGATGATCGTATATGCTCGTCGTGCGGGGAAAGGTTTCCCATGTACGAGTATGTCTTCAAAGAAATTGGGTTGAGGCTGCCCTTCACAGACTTCCAACGAGCAGTATTTGTACACTTGGACGTGGCCCCCTCCCAGCTGCATCCAAATTCTATTGCCTTCACGCAGGCATACGAATTAGTGTGTGAGTATTTGCAGATTGGGGCCACTCTTCCTTTTTTCTTCACCATCTTCCACCTTCAACGACAGGCATCGGGGAGGAAATTCGGTTGGGTTTCTCTGAAATAGGGGAGGAAATTGTTTAAGCCCATCTCTTTGTTTATTTGGACCTTCAAGGGGAGGTTATACGTGATAGAGTCTGTGTCAGAGACAGCTACTGAATCGAACTTTGACTGGGAGGTCTCTAGGGATGAGAACAAGGAGGATCTAATAGACAAGGACGATAAGATAGTTGCCCGAAGACTGTTCCTGTTTCCCTTCTGCTGGAGTGGGACTCATTTTAACCGCTCAACTAATGAGTATATAGTTACTCCTCACCAGCTGGGGGACGATGATCGGGTCAACTATACTAAGCTGGTGGCCTTCGGGGATGGTTTTCTCCCCGCCCAGTGCGTGACTCGCGCTGGGAAGATGGTCTATAAAGAAGATGGGGTTCCACAAGTGAAGGCCCGATATATCAACACAAAAGAGCTCCTCGAGTGTAGCACTCGCGAGGAGGCTCTTAAACTCTTGGTTAGCTTCCTGCTTCTTCTTATTTCATTCGAAACTTTTCTCTTTTTATGTGCTGATGTGCTCGTTGTTTTTGCAGGTAATGTGTCTTCTGCGCAGGAGCAGATGGTGAAGAATGCCCATGGAAAGATGAAGGGCAGCGTGTCCATATGAAAAATTTTCCTTGATCAGCAAACGACTCCTCCCCAGACAGGATCGGGGACTACCTCACCCCGCCAGCCATCCAAATGTCTCCCTTGCCCGTGAGTTCAAAGCTCAAGCATGCATACTTGAATGAAATCGTGGATCTCATCTAGGAGAGGGAAAAAACCAAGTTCGAGTTTCCTCATTGTCTACATAATAGGAAGTTCTTCGAGGACTCCTCCCTATCCATTCCTCGGGCAGTGTCTCTTAAGCTCGAGGAAATGGATCCTCCCAGCAAGTAGGTCATGCTCACGCAGGATGCCTCTGCCTTGATGAGGATCCTGGACATGGTGGTGGTGTACACCGAGGACGGCTCTCAGCATGGGTTTGAGTTAAAGAAGTACCAAACTGTGGTGGCGGCTCTGGAAGAGAAGGTCAAGAAACTCCAGGAGGAGCGGGAGAGGGAGCTTGAGAAGGCTACGCGGAAGGGTAGCAAGGAGATATCCGCGGAGAGGGACACCCTGACCTAGAAAAAGGATGTTGAGGACTTGGTGGAGAAGCTAAAGGCCCCTGCTGAAGATGAGACCGAAGAGATGAAGAAGCTATCGACCCGGATCACTCAGGCCGACGATGATCTTCAGGCTATTACTGAGAATGCCTTTCAGAATGTCGTGGATTAATTAAAGTGTATGAACCCTGGTGTCGAGCTGAATACCTAAGGCACAAGGTTCCTCTATTTTGTTAAAGATGGCAAGATAATCGTCCATGAGTTCCTGCTGTTTGGTGAAGGCTAAGCACAAGGGACCCAAGAAGAAACTGTGGCCTAAGAAAAAGTCCTGCAGGTGGAACAATGAGCTTTTCCCCGGTTTATGTTTTTGGTCTGCGTGCCATTTGTTTATTTGTAATTTTATTTTGTGGGGCTTGGCCCCATTTTATTGTAACATGCACACTTGCGGCCCTTGTGGCCGCCTTATGTTAATATGTATTTGTATGTTTATTTATACTTTGTGTAATTTTTTCTAAGTGTCATACGCAGTCCAACGTTGGTCATATAAGATAACTTAGTAATTTGTTATGTTTCGAGTATGCTCGAAAAATGATATTCGAGAGTGCGGGAAACTAGTAGAAAGGCCTGGGTTATTTCCGGGCAGGGGAGCGGAGCTCAGGCCGCGTTTGTGGCCTGAGTTTGTGGCGTGAATGTTCCATCACGAGCTGGGGGTTCTGCAGTTCATGGTAATTTGACGATGATGGGCTCGATCGAGGAACCTCGGTTGTGCACGAGTTAAGTTTCTCTTTGATTAAACCCAGCTTAGATCTGTGTTGGTGGTGCAGCGCTTGTACCTGGGTGTGTGCCTATGATCGGTGCTTGTGCTTGTCGCTTGGGCGAGACATGCTGACAGTGAGGCCCTTAGCTGTAATACTATTTCAGCTTTTCAGCGTTCCATGGTCGAGCTAATTCTTCCCTGATGAGGTATTCTAGGTAGTAGGCCTCATTCTCTATTTATTCTCTAACACGGTAGGGTCCTTTGCAGTTTACGGTGAGCTTGCCTTCATGAGAATCATTGTGGTTCCTCCTTAGGACGAGGCTCCCTACTTGGAACTATCATCGTATAACCTTGGCATTGTGCCTGATTGTGATTTTTTGTTTAAGTGAAGCCTCGCAGAGGGATTCCCCTAAACGGACTTCCTCAACGAGGTCGAGCTCTTCTCTCAGGGCCTCGTTGTTTTCTTCTTTGTCCGAGGGCGCTTCAGTCCGCCTTGAGGGTAGAAGAGCCTCGATGGGGATTAACGCCTTTGTCCCATATGCTAGGCGAAAAGGGGTTTCTCGGGTTGAAAATGGGGCGTGGTCCAGTATGCCCAGAGCACACTGTGCAGCTCCTCGACTCATTGCTTATTTGTTTCGTCTAGCCTTTTCTTGAGGCCCCAGGGATTACTCTGTTTACTACCTTGGCTTACCCGTTAGTCTGGGGATGCTCGACGAATGCAAAGTGTTGTTTAATACCTAATTGGGGGACGAATTCTTGGAACTTTTTGTCTGTGATTTGTGTCCCGTTATCTGTGATGATTGCTTGAGGAATGTCGAATCAGGTAAGGATGTTCTTTTTATAGAAACGAAGTATGTTGTGTGCCATTATTTTGGCTAGAGCCTCAGCTTCTATCCACTTGGCGAAGTAGTCTACGCCTACTATCAAGTACTTATTCTGGTTTGACCCTACGTAAAATGGATGTCTAGGCCCCACCAGGAAAATGCCCACGGGGAGGACATTGCCTTGAGCTCATTGGGCGGTGCCAAATGCATGTCCCCATGCCGCTGGCATTTTTCGCACTTCTTCACGTGTTCCCTTGCATCGTTTTGCATGGTTGGCCAGTACTACCCTGCCCGAAGGGCTTTCCTCGCAAGAGATCTCCCACCAAGGTGATGATGGGTGTTGATTCCTTCATGGATCTCACGCAAGACATGGGCGACTATTTCTTCTTAGACGCATTTGAGGAGGGGTATGGAGAATCCCCGCTTGTATAGCTTGTTTTCGACCAGAACGTAGGAGCATGCTCTATGCTTACTATGTTGGCCTCCTTAGGGTTGGAAGGTAGTCCATCCTTTGTGAGGTAATTGTACACTGGGGTCATCCAGCAATTGTTGTCGTCGATGATGTGCACGTCTAGGGTCGTGGATGCTTTCTCAATGCTATGTCATGGGATTATTTCCTGGATGACAAATTTGTTTCCCCCTTTATTCTTTGCGCTTGCTAGTTTTGATAGGATGTCTGGCCGGACATTGTGTTCGCGGGGAATGTGTTTTACTTCTACATAATGAACTTTGCCATCTCCTCACTTAACCAGGGCCAAGTATTTGGACAAGTTTTCGTTTTTGACCTGGTATTCTCCCCAGACTTGGAGGGCCATTAGCTGAGAGTCGGTGCAGATGACGATTTCTTCCACTCCCAGGTCTTCGGTGAAGCGCAGTCTGGCCAGGTTGTTAGAAGTAGGGAAGGATAGTGTGAGCAAAAATTCGATGAGGATTCCCTCCTCGTTTTCCAGGATGACACTTGCCCTGCTCCCAATCGAGCTGGATGCTCCATCGACAAATATGACCCACTTGCGGATGCCCACATTCATTTGGTCGGGCACGGTCGTTTCTGCCACAAAATCATCTAGTACTTGTGCCTTGAGGACCTTTCTGCTCTCGTACTGGATGTCAAATTCAGATAGCTCCAATGACCATTTATGCATCATGCCGACCATATTTGGACGACCCAGTAGTTGCTTTATGGGCTGGTCCATGTGCACCACAACTGTTTGTACCTTAGCTCTGGACCTTGCAATTCTTTGCTCGTGAAATAGATTGGTTTTTGCCCGTCAGGAGTTTCACGAATGAGAGCGACACTCACAGCTTCGATTGCGACAATAAGGTAGAGATAAAAGGTTTCCCTATTTTCTGGCTGGGAGAGGACTGGTGGTTCCGACAGGGATTTCTTCAAGTGGAGGAGAGATTTGTCGCATTCCTTCATCCATTCAAACGCGACTTCCTTGTGAAGGAGTTTGATAAAAAGGAGGGCATGTTGAGAAAACTTAGCCACTTATCGGGAAAGCGATGCGAGCATCCCGTTGAAGGACTGGATGGACTTTTTTGAGTTTGGCATGGAGAAATCGGGGAAGGCTCTGCACTTGTCGGGGTTAGCTTTTGTTAGTTCTTGATTGGCAGGAATTTTGGTAAAACTAGGAGTATTCACAATATGTCCTACAGGATGTCGTGACATCTATTTGTCAAGTTCATCAGGTTGCTCTGTACCTGGTAACAGGTCTTTTCTCATGATTTCAAACAAGATGTCTTGACACTCATGATCTTAACATTCTGTATGAATGTGTGTGTGAGCATATCTTTTTGTGCAAGCTGGCTGCACTTGTCTGATGTGGAAACTGAGTGTTTCTAGTGGCTTACTAAAGACATTTCTGATACACTTATTGTGGATCAGATTTGATTTGATAGGGATTTAATATCAGAATATTGATTGAAGATTGGGAGAATGATATGATTAGATTTGATTGATCAAATCAAATATGTTGCAATATATGAAGATTGAAATCTTCTCTTCCTGCTGTTACTTTTGGCCAGCCCAAGCCCATTCTACATTACTATTTAAGGAGGCAAAACCCTGGCTTGAAGTGGACATACGCAAGGATTAAAAGTGTGTGCATCTTAAGCCTTCGTGTTTGTTAGTTTTGTGAGCCGTTCACCCATTGTTTAATGTGTGAATTAGTTTAGGTTGTTAATTGTAAATTGTTCACTCAAAGCTTGTAAGCAAGAGTGTATTGTACTTGATTTAAGCTTTTAAGCAAGACTAAGTTGTGACTTTGAAGAGTTTCTTCTAAATTCTTTTTATTTTGTTGAATTGATATCACTGCTGTGATTGAGGGGGAGTGAGAGGTGTCTCTTGTCTAGGTGTGTTCTAGAAAGAAGTTGCATGGGTAGAGATTAAGTGGGGAGTTGTAAACTGAGAGTTTAGCTCTGAATTAATTCTACTGTTAATGAATTTCCTCCTTGGCTTGGTAGCCCCCAGATGTAGGTGTGTTCTCACCGAACTGGGTTAACAATTGTTGTGTCTCTTTTTAATTGTTATTTGTTTAGCTTTGTTCTTTGTTCTTATCAAACAGAAATTTGTATCGTGAACATCTCCTTCGACATCTAATATCTGATACCAGAATTTCAATTGGTATTAGAGCAGGCATCCTGCTCTGGTTCTGGGTGAGATCTAGGGATTATACGTTCTAGTACCATGGATAAAGAAGGAGGATTTGTGAGCAGACCACCTGTTCTGGACGACAATAATTATGACTATTGGAAACCTAGGATAGTTGCTTTCTTAAAGTCTCTGGACAGCAAAGCATGGAAAGTTGTCATAAAAGGATGGGAACATCCTGTGATTATTGATGAAGATGGGAAGGCTACATCTAAATTAAAACCTGAGGAAGAATGGACAAAGGAAGAAGATGATCTAGCTCTGGGAAACTCCAAGGCCTTGAATGCCTTGTTCAATGGAATTGTTAGGAACATATTCAGGTTGGTGAACAACTGTGAAATTGCTAAGGAAGCATGGGAGATTCTAAAGACTACTCATGAAGGAACATCTAAGGTAAAATTGTCTAGACTTCAACTCCTCAATGTCACACCCTAATTTTTGACCGTAAGATCCCACCTCTTTTTGCGCATTTTCTATTGTTATTTGACTTTATTTTAATATTTATGTTTTTTTGCGACTAACCAACTGGTGCAGATGCAGTAATCCCAAGCGAAGATAGCATTTGTACTCATAAATAAACACTTCAAATGGCTAGGAGCTTTCTATTGGTTTTTTGTCGATATCTCTTAAAAGCTCCAATACCCACTCATGGAAAGGAATGGATTCTCTTTGGAGTTGAAATATGGTCATTTGAGTATTCGGTCGTGGCAAGTAGAATTTTCAAGTCGTATCCCCGTTGCCAAGGGCTCCCCGATGCATGGTTCACGTGAGAGAACCATCTGTTGTCCAAAGGTCTGTCTAAGTTAGGATGTCCCTGGTTGGTAGAGAGGAAGGTGACAGATTTTTGACCAAGTTGATGATCAAGGCTAAAAGGTTCATTTATTTGAGTTCGTCTAGACAACATTAAGTGCCTTGGGCATTTATTTTTGATCAAAGAGTTTGGTTTAAATACTATGTGTTTTCTTAGAAGTATAAATGGATTGTGAAAGGTTCACCAGTTAACCATTTCTAGATATAATTTTGTTATCATTACCATATCCATCTAACTACAAGCTCGTCCTCAATCAGAAGGGAAACACGTCGCTGGACCTTTGGATTTGTTTACAAGATTAAATCTCAAGTTGATTCAATCCCCCCACCAATGACTTCCGGGACTATTATTCATGCACAATTTTGTACAATATACAGGAATGGAGAACCCATCATCCAAGAACTCAATTAAATGCTAAGAGATTTCCATGTGACTACAGGCCCAAGAACAAACGTAAGGGATAATTGTGAAAACACCTTTTCAAGTATAATTTCTTTTCATGGCAAGTTGCACGCTAAATTAAACAAAATATGATTCTATACAAACAAATAAGTTGGCTTCATTACAATATTATGGTAACATCATACTAGTTCATGGCAATTACAATTTGGGGTTAAATGGTAGGGATTCTTGCTTAACATGGCAGTAGGATGTTCCATTTTCCTTCCACTCTTAAGTGGTTAAGACTAGATATAGTGATTTCGAATTTCCGTAGTATCTCCAAGTTGGCCTGACTAAGGAAGTTCCTCATTCAAACTGCTTCATTACACCACCGTAACGGCAAACTTCATTGCTCCTAGTTCTTGCGCTTTGCTAAATATAAGATGTTCTGCAAAATGCATCCACATTTCGGTTAGCCATCACGGCGTCTGAACCTTTCGACTCGTCTGGTTACCATGCTTTATAACACCTCACCGCCTGAAAACAATTGAAGCATTAATCGTGTGAATATTAATCACCTAATGTTTACGCAACAGACCATCACAACTACAAATCAACTTTTGCTAAATTTTCTAAAGAAAATCGGAAGAGTGAACTTACTGTCATTGGTTGATCCACGAGTTTGCTGAGCTCGACATTCCCAACGCTTGCATGATCAAAGAAGAAATTCAACACAGGAAAACAAATTTTGAGGCAGCCTTTTGCAACTCTTCAGAGCCGGTACCGAGCACCTCGCAAATTCCCACAGCGTTTGCACAATTTTTTTGTTTACTTCGGAGACGGTTGGAGCGATGAGCGTTGCATACGCGAACTGCAATGATAAAGCCAGGTCAGAGACTCATAATTCGTAAAAATAAAGGGACCGTAAGATGAGGAGAAAGAAACCAGCACTCATGCTTTATATAACACTTCTACGTCAAGGCAACGACGACTCCGAGAGGGCTTCAAGAAGCACCATTCACGCGTTTCTTCCGAAACATAACACCGGCAACCTCTGCTCTTGAAACACCTGCATAATGCACCAGGAAACAAGGGTCACCGAATTTTGTTTTCAGCTAAGATAAATTGCAGATAAACCGACGTTAACGTCAATACCAATTCGGATTGGACCTTTAAGCACTGCTAATTGAAAGTGAAACAAGGTTTCACGAAGGTACCTGTTGCGAAATTTGAAGTCCATTCCGAGGATACCAGTCCATTACCTCCACCCATCCCGTTTGAAGTTGAAATGGAACACCACAGTTGTCTTCCAACCATGTTAAATAAACCAACAGAGTATTGCAATTCAAGGTGAAACTCCATGACAGTTGAATAAGTTTCTTCCAGCTTCTGCTCCACTAATGAAGTGTTGCTGCCATTGGTTTCTAAAAAAGGCTAGGCTTTTAAAATCCGTCCCGTCGCCGACTTCAACCTTTCTTGAGTTCTCCGGCTACGGTTTTTGTTCCTAGCATTTAAGACAATTCACATTAGATTGATTAGTACAGATTAAGCAACTCATGAGTATCTTGGATCAAGAAAGGAGAGCATTCAAAGAAATTTAATGTTAATCAAAGCAGATTCAGGAAGGTTCCAAACATGACTAAATGAACAGGAAATATCAAACACGACGCTACACGTTCTATTCAAAAATGGAAATTAATTCAAATTCCTCAGGAAAGAATCATCACCATCAATTCCTTCCAAAACGGTCCAAACATGATCCGTATGACATTGGAAACCTCATCATTGTTCTTCAATTTACATTGCCCCCTACAACCCTATATAAGAAGCGATTCAGACACTCACAAATAGGAGGAAGAACACACAACAATTCGCCAAAAAACTTCACAAAATCCCTAATTCCAAAACCCTAGAAATCGGAAAAGGGAATACTTAGCTTTTTCGCGGTCCCTTCTTCTTAGAGTGCCATCGCCATCACAAACTCCACCACGAAATCACCGTTGCAAATCCACGCCTCTAACCATCGCCACGAACCATCCGTCCTTGAGAATCCTGTGAACTCCAAGGAGACCGTAATTTATTTTCAACTAACATTGATAATTTCTTTTTGTTGTTGCTTGTTTCATACAGGAGATCGAAATAGCGTTAGATGAAGGGTTAGAAAGAAAGACGAAAGAAAAATGGAGAGGTGATCGGGAGAACGATGAAGGAGATCGAAGAATTGAAAGATGAAGACGAGAAATCTAGAGAAGAGAGGAGTGGAGATGCAATCGGCGGTAATGGGAAATTGGGGGGGGGGGTTAGGGTTTTTTTTAAATTTTGTTTATCTGTTGTAATCCAATGCGTGTATGTCCACCGTAACCACAACACACCCTCACATCACAGACACTCATCTCCATTTGATTACGATCCAACGATCCGCATTGCTGCCCACGATAAGTCCTACGCACCCGCGCTACATCTGATCTATCGCCCCTTAATTAACCACCATCAACTCCAGTAATCAGCTTTTTTTCTTTAATTAATCATAAATCTAAAAACCCTTTAATTAATCCTCTTATTAATTAATTAAATCGACCTTAATCAAACCCTTTTTTTTTATATATATAAAATTAAGTTAATACCTTTTTTTTTAAATTAGCATTTTAATTAATTAATCTTGTCTTTATTAATTTAATTAACCTTTTAATTAGCTTTATTTTGACAATCCAATTTATTCACCTTTAATAATTTATTCTATCATTTCAATTTCCCTTTTAAATATAATTTATGCTATTTGAAAACTAGTTTATTTAATAATAAAACAATTTCATAATTTATTTTCGTTTGCTAAAAAAATTAATAATCTAAAAACCATTAATAATAAACAATTTCTTTTCTTATTTATCTTGTTATATTAAATCTTGATAAGAAACTCCATGGCACCAATTTTTAATAATAACCTTTTATAGCAAACTCTTTTTATCAAATATTAAGACTTATCTTCATAATTAATTTAATAAATAACTTTTATTAAAATTGAACAATTTCTCCTTTTAATTAAAATAAATCTTTTAGAATCCTTTTAGCTAAATTTCTTAGAATTTAGTTCACCTAGAAAACTTTTTATTAAAACTAATATAATAGAATCAACTTTCCCTACAGATAATTTCGCTAAAATGAACTTAATTCAACATTACCCCTTAAAATCAATCTCTTCCTAAAATCAATATATCGTAAATCAATCAATCGTGCATGATTCCACATGCTTACGTCTCCGTTCCGAGTCCACTCACATATTCCCCTTTCACACTTGTACACTTTACCGCTTTCATGCGTGTGCATGCCTTTGTTTTCCACAATTTATATTATCGCATTGCATAACGTCCAAAGGAAGAATTTGCGCATGACTTAAACAATTATGTGTATGCATATCATTTGCATCATATTCCCCATTGATCCTTGATCCCATTCAAGTTGATCTTTTAAGTTAGATTCTACCCCATAAGGAGGACCTTTTTCTTTTTTACAACTTAGAATAAAAACAATTCAACTCAAATCAAACTATTCAAATATATTAGAGAATAAGATGTTAATCATCTTAAGCGAGATAAAACCTCTATCCCATAACAATTCAATCGATATGTAGGGACTTTTTCGCTTAAGAGAGGTAGAGGCGTACTTGTTGACAATCCGAGTACTTGAGCCCTTCTGTTAAGACGATGCAAAGACTATTTTCCTACAAAGTTGCGGCGGTTAAATTAAGTAATCTCCCTTAAAATGACAACTTGTCTTTTCTCCTAGAATCAATCAATCAACTACCCTTATCCCTTAGGAACTTTGACCATAGTCAAAGAACTCCTTAAACCCTTTAGGGGAACTACAAATACTCTGATTCCATTCCCGTCAGGATATGTAGGCACAAGATGCGACGTCTTGGCGAGTATACTTAGAAATAAACCCCTACGTCTTTTACCTTTAAGCAGATAAAGTTTAGCAATAAACAAATATAAAACAAAAGGTTCCTGTAGAGTACTATAGAAACTTAGGATGCTAGTACCTTCCCTAAGTTTAACCAACCCCCGAACCTAAACTCTCTAGCTTTTTCATTTGCATTGCATTGTGGGTAATTCGACCTTTTTCCCTTCCTTTGGACAAATTAAAGTTCGGTTGCAAATGAGTTAAGATTCAAGCTCATCAATAGCTTGGTATCCAAATTTCACCGCGACAGAAATGGTGACTTCACTAGGGAGATTCAGTGGGTTTCCCTAACTTGTTTTGTTTTGTATATATTTGCTTATATCTGCTTATTTGCATATTTACTCTTGTTTGCTTTTGGGATAATATCTTTGAGTGGTGAGACAAAGTCCTACACACAGACTTAAGTGAACTTAAGATAGGATAGTGATATGTTCGACGAGGCTTATAGGGGGTTGAATCCCGACCAAGCTGACTTGAAAATCACGCTCAATTGAGGCCCTCTCGAGAGCTGTACTGTTGAACGAGTTTTAATCGTGAAAACATATACTATTTTCGATGTCGGAGCCTATAATATTGAGGACTGTAGTTACCTTAACCCCACTTTGGCCTTTATTAGAACGTAGTGCGGGGCTATGGGGGAGTACTCCCGAAATAATGCTACGTGACGCTACACTCAAAAGAGGTTCTCTTGAGAATATTATTAACCACCGAGTAATTGGGAAGTTGATAATATCCGAAAGATGGACTAATGACTTTGAGACCCTCTTTAGACCCTTGTTCTACAGGTATAATCAACCTTTAGTTCACATCCTTTTGGGAATGGGTATACCCTTTGGCTCCTTGCTCGTTGCAAACCTAGGATCGCCCTTGTTTGTTTATCTTTATGCATCTATGTGCTTACATGTGTTTGTTGCATTCATAAAGCATCATACTGCATTAGATTTCATGGGATTTACCTTTCGTTTATGGACATTGTAGGACACTATGGATTCTAACAAAAGGCATACTTTGAAATATACTTTTAAGAGTCCTAAATTGGGTGACCTAAGGAAGTTGGGAGATTTGATTGAAGACCAAGGAAAGTTCAAATACAAGTATGGAAAGCTAGTATCTTTATTGAGTCGTGAAGTAGACGAAGGACTTCTTTCCACCCTATTGCAGTTCTATGATCCGCTTTATCACTGTTTTACCTTCCCATACTTTCAACTATTACCTACATTGAAAGAGTACTCCTTTTTGGTGGGTCTACCTATCTTGGAAGAATCTCCTTTTCCTTTCTTGGAGAATGACCCTGAAGAAAGAGACATTGCTAAAGCCCTTTATTTGAAGGTGTCTAACGTCAAGAGCAACATGGTTGTTAAAGGTGGGACTATTGGTTTGACTATGGGTTTCTTAGTTAAGAAAGCTCTGTATTATGCTGATTATACGAACAAGGTTTCATTCGAAGCTATCTTTGCCCTACTTGTTTATGGGATATTTCTATTCCCAAGTTTTGAAGGGTTTGTTGACCTTAATGCAATTAAGATCTTCATGAAGAACAATCCGGTGCCGACTCTATTGGGTAATGCTTATCATTCTATACATCTCTTAGACTTCTATGGTGGAGGAATGATTACTTGCTGTGTACCCTTACTTTACAAGTGGTTTATTTCGCACTTGCCTAAGTCTAATTCCTTTTCAAATCTCGATAAAGGACTTTGGTCTCTGAAAGTTATGGCTCTGACCCATTCAGACATTGATTGGTACAACCGAGCGTATGATGAGAGGTTGATTATTGATGGTTGCAAAGATTTTGCTAACGTGCCATTACTTAGTTTTAATGGAGGTATCAGTTACAATCCTGTGTTAGCCCGTCGACAGTTGGGATATCCGTTGAGGGAACCGCCTAAGAGCGTTCAAGTAGAGAGTATTTTCTTCAAGGATGATAAGGAAATTCAAGGAAATATTTTGGATGCATGGGAGCATTTGCATAAGAAAGGGAAGGAAAGTCTGGGGAAGCTTAATTGTGTGTCCTTGGAATCGTACCTTCAGTGGGTCAGAGAGAAGGCAATCAAGTTGAAGATGCCCTATCCTCGTCAGGATCCTATACCTCCAAAAAGAGAACCTACTTATGTTTTTATGTCTGACGCTAAGAAGTTGGGAGTTGCCTTGAGGAAGTTGCAGCATGAGGCAGAAGCTTGGAAGAACAAGTATCAAGTGGTTGTTTCAGAGAAGGATGAACTTCAGAAACAGAATGCAGAACTTCAGAAACAACTATAGTCGAAGGATGAAGAGTTACTCCCCTACAAAAAGAGGAAGGTTCTAGAGGATTTATTTTCCTCTAACCCTCAGTGTACCCTTTGGAAGATGATCATGGACAATCTCACCCGTGAGAAGGCCCAGTTGGAAGAGCAGCTCAAGCAGCAGAATTCGAAACTTCCTTAGTGTTTTTATTGGCTTTTATTTGGGACTCTTTAAAAGGATATTTATATAATCTGTTTCAAAAATTAATAAAACGTTTTTACTACAATGCCCATAAATATAGGAATCCCATGAAGTCCTACTCATCTTGCATTGCATTCTTTTCTTAGTTCACTTCAAGAAACTCAATTTCGTTTTACAGGTATTGTAACTATGGATTTCAAAAGAGAAACATCGGAGTATACCTTTCAGAGCCCTAACATTGAAAGCTTAAGGGAGCTAGCGGATCTCATCGACGACCGTCACGCTTTCTCATCAGAATATGGAGGAGTCTTCTACTTTCTCAAGCTCAAGATGAAGGATGGACTGTTGGAGACCCTTGTTCAGTTTTATGATCCGCTTTACCATTGTTTCACCTTTCCAGATTACCAGCTGATGCCAACTCCGGAGGAATACTCTGAGTTTTTAAGGATACCTGTGACTACCCGACCTGTGTTCACTGGATTGAAGGACAAACCCAATGACCAAGAGATCGCAAATGCTACCCGTCTCAGTCTAGCCGACGTTCAAGCTCACTTAACCACTAAGGAAGGAGTCCTTGGTTTTCCGACCGATTTCTTGATCGAGAAAGTTCGTTACCACGCTGAGAGAAAGGAAGTCCCGATAATGGAAGCTACCTTTGCCTTGTTAGTCTATGGGATCTTTTGGTTCCCAAAGATTGATGATTTTGTTGACATGGATGCAATTAAGCTGTTCATCCTCAAAAATCTAGCTCCTACTTTGTTAGCTGACACGTACCACTCAATCTACTCGAGGAATGCTGAAGGAGGAGGACATATTGTTTGTTGCACCGCCTTGCTGTATTCATGGTTTATTGCCCGCCTAGCTTGGCATTCATCTGTCTGGGAGCAGATAGAGACACCCCGTTGGTCTGAAATAGTTATGGCCCTTACTCACTCTGATATTGTTTGGTATGACCCTACTTATGGAGGTGTTGAGATGATCCACAGCCGTGGAGGATTCCCCAATGTACCTCTTATTGGGAGGAAATGATGCATCAGTTACAACCCTGCCTTGGCTCGCCGACAGTTGGGGCACCCAATGAACGAAGTGCCTGACCTAACTTTGATGGAGGGGATCTTTTTCAAGGAAGGAGAGGATCCATACTTGAAGGCTACCATAATATATGCATGGAAGTACGTCAACATGGAAGGGACGACTGCCTTAGGATTCCCTAATTGTGCTGCCTCTGAAGGCTATCTACATTGGGTGCGAGAGAGGGCTCTCGATCTCAAGATACCGTTCCCTTTCCACGAACCTATGGTGTTGACCTTTCACGATCCCGATTGGTTTTAGGTGAGTGAGATAGATCAGTTGAAGACTGCCTTGGACGAGGCTCAGAAGCTGAACACCGCTTAGAGAAACAAGTTTTTCACCCTTAAGGTAGAGGAAGAGAAGTCTCAGGAGCTGCCAGAATTTGAATCCGCAAGAAAAAGGAAGGCGCGAGAGGATTTATTTTTCTCTCATACCTCTTCAAGAACTGTCACCAGTGACGATCTTCCCCCAACTACTGTAGCTTGGAAGGAGTATGTAGATCGACTCATCAGTGAGAAGGCCAAACTGCAGGAACGCATCAACCAGCTGGTAGAAGAGCTTCATGCGTAGAAAGAGCATAAGGAGTAGATCTCTAAGTTTTCTTTTGCTTTTGTTTCAATGTAATAAACTCTTAAAAGAGTACTTTTCTTTGTAATGCTTCTCGAATATCAAAAATAAAATAAGTTTTTTATCCAACGTTATAATATTGAAAAAATAAGTTGAGTTTCTTGAAGTCTCACTTGCATTTTTGCATAAGCATAGCATCGTTTGCATTCCAGGGTCTCACTCTTGCTTCATCTCTATAGACAAGCTGAATCATCAATACAATACTCGCGCTAGTCAACGTCAAAAGATGAATCAGCTTAAACAAGAGAACAAGGTGCTCCATGACGAAGTTGCAATTCTGAAAGAAAGCTTGGAGAGATTGAATGGTTTAGTTGAAGCTCTGTCCAACCAGTCTGCGCTCAACAATAAGGATATTCCAAGGACTGTTATCTCCGAGGTTGTGTCAGCACCGATCCCAGTGGTGTCTACTGCTGCTGAAGTGACCTACAGCATACCGCCAGGTTTCCCATGGGGAATGCCTCCTTATTTTACTCCGGTTGGTTATCGCCCGCCTGTTCCTGAGGTCCCTGCCATAACCACTGTTCAAACCATTCCTGTAATTGTTGTTGTGATGAATGCGACACCTCCGCGAATGAATACTACTGCGTATATTCTAGACGAGCTAATTTTCCATGGGACACCCAGTGAAACTGCGGGATTTGAAGAGAGGATGGATGGATTTCAGGACCAATTTTCTGAGATTCAAAGAGAATTAAAAGCTCTTCATGGAAAAGATTTGTTTGGAAAAAGTGCTTCTGACTTATGTTTGGTCCCAAATGTCAAGGTTCCGCCAAAATTTAAGGTCCCTGACTTTGAGAAGTACAAGGGGAACACTTGTCCTCAGAGTCATCTTATTATGTATGCCAGAAAGATGTCTGCGCAAACTGGCAATGATCAATTGCTCATTCACTATTTCCAAGATAGTCTAACAGGCGCTGCGCTCAGGTGGTATATGGGATTAGATAGTGCGAAGATTCGAACTTTCAATGATTTGGGTGGAGCCTTCATCAAATAGTATAAGTATAATGTGGACATGGCTCCTGACCGTGATCAGCTGAGGGCCATGGCTCAAAAAGACAAAGAGGATTTCAAGGAATATGCTCAGCGTTGGCGCGAGTTAGCCGCCCAAGTCATACCGCCATTAGAAGAAAAGGAAATGATCAAGATTTTTCTGAAGACTCTCGGTCCATTCTTTTATGAGAAAATGGTAGCAAGTGCGCCTAGTGACTTCACCGAAATGGTAAACATGGGTATGCATTTGGAGGAAGGGGTCCACGAAGGAAGGTTAGTCAAGGAAGGAAGTGCTCCTAACAATGTTAAAAAGTATGGGGGTGGTTTTATGAAGAAGAAAGAATATGATGTAAGTGTTGTGCTGCAAGGAAGATCCAAGAAAGGGTATCCACCATCACGTCAGGTTGCTGCGGTATCACCTATACTCAACGCTCCAGCTTATCAACCATAGGCGCAGTATCAACAAAGTCCACAAAATCAACAAAATCAGCCATTCAACAATCAGAGTCGTGTACACAGAAGAATAAACTTTGATCCCGCCCTTATGTCATACGCTGATTTGTTCCCGGTTTTGATTCACAAAGGTCACATTCAGGCGAGAGCTCCACCTAAGGTACCTAAGAAACTTCCGTACTGGTACAAAGCTGACAAATTTTGCCCATACCATCAAGGTGCTCCAGGCCACGATATTGAGAACTGTTATAGTTTGAAGGCAGACGTTCAAAGGTTGGTTAAGTGCGGGATATTATCCTTTAAGGATTCCGATCCTAATGTGCAGGATAACCCATTACCTCCGCATGGTTCGTCCTCCGTAACCATGATCCAGGGTTATTTGGGAAGCTCATATCAATATAGTGCCCGAGGATGAATCTAAAGGCTACATATCAGACGATTCTGCAAGTCTCTTCATTCTATACGAAGACTTAATAAAATCCAAGAGAAAGGACTTGTTTGGCTTTTCATTCTGTTTGCTTATGTGTATTTCATTTCTTTGATTTATAAAAGCATGTTTGGCTTGTAGAACTCGTTATTTTGAATAATTAATGCAATAAAATGTTTGTCGTGAAGAAATCCATTCGTTTTCACTCGCAAAATGTTTTCCATAATTTATAATGCCAGCTTTATCCAATTTTCTTTTCACTTTGGTGAATAATTGGAAGGAGGATGACGAAGTAAAATGCAGGGTCTCTCGTTGTATGCTTTTGAATAAAAACCCTACTGATGATGTAAGGCATTGTTTCAACCTGCTAAACACCAGAAATATTTAAACTTCTTTAAACCTGAATGAAGAATCTGTCTTTCCCAAATCAAAACCTCGTTTCTAACCTGGGGCAGGGTATCAAAAAAGAATGAGCATCTTTCAAAAAAATTGGGTGGGCACAAATATACTTTGACCCTTATCCTTTGTTTTTCAAATCATAAACTAAGCCCAGATACAACCCTCAAAAGTCCTAATTGAAGTAAGGTTATTTCGAAAGCATACACGATGAGATAAGGTTTCCTGACTCCTATGAGCTATGCTCAAATTTGGTATTGGCTTTATAAAAATTAAAATTATATCCTAAATAGTGATTTTGTCACAAGTTATTGTGATATCTCTTTTCAAAACTTCAAGACAAACATGTATGTTGCATTAACAGTTTCAGAATTGATATCTCCGACTCACTAACTTTGTTTGATATCCTAGAAAGATTACGTGAAGACATCACCGATTAAAATTTGAAGACTCCGTGGACCTGGGGCAAGTTGTGTCCAGTCTACTCACTAATACAAGCTTGACTTCATCTACAGAGTTATGTTTAAAAAATCAGTTATACTGTCAATCAGGGGCAGTTACGTCGAAATTCGACGAATCTCTCTGAGAGTTTGAAAACAGTGGGGCATTTGGACGCCATGCTTTCTGTAAAATCCTCTCGAGATGACTTTTTCTCATGAACCGTGTGACTTGGGGCACTTGAGAGTCGAAGAGGGTTGTGACAGTTCTGTAACGAATATTTTCAACGCAAGAAAACTCCAGTTGGTGACCTGAGAATTCCCAGTGAGCTGATTAGCCTCACCTCTCCTGCGAAGCGGATGTTTATTTCATCCCCACGAAGTTTCGACTTCAACATATTCAACAGATTTGTTAACTCAGGTTTCCCCATTGAATGGATATTTATTTTATCCATGAAATTTCTACAATTATAAGATGGATTCAGTTCCAGTAGCTCTTTATTCTCATCTTCAACAGGATAATTGAGTTTCATCTTGACAATCCTTCAAGTAAGATCAAGATGTTTTATCCCCAAGTGGAATGTTCTTTATTCCCCAAATGAATTTTTTGAAGCCCTGAAGCAAGAGTCTGATCCCATATATGGTTCTCCATCTATCTCCAGCGGTGCTTCTATCTTGGAAGGTTGGTCGGATGTTTGTTTCGGGATGTTTATTTCATCTCTGGTTGCTTTCTTGTCGTTTGTTTTGTCAGCATAGGCATACGCATAACATATAGATAGATAGCATAGCATGTGCATTTTGCATCCTTGTGGTTGTTTATTCTGTCACTTTGGTCGCGTTTATCCCCGAGTGGTTGGGTTTGTCTTACCCCTCAAAGTAGAGTTGTCAGCCCTAGGCAGAAAAGAGAATAATATTTCTATTTCCCCACGAAGTTCGATCCTCGTGGAAGACGGTTGTTTTAGTTGAATCCCATTTGAGTTCATACCTCAAAGGTCGAGTCCTACTTGACAGTTTCTCTTCAGATATTTCCTAAATTGAACTTCAGTCCATGGCAATCACATTGTGGACATTTCCAACTTTTGAATATGGATTAAGTGTGCATTTATTTTGCACTTGGCTCCCCAGGAAAGGTCTTTATGAAGATAACTATTGAAGATGGATATCTCTCCAACAGTATTATCAGGTTTCCTCGACGGTTTGTATCCAGATTGCAAGCGACCTCTTTATTTGAGCAACTCATTTTGATCAAGATCTTATTCAAAACGAAAAATGGCAGTCTCTTCAAGACAATTTGTCCATCCCCAGTGATTTTATCAAGATTATCAGCTCGTCAAATGACATCTCTTCGAAAATCCACCAGAGAAGTTGGTCGAAGACTTTAAAGATATTTTTTCTCTTTATTTGAGAATCTACAGAGTTTCAGACGTATTTTATAAGTACAACAAAGAAAATACTCCTCAGGAATTTACTCCCTAGTGAGTTCATTACACAAGTTTATCCCCGTCAAATGACATCTCTTCCGAGAAGTTTGATAAAGTTTATTACAATTGGTCTCTCTTTATTTGAGAAGACATATTTTTCTAATCAACCGGCCTACATCTCTTCTGGAGATCACCATTGAAGCTTTACAATCTCCATCTTCTTTTGGTCAGACACCTTTGGCTTAGGCTACCCTGTTCGGTAGTAGGTCGTCTTTCCTTTATTGTGTTCATCTTTGGCTTAGGCTACCATGTTTGGTAGTAGGTGATCTCTATATCTTCTGGTTATTACCTTTGGCTTAGGCTATCATACTTTTGGTAGTAGGTAATACACCATCCTTTTTGGTCAGATACCTTGGCTTAGGCTACCATGTTTGGTAGTAGGTCATCTTTCCTTTGTGTTGCCTGTGCTTAGGTTATCATTTAATTGATATTAGGTAACATACGTTTGTTTGCTTCAACCGGATACCTTTGCTTAGGCTACCACACGTTGGTAGTAGGTTGTCCTTCACTTTCAGGTTTCTGTTTCACTGTCGAGCTATTGTACTCTTGGTGGTATTAATATATTGTATCTGTATTCTCTGGAGATTCCCCATTGCTGGTTGTTTCCATTCCCCGTGGAGTCTCGCTCTGTTGACCCGGTTCTCCGTGTGTCGTGTCTAGTTCTTCCCTTGTGGCATCGTATCTCCAAAGGTCCCTTGTTGTCTTGCATTTTCATATTATCTCATATCATATGCATTCGGTGGCTTCTTACGATCAAAAATTCGTGCAATGTTTGTATTTAAGTCCCTCCTATCGCGTCGAGACGAAGATTTCAATCTCCATATCTCCGGATAGAAGTAACTTAAATAGGGGCATCTACACCCTAATTTTTTACCGTAAGATCCCACCTCTTTTTGCGCATTTTCTATTGTTATTTGACTTTATTTTAATATTTATAATTTTTTGTGACTAACCAACTGGTGCAGATGCAGTTCCCCCAAGCGAAGATAGCATTCGTACTCATAAATAAATACTTCAAATGGCCAGGAGCTTTCTATTGGTTTTTTGTCGATATCTCTTAAAAGCTTCAATACCCACTCATGGAAAGGAATGGATTCTCTTTGTATTTGAAATATGGTCATTTGAGGATTCGATCGTGGCAAGTAGAATTTTCAACTCGTATCCCCGTTGCCAAGGGCTCCCCGATGCATGGTTCATGTGAGAGAACCCTTTGTTGTCCAAAGGTCTGTCTAAGTTAGGACGTCCCTGGTTGGTAGAGAGGAAGGTGACCGATGTTTGACCAAGTTGATGATCAAGGCTAAAAGGTTCATTTATTTGAGTTCGTCTAGACAACATTAAGTGCCTTGGGAATTTATTTTTGATCAAACAGTTTGGTTTAAAGACTATGTGTTTTCTTAGAAGTATAAATGGATTGTGAAAGGTTCACCAGTTAACCATTTCTGGATATAATTTTGTTATCATTACCATATCCATCTAACTACAGGAATGGAGAACCCATCATCCAAGAACTCAATTAAATGCTAAGAGATTTCCATGTGACTACAGGCCCAAGAACAAGCGTAAGGGATAATTGTGAAAACACCTTTTCAAGTATAATTTCTTTTCATGGCAAGCTACACCCTAAATTAAACCAAACATGATTCTATACAAACAAATATGTTGGCTTCATTACAATATTATGGTAACATCATACTAGTTCATGGCAATTACAATTTAGGGTTAAATGGTAGGGATTCTTGCTTAACGTGGCAGTAGGATGTTCCATTTTCTTTCCACTCTTAAGTGGTTAAGACTAGATAGAATGATTTCGAATTTCCGTAGTATCTCCAAGTTGTCCTGGCTAAGGAAGTTCCTCATTCAAAGCGCTTCACTACACCACCATAACGGCAAACTCCATTGCTCCCAGTTCTTGCGCTTTCCTAAATATAATATGTTCTGGAAAATGCATCCACATTTTGGTTAGCCATCATGGCGTCTGACCCTTTCGACTCATCTAGTTACCATGCTTTATAACACCTCATCGCCTGAAAACAATTGAAGCATTAATCGTGAGAATATTAATCACCTAATGTTTATGCAACAGACCATCACAACTACAAATCAACTTCTGCTAAATTTTGTAAAGAAAACCAGAAGAGTGAACTTACTGTCATTGGTTGATCCATGAGTTTGCTGAGCTCGACATTCCCAACACTCGCATGATTAAAGAAGAAATTCAACACAGGAAAACAAATTCCGAGGCAGCCTTTTGCAACTCTTCAGAGCCGGTACAAAGCACCCCGCAAATTCCCATAGCGTTTGTACAATTTTGTTTACTTCGGAGACGGTTGGAGCGATGAGCGTTGCATACGCAAGCTGCAATGATAAAGTCAGGTCAGAGACTCATAATTCGTAAAAAGAAAGGGACCTTAAGATGAGGAGAAAGAAACCAACACTCATGCTTTATATAACACTTCTACGTCAAGGCAACGACGACTCCGAGAGGGCTTCAAGAAGCACCATTCACGCGTTTCTTCCAAAACATAACACCAGCAACCTCAGCTCTTGAAACACCTGCATAATGCACAAGGAAACAAGGGTCACCGAATATTGTTTTCAGCTAAGATAAACTACAGATAAACCGACGTTAACGTCAATACCAATTCGGATTGGACCTTGAAGCACTGCTAATTGAAAGTCAAACAAGGTTTCACGAAGGTACCTGTTGCAAAATTTTAAGTCTATTCCGAGGATACCAGTCCATTACCTCCACCCATCCCGTTTGAAGTTGAAATGGAACACCACAGTTTTCTTCCAACCATGTTAAACAAACCAACAGAGTATTGCAATTCAAGGTGAAACTCCATGACAGTTGAATAAGTTTCTTCCAGCTTTTGCTCCACTGATGAAGTGTTGCTGCCATCAGTTTCTAAAAAAGGCTAGGCTTTTAAAATCCGTCTCGTCGCCGACTTCAACCTTTCTTGAGTTCTCCGGCTACGGTTTTTGTTCCTAGCATTTAAGACAATTCACATTAGATTCATTAGTACAAATTAAGCAATTCATGAGTATCTTGGATCAAGAAAGTAGAGCATTCAAAGAAATTTAATGTTAATCGAAGCAGATTCACGAAGGTTCCAAACATGACTAAAATGAACAGGAAATATCAAACACAATGCTACATGTTCTATTCAAAAATGGAAATTAATTCAAATTCCTCAGGAAAGAATCACCACCATCAATTCCTTCCAAAACGGTCCAAACATGATCTGTATGATGTTGGAAACCTCATCATTGTTCTTCAATTTACATTGCCCCCTACAACCCTATATAAGAAGCGATTCAGACACTCACAAAGAGAAGGAAGAGCACACAACAATTCGCCAAAAAACATCACAAAATCCCTAATTCCAAAACCCTAGAAATTGGAAAAGGGAATACTTAGCTTTTTCGCGGTCCCTTCTTCTTATAGTGCCATCGACATCACAAACTCCACCAAGAAATCATCGTTGCAAATCCATGCCTCTAACCATCGCCACGAACCATCCGTCCTTGAGAATCCTGTGAACTCCAAGGAGACCGTAAGTTATTTTTAACTAACATTGATAATTTCTTTTTGTTGTTGCTTGTTTCATACAGGAGATCAAAATAGCGTTAGATGAAGGGGTAGAAAGGAAGACGAAAGAAAAATGGAGGGGTGATCAGGAGAACAATGAAGGAGATCGAAAAATTGAAAGATGAAGACGAGAAATCGAGAGAAGAGAGGAGAGGAGATGCAATCGGCGGAAAGGGGAAATGCGGAGGGGGGGGGGGGGGTAAGGTTAAGGTTCTTTTTTAATTTTGTTTATATGTTGTAATCCAATGTGTGTATGTCCACCGTAACCACAACGCACCCTCATATCACAGACACTCATCTCCATTTGATCACGATCCAATAATCCGCATTGCCGCCCACGATAAGTCCTACGCACACGCGCTACATCTGATCTATCTCCCCTTAATTAACCACCATCAACTCCACTAATCAGCTTTTTTCTTTAATTAATCATTAATCTAAAAACCCTTTAATTAATCCTTTTATTAATTAATTAAATTGACCTTAATCAAACCCTTTTTTTATATATATAAAATTAAGTTAATACCTTTTTTTTAATTTAGCATTTTAATTAATTAATCTATTTGATTAATCTTGTCTTTATTAATTTAATTAACCTTTTAATTAGCTTTATTTTAACAACCCAATTTATTCACCTTTAGTAATTTACTCTATCATTTCAATTTCCCTTTTAAAAATAAGTTATGCTATTTGAAAAATAGTTTATTTAATAATAAAACAATTTCATAATTTATTTTCGTTTGCTAAACAAAACTAATAATAGTCTATTCATCTAGATTTCTTCAAGGAGAAGTTACTTAAAAAAATATTAGGATATTCAAGATATATTCCTAATTAACATTAAATTCAAGGCCTAAATTCAAGATTGCTTCATCTAATTTTGTTTCAAATTCTTGATCAAGTGGAGTCCAAATTTGCAAAGCATGAGTCAATATTGGATGTCTCGATTTTTTTTTGCCGACTAACCCCATATGTTTGTATGATTTTAGTGTGAATATTGCTATTGTCCTTGTTGACTTTTGATTTCAAAAACCATTTTCAAAAACGAACTCTCGATTTTATCGAGCCATTTTTAACCTTATAAGTCGATTGCCTTGCGCATCGCCATCGACTTTGTTCGTATCGCTTCAAATATATCTTTACAAACAATAAACCTTGATCCAACATCAAGTGATCCTTTTTCTCAACAAAAAAAACCAAAATACAATAAATATATGGTTAGGGTTGCACACCATGGATTTTAAGGTGGTGGAGAAGGAATGAGAATGGAATCCTCCTACACTCGTTCCGAATGTTTTGGATACAAGGCGCTCGACTTGGCTATTCGAAACATTCATCTCTATCCAAAGTCATTTTGTGTAATCCTAATCAAGAACCCTTTCTATTCAAAAACCTAAAAATAACATCAACTCATCAAACTATTTTTCGTCTTAGGGCATCAATCAAAAACCCTTTTTCAAGGTATAAAATGAACCAACAAACCACTATTTTATAAGCCTCCGAACTACAGAGCTCTGATTCTTCACTTGTTTTAAGTGAGGATACGTAGACACAATGGCCACAATCCTTGGCGAGCATTAAAATAAATAAACCAACCCATCTTTTCCTTAAGCAAGCAAACTCTTAATAAAAACACCCATTCACGCGAAATAACCTAGGAGGTTCCCATCAAGTACGATGGATGCGAGGGGGTGCTAATACCTTCCCCTTGCATAATCGACTCCCGAACCCTAAGACTTGGTTGCGGTGACCATGCTCATTTTACCAAAGGTTTTATCGCTATTTCCCTTTCCCTCCTTGGGATAAATAAAATTCGGTGGTGACTCTGTGTCATTTTTTGCGTAGCGACAACTGGCGACTCTGCTGGGGACTTTTTCCTAAGCGAGTTAAGCCTAACCTAGGTTGTTTTTGCGTGTTTGGGTTCTTTCCTTTTTGCTTGTTTATCGCTTTCCTTGTTTTTTCAATTGTATCTCACCGTGATTAGTTTCATTGGTTCTTGGTATGGATTGGAAACTTTGGTTGTAAACTTGAGGGAAAGACTCTATACCCGAGTCTAGAGTGTTAAAATTGAGATAGGAGAGGTTGAGTAGTATGGGCTTCCGAGATTCTCATCTCGTGATAGTCAATACGAGAACCTCTCTTAGATTAGATTCTTTTGAGAATGATGAGAACCGTCAAGCTCTTGGCGTGTTTGATCAACGTTCTCTTGAGAATCCATTACTCTAAAGACCTTTTAGAACCCTAAACCTTTGGCAAACTAAGATTGATGGTCGCGTAGTATGGGTCCTCGAGAAGCTCTTCTCGTGTGGATCGATACGAAGACCTCGTTCAGGAGAGACTTTCTTGATAGAGTTGTTGCCTAACAATGACTGACATATGTAACAAACAGTCAAGAAATTCCATGACTCTGAAATCCTTGTCTAGAACCCAATGTCGATGTGTCTCGTAGTATGGGTCCCCGAGAAGTTCTTCTCGTGTGGGTCGATACGAGGACCTCACCCAAAAGAGATTCATGTGATGGAGTCATCCTCCGACATATTCATGTCATGTATGATGAACAGTCATGTGAATCTATGACTTTGGGATTACACCTTGTGAGAACCTTGTGAGAACCTTTTTTATAAAGCAGTCAGTATTGTCCATATCCATACCTCGGACCTATGAACCCATATGCTCGAATTCTGCATCCGTTCATACATACATACTCCATAAAAAAACAAAGCTCTTAGTGTCTTGTTCTTGTTGCAGATATAAGCACTTTTCAAAAGCAGTCATGATGAATGTGAATTTAGGAACAATGAAGCTAAACAAGAAGACCGATAGAAAGAGTAATTTCACTTTCAAATACAAAGATCCTTCAATTGACAGTTTGAAGGCGCTAAGTGCCAAGATCACTCACATCAAGCATAACAAGTTTCACTCTTATGGGAGAATTTTGGATCTGTTGACAGAGAAGATAGAGTTTGAAGCCCTCACAGCCTTGGCTCAGTACTATGTGTTGCACCCCAAAATTTGCCCTCACAATACAAGACTTTGTGTTCTAAGAAGGTTCACAAGGTTCACAAAGTTCACAATTGGTCAGAAGAGTTGACAATTCCCTCAGACAATGCACCTCCTAAGCAGTGCATCCAAAACTAGGGTTTTGACTTTAATCAGGCTAAATGGACTTCCAAGACTTCAAGTGAGCTTCATAACATCTTATATGTATATAAGAACCCCCATGTCAAGTTTCAAGACTTTTCTCAAAAGTTTGCTCAGTCAGATGATCAGATAAGTCAAAAGCAGTCAATGCAGTTAAAAAGTCAAACTGAGGTCAACTGTGGTCAAACCAAAGTCAAACTTCATGATTTTTTTTTTGCCAACATCAAAGAGAGGTTGGGTGAGAAATATTATCATAATAACTGTAATACCCCAAATTTTGCCCTAAGATTTGTCGTCGCATTTCATTGCATTTAATCAATTACTAACAAATTTGTGTAGTCGTTTGACTTTTTGCAGGTAAATATCATATGGCATGCATTTTTTTTCTAAAAAGTAAAAATGGCACAATTGGCAGGAGGACATGTGTAAGGAGTTATGAGTGTGAGAGGTTGAGAGTTCGAATCTCACCTTTGTCACTTTTTTTTGTTTTTTATTATTTTTACTCTAAATTTTTCTATCTTTCATTAAAAAAATAACAAAAATAGTTTTTTATTATTATTTAATTATTATTTTCGTATTTTAATTAAATCATTTTTTAAAATATTATTTTTTTCACTTTTTTCTAAATTATTCATAAAAATATCCAAAAAAATCATAAAATAAAAAATATTGAAAAAAATTTTGTTCTTTTTATAATATTTTTTATTTTAGGAATCAATAGGATTATTAGTTTTTACTTTAAGTTTATTTTAATTATTTTAAATTATTTAAATTTTATTTTTTCTTAACTAATTATTTAGTTTGGGCTTTAAAATGGGCTTTAGGGACATTATTGACAATTTGATGTTAACCCTAATTTGTTCCCTATATATACATGTGTTGCCTTGTTGGAAAAAATGGGAGAGAAGGAAAAAAACCTAAGAGGAGTGAGTGCCGTTTGCCGTTATTTAGTTTTCTTCTTCATCCATTACTATTGTTTCTTTTTCTTCATCGTTTACCGTTATTTCTTTTCCTTCATCTATTACTGTTGTTTCTTTTTCTTCATCTTTTACCGTTATTTCTTTTTCTTCATCTATTACCGTTATTTCTTTTTCTTTATCTATTACTGTTACGTTTATATATATATAATTTTTAAATTGTTAGAGTTTATATATATAAGATTTTTGATCGAATTATGTCGATACGATGTTTGCACATTTGTGTGCATGACGCGTGACATTTGTGTTAGTTCGATCTGGTTGCGATGATCGCATTTTTGTGTGAGCAATAATACTATTTTTTGCTTAATTTCTTTTTCTTTGCGATAAATTTTGTTTCGTCCGATTTAGATCTGGTTGCGATGAGCGCATTTCTGCGTTAGCAACATTGTTGGGTTATTTGGCACATTTAAAATTCATTATTGCTTTATTATTATTATTATTATTATTATTATTATTATTATTATTATTATTATTATTATTATTATTATTATTATCATTATTTATTATTATTATCATTATTATCATTATTATTACCATTATTATTATTATTGTTATCATTAATTTATTAAAATTTGTTATAATATAAAAATCTGTTTTTTTAAAATAAATAACATTAACATCTTTTCCAAATTAATATGAAAACCTATTATTTTTAAGAAAAACTTTTTTTTAGATAAATTTAAAATAATAACTAAAATCTTTCTTTTAAAATAATAACTAGAACCGTTATTTATTTTATTTTATTATTGTTCAATTCAAATTTCATTATCATATTGTATCTGCTCCTCTCATGTAACCTCGCGAACTTAACAATCGCTCTTTAAATTCTGCCTTTAAATTTCTGCTTGCATGGTTTAAATTATGACATTATCTCTCTGTTTGCATGATTCAATTATCTCACGCGTTTACTATTATTTCTGTCACATTGCACACATCCGAAGGTTAGGTCTAACTGTTTGGCCGCCGCGCCAATAGTCCGTAAAACTTCACACATTCAATTTCAAATCCTCAAAACTACAAACTACAAACCCTAATTTTCACAAATGCCTCGCCGCAGGCAAAATTACAATTTTACCCTTAGCATTAGGTCAAAGAGCCGCCGCGCTCATTTTAGGGTTTCCCGCCGTGGAATCCCTAATTTAACCCTAATTACAACTTAACATTTCAACGTAGAGATTTGGAGTTTCTACACTCCACGTAAGCGTGTCCTTAAGATGCGTTTATTCCCCTTGAGACCTTGACCACAGTCAAGAAGTTTCTAACCTCCCTATTGAGGGGAACTACGATTACTCTGATTCCACTCCCGTAAGGATACGTAGGCACAAGATGCGATGTCTTGCCGAGTAAACTTAGAATTAACCCCCTTTATTATTTATTATTGCTTATTTATATTTTATTTAATTATTTTGCTTATTATTTTGTAATTGTTTCTTGGATGTAAAGTTGTTTAATTATTTAATTATTATTATGGTTAGTAATTAGGGAGTGTAACAACATGTATGTAATATTAAAATAAATTTAGATCACTTTTAAATAAAGATAATTAAAATAAATACGTCACACACGTAAGTCGATTTTAATCGCCGTCTCACTTCCTAAGGATATCCCTCAAGTTGCCTACGAATAATGGTTAAGTGGGGTGTATAAAGCAAGTCCCTCAAATAGAAAAATCATCAAAGTCCCTTATGGTTGCCTTTACGAATCGAGTCCCTTTCGAAAAATGATGATGGTCCCTTATATGTGCTTATTACATCCCACAATAGCCTTCAAAGTCAAATTGTCCCTCACATGTCCCTTAACATCCAAAGTAAGGACTACCCACTCCATTATAGTAGGGATAGTCTTACTAAAGGAAAGAATGAAGAATAAGAAGGACCTTTAAACATTAGGGTAGGTTACTCCTAGATACTTGCTCACTTCAAAACTGTTTCACACTTAAACAAATTTTCAACAAGTTTTCAAACAAGTTCTTAACACATCCTTACATGGATTATTTATTAACTATTCTGAAAATTTTCTATTCACACACTACACTTTCAAAACAATTCAAAAGTGAGCTTAAGTACCTAAGAGCCCATGGATAACCATGGATGAAAAGGGTGCTAACACCTTCCCTTTTCATAACCTACCCCCCGGACCCAAAATATTCTCTAAGGTCTTTCCTGTTCTTTTATAACCTTTCCTTATGGATAAAATAAAAGTCGGTGGCGACTCTTGCTATCCGCAACATTGTTTAAAGTCAGTTCTCCCACCGTGTTACAGAACTGGCGACTCTGCTGGGGATCTATTTAAGAGGGGTACCCTTAGGAATTAAGATCACTTAAAATTGTTTGCCTTGTTTGCTTTATTATTATATTGTTGGGGTGCTCTTATGTGTGAAAGGTCCTAACCCGGATCTAGTGTACCTTAGGTAAATGGCAATAGACCAAGGAAACTGTACGACGTATATCGATACGGTTAATCTGGTGGCCATAGTTAGTGCGACTTCTTGGTTGGTGCTTATATTCCTTAAGTCAAGTTGAGGATAATATTGAGGCTGCCATATGTTGTCAATGCACTAACTGACTTTTAGAACCCTAGTTAACTCATCTTGGCCTTTAGAAAGTAGTGAGGTAACCGGCTTTGGTGCAGACTGAAGTTGGTTGACACTCGATACTACGCTCATTGAGATCTTAAACTTGGAGGGTTTTGGTTGGCAAGTAAGTTGCCTTCTGAACAACCACCCTTGTGAAGGATCAATGATATTGAGATCCCTTAGAACCTGGTTACTTTTGTAGGACAGGATGAACCATCTAACTTCAGGGGAGGGTACTTGCCTTTGAACCTCATGCAAGCCTTTAAACCTAGGGCTATGGTGTGACTTGTTTGTGTGTGCCACATGTTTGGGATTGAGCATGACATCATGACATCATCATGCATCATAAGCATATCATTTTCCCTAACCATTTCAAGGACCAAAGGATTTATCTTTGTTCTTTGTTGCAGGTCATGGCTTCTGCTCGTAGAAACACCATCAGGATCAACTTTGTAGGGATACCTGCTAAGCTCAAGGAGTTGGTTTCCCTAGTGCCTGATCATTCCCAGTTCAACAAGAGACATGGTCACTTATTGGATCTAGTTACTTCAGGGTTCAGTGAAGACATGATGAGTGTGTTGTTTCAGTTCTTTGACCCTAAGCACCATTGCTTTACATTTCCTGATTATCAGCTGGTTCCAACCATGGAGGAGTTCTCTAAACTTCTGGGTATACCTGTTCTTGATCAGAAGCCATTCACAGGCTTAGAGAAGGAGCTTAAACCAGAAGTTATTGCTGCAGCTCTACATCTGAAGAAGTCTGACATTGTTCTAGAGACGAGAAGTGGAGTTAAAGGTATTCTTGCCAAGGTATTAGTGGATAAAGCTCAAATGTTCTTGAAGGCTATGAGCTATGATGCTTTTGAGGAGATCTTAGCCTTATTGATTTATGGCTTAGTGTTGTTCCCCAATCCTGATCAATTCATAGACGTTCATGCCATCAACATATTCCTGAGTCACAATCCAGTGCCTACCTTACTTGGAGACATCCTACATTCTCTTCACACCCGTACTACAAGGGCAAGAGGAACTTTGATGTGCTGCATACCTTTACTTTCTAGGTGGTTTATTTCTCACCTTCCTCGCTCAGTAATGAAGAATGAGCAAGGGTTCAGATGGTCCAAGAGGATCATGTCACTTTCTCACTCAGACATCCATTGGTGCTCCAGATCTATGGAGAATGTCACCATCATTGACCGTTGTGGGGAGTTTCCTAATGTGCCACTTCTAGGCATAAGAGGAGGCATCACCTACAACCCATCTCTAGCTTTACGACAGTTTGGTTACGCCCGGAGCGATGGTCCACATGACATGTTGATACAGGGCATTGTGTTTGACTACGACAACGATCTTCAGGGTTACCGCCAGAGATTCATACGAGCTTGGGGAAAGGTAAACAGGATTGACAGCAAGACACTGGAGCCTAAGTACACTATTCCTATGGAGGCTTATCTCAGATGGGTACGATCTCGTGCTCAGACACTCATGATGCCATATCCTGCCGTCCTACCAGTTACCATGGAACCTGTTGCTGAAGGAGACACAGCTTATACCATCCTTCACCCAGACATGCCTACTGATATGGAAGACTTGCAGAGATCATGGATCCAACTGAAAGAGCAAAGGGATACTTTCGAGGCTCATTACAAAGCAAGCCAAGCAAGGATCCTAGAGCTAACAAAGCTACTTCATGAGGAACGAAACCTCAACTCATACCTCAACACAAAGAGGAAACGTCCATGGGAGACTTAAAACCCCATCTTTTGTACTTATTTCGTTTTCATTTTTTGTAAGCCTAAAAGGCAAAACAAGTTATTACTAATAAAAAGTTACTTTCTTGTTTGTTTAAGCAAATTTAAATCCTGCGGTCCTTGAAAACATTGCATATGCATTCCCATATCATTGCATCACAGGTTTATAATTGTGCACAGGTTTCTCATCTTCTCGCTGTTTATTTCAGCAATGGCTCTTGAACAATCAGTTAAGGATCTCCAGGCACAGAATGCACAGTTCCAAGAGCTGATCCTGAACCTATCCAAGGGGCAGGATGAATTGAAGACACTGCTGGCCAAGAAGACTAAGAAGGCTAGAAGGTCTGCTGGGTTGCTCAACATGGGAAGAAGGTTCAAAGGTCCTGCCAAGACCAAGGAACAGGTTGAAGACTATGAATCTGAAGAATCTGAGCAGGAGAGAGGCAGTCTCCACAACACTATGGGGGACTCTGATTCTGAGGCTAACTACTACCATGAGCCTAACGAAGACAAATTCAAGATGCTGGTGGATAGAATGGATGCTATGGAATTACAGAAATCATCTGGGCTGGATTTTGAGGATTTGAGCTTGATATCTGGGGTGGTCATACCCATTGGGTTCAAAGTTCCTACATTTGTTGTCTATGATGGGGTCTCTTGTCCCAAATTGCATCTGAGGTCTTATGTCAGAAGAATTCAACCCCACACTGCTGATAAAAAGTTGTGGATCCACTTCTTTCAAGAGAGTTTATCTGGAGCTCAGCTAGAGTGGTATTATCAGTTGGAGAGTGTCAACATCAGAGATTGGAATGACCTTGCTGAAGCTTTCTACAAGCAGTATCAATACAATGCTGACTTAGCCCCCACTCGCATGCAGCTTCAAAGCATGTCTATGGGTGCCAAAGAAAGCTTTAAGGAGTATGCTCAGAAGTGGAGAGACTTAGCTGGAAGAGTTCAACCCCCTTTGACTGATAGGGAGTTGGTTGATATGTTCATGTGTACGCTGAATGGTCCGTTTTACAGTCATCTCATTGGAAGCTCATCATCTGGCTTCACTGAGTTGATCATGACAGGAGAGCGAGTAGAGAATGGTATCAAGAGTGGTAAGATCCAAGTGGGCACTTCTTCATCAGGTGCTGCAAAGAAGCCTCCCACTGGGAAGAAAGAATCTAATGCTGTGTATGGTCAGCCTGATCGTAACAGAAGGCATCAGTCTGTTAGTGCAGTTCATATTTCAAATCCAACTCCTGCAACAACAGAGCAGCCTCAAGGCAACCAACAGAGGGCTAGGAGACAGTTCACGAAGATCAACATGTCAATGGCTCAGGCATTGCAACACTTGTTGAAGGCTGAACTTATTACCCTGAGGGAGGCTCCTCAGAATCCCAATGTTACCTCTCCCAAGTACAATCCCAATGCACGATGTGCATATCATTCAAACTGTCCAGGACATGATACTAATAACTGCTGGGTCTTGAAGAACAAAATTCAGGATATGATTGATGCTGGAGAAATTGAGTTTGATCCACCAGGTACTCCAAATGTGATTACAGCTCCAATGCCAAATCACGAGAAGACTGTCAACGCCATTGATGAAGATATTGATGAAGATCTGCATGTCTATTCAGTTATGGAGTTGAGCACACCATTGTCTGTTATCAAAAAGAGGTTAGTACAAGCTGGGATCTTTCCAGGTTGTCATGAAGATTGTCTATATTGTACCTATAAGCCGGATAGTTGCTTCATTTTGAGAGATGGGATTCAACGTCTCATGGATAAATATACTATAGTGTTTGAAAGAAGACCAGCATCTGTAGAAAGTATGGTGGATCATCTGACTCAGGGTAAGAAGATTGAAGAGGCTGACATGGTTGACAAAGTACCACTAAGAATCACTTCAAAGGGTCCCATTAAAATCACTCATCAGGGCCCAATCAAGATTACTGCTGAAGGTCCTGTGAAAGTTGTCGCTGAAGCCAGAGTAGCTCCTCTGATCATTACCACTCCTGGTCCTATTCCTTATACATCTGACAAAGCTGTGCCTTGGCACTATGGGTCTGATGTTTACATCCATGGTGTCAAGCAGGAGCCTTTACCTGATATGCCTGTTGACATTGATAATATTGCTGGATCTAGCAAGATCACTCGTAGTGGAAGAGACTTCTCTCCTCCAGTTGCTTCTAAGAGTGCAGTTACTCCTGCTGTTACTTCCACCACTGATGCTCGGGGCAAGGGTCCTGTTATTGAGCCTGTATCTACTGATGTGCCAGCTGCTGATGACCTCTCTAAGCAGATGGAAGAAGTATTGAAAATCATTCGCAAGAGTGATTATGATATTGTTGATCAGCTGGGGCATACTCCCTCAAAGATTTCTATGCTCTCCCTGTTATTATGTTCTGAGGCTCATGCCAAGTCATTGATCAGGTTTCTAAAGATGGCTCATGTACCCAGTGCAATTTCTGTGGACCAGTTTGAGAATTGTGTTGCTCACCTGACCTATGACAACGGGTTAGGATTTTCTGATGCTGACTTGACCCCTGCCAAGAGGGATCATAACAGGGCCTTGCATATTTCAATTGAATGCAGGGGCACTACCCTGTCTCATGTGCTGATAGACAATGGTTCCTCTCTGAATGTGTTGCCTAAGGAAGTCCTGAACAAGCTGAGTCCTGAAGATACGGTATTGAAGCCCAGTAATATTGTGGTAAAGGCTTTTGATGGTTCTAGAAGAGTAGTGCATGGGGAAATTGATCTTCCAATCAAGGTTGGCTCTCAGGTGTTTACTGCTACATTCTATGTGATGGATATTCGTCCTTCGTACTCATGTCTGCTGGGTCGTCCCTGGATCCATGGGGCAGGTGCTGTGACCTCCACATTACATCAAAAGTTGAGATATCCGGTGAATGGAAAAGTTGTTACTGTCTTTGGAGAGGAAGAATACTTTGTCAGCCATGTAAACACTTTCAAGTATCTGGAAGTAGAAGGTGAATACATTGAAACTCCATGTCAGTCATTTGAAGTGGTTCCCTGGGCTGTTAAGGATTGTGTGACTCCTCCTGCTGTGAAGAAGGTTCCTGTGGTCATCAGAAACCCTCCAACAATGGCAATGGCCTCCCTCAATGATGCAAAAGCTATGGTGGAAGAAGGTGGTTGTACTATTTGGGGTCAGCTTCCTGATATTCCATACAAGTCTGACAAGTTTGGTTTGGGTTTCACTGCAGAGTCCCAGAAGGCTGTTCGTCGTGCTCGTGCTGTTCGTATCACCAATCAAGGGGTTATCAATGCTGTGGGAGATCAAGATGAAGACCACAACTTGGAGGCATGGATTTTTCCTACTGTGGGTGTTGGACTCAATAATTGGAAAGCTGAAGATGTTATCCCTATCTCCTTTAGTCAGGAGTAAATACTATTACTGTGTTATGTTTTTAAATTTGTAATTTCTGGAACAATTAAAACTTTCAAGCCATGTGCCTTACCCGGGGCACAATGGTGTGCTTGTTACGGGTTGTCATTTCATTTGCATACTTCATTCAATAAAATCAGTGGACGTTTCGTTTTCGTAAATATTGTGTTCCTTGTCTTTCTTTTTCTTTTATTTTTGCTTTATCAGCTATGTGTTCTTACACACACCCACGTCACTAAAATGCAGATCCTCATCCACTCTGGATCCAGTTGATAACAGTTCTACTATTGCCAATTACAATTTCGAGAATCCGATCTATCAAACTGAAGACGGAAACGAGGACGATTGTGAAATACCTGTAGAGCTTGCTAGGTTGTTACAACAAGAAGAGAAAGCTATACAGCCACATGAAGAGCCAGTCGAAGTTGTGAATCTGGGAACTGAAGAAAACAGAAAAGAGGTCAAGATAGGGGCTGATTTAGAGGACAGTGTCAAGAGCAGGTTGATTCAGATGCTACGTGACTATGTGGAGATCTTTGCTTGGTCTTATGAAGATATGCCAGGGTTGGATACAGACATTGTGGTTCACCGTTTGCCAGTGAAAGAAGATTGTCGTCCAAAGAAGCAGAAGGTTCGTCGTATGCGTCCTGAAATGTCAGAAAAGATCAAAGCAGAGGTAATGAAACAATTCAATGCAGGGTTCTTGGCCGTAACTTCTTATCCTCAGTGGGTTGCAAATGTGGTACCAGTTCCTAAGAAAGATGGTAAGGTACGTATGTGTGTAGACTACAGAGATCTGAACAAGGCTAGCCCTAAAGATGACTTTCCACTTCCTCATATTGATATTCTGGTAGACAACACTGCTCAGCATAAGGTATTCTCTTTTATGGATGGTTTCTCTGGTTACAATCAAATCAAGATGGCACCTGAAGATATGGAGAAGACTACATTTGTGACACAGTGGGGCAGCTTTTGCTATAAGGTAATGCCATTTGGTTTGAAGAATGCAGGGGCAACATATCAGCGTGCTATGGTGGCTTTGTTTCATGATATGATTCATCATGAGATAGAGGTATATGTGGATGATATGATAGCCAGGTCTCAGAATGAAGAACAACATCTTGATCATCTGCACAAGTTGTTTGAGAGGTTGAAGAAATACAGGTTGAGATTAAATCCAAACAAGTGTACTTTTGGAGTTAGATCTGGAAAGCTCTTGGGTTTCATTGTCAGTGGAAAAGGTATTGAAGTGGATCCTGCAAAAGTGAAAGCTATACGAGAGATGCCAGCTCCCCGTACTGAGAAGGAGGTTAGAGGTTTCTTGGGACGATTGAACTACATTGCAAGATTTATTTCCCAATTAACTACCATCTGTGAGCCAATCTTCAAGTTATTGAGGAAAGATCAGGTGATGGAATGGAATGATGAGTGCCAGACTGCCTTTGATGAAATCAAGAGATATTTGCTAGAACCTCCAATTTTAATGCCACCAGTTGATGGAAGACCCTTGATTATGTATTTAACAGTATTAGACAACTCAATGGGGTGTGTGTTGGGGCAACATGACGAGTCTGGTCGAAAAGAGCAGACAATATACTACCTTAGCAAAAAGTTTACCGACTGTGAAACAAGATACTCACTGCTCGAGAAAACTTGCTGCGCTTTGGCATGGGCTGCTCGCCGACTAAGACAGTATATGTTGACCCATACTACCTTGTTGATTTCGAAGATGGATCCAATCAAGTACATATTTGAGAAACCTGCTCTCTCCGGAAGAATTGCAAGATGGCAAATGATCTTGACGGAATATGATATACAGTATACCACTCAGAAGGCCATTAAGGGGAGTGTTGTTGCTGATCATTTGGCTCATCAAGCAGTAGATGATTACCAGTCAATGAATTTTGAGTTCCCTGATGAAGACATTATGTCTGTTACCAAAGAACCTGGACTATATGACGGACCTGAACAAGGATCCCGATGGACTATGGTTTTTGATGGTGCCTCCAATGCACATGGTAATGGTGTTGGTGTTGTGATTAGTTCCCCTGAAGGTTGTCATACCCCGATTCCTGCCAGACTTTGTTTCTATTGTACCAATAACATGGCTGAGTATGAGGCATGTATCATGGGTATGCAAGTTGCTATTGATATGAAGATTCAGTTCCTTGAGGTGTATGGAGATTCAGCTCTGGTAGTAAGTCAGATTAAAGGAGATTGGGATACAAAGAATGATAATCTCATTCCTTACAGAGAACATGTGTTGTCTTTGATCCCACATTTCAAAGAGATTACTTTTGGACATATTCCACGAAGAGAGAATCAGTTGGCAGACGCATTGGCCACCATGGCATCTATGTTTGAGATCAGCTGGGATGATGAAGCTCCCAAGATTACCATTGATAGATTTGAGAAGCCTGCATACTGCAATGAGATTGACACTGAAGGGGCAGAGGAGAAGCCTTGGTTCTATGAAGTGAAAAACTATCTTGAAGCTCAGGAGTTCCCTGAAGGGGCATCTGTCAAAGATAGGAAGTTCCTGAGAAGGTTTTCTGCTAAGTTCTTTCTGAGTAATGGCATTCTGTATAAGCGTAATCATGATTCAACTATGCTTCGTTGTGTGGATAAGAAGGAAGCTACAGAAATTATGGAAGAGATGCATGATGGGACCTTTGGCACTCATTCTAGTGGTCATACCATGGCAAAGAAGATTTTGAGAGCAGGTTACTATTGGTCTACCATGGAAGCTGATTGCTATCAACACTCCAGAACATGTCACAAATGTCAAATCTATGCTGATAAAGTACATGTACCTCCATCTCCATTGAATGTGTTGACTGCTCCTTGGCCCTTTGCCATGTGGGGCATTGATATGATTGGTGAGATCAAGCCTACTGCTTCTAATGGGCATCGTTTCATCCTGGTTGCTATTGATTACTTCACGAAGTGGGTAGAGGCAGCTTCATTTGCATTTGTGACTAAGAATGTTGTGGCTCGGTTCATTAAGAATAATCTCATATGTAGGTATGGTATCCCTGAAAGGATTATCACTGACAATGGCTCTAATCTGAACAACACTATGATTACTGATCTCTGTACGCAATTCAAGATTAAGCATCACAACTCTTCTCCGTATCGTCCAAAGATGAATGGGGCAGTCGAAGCTGCTAATAAGAACATTAAGAAGATTGTACAGAAGATGACTGTTACTTACAAGGATTGGCACGAGATGTTACCATTTGCTCTGCATGGTTATCGTACTACAATACGTACTTCAACAGGGGCAACCCCATTCTCCTTAGTCTATGGTATGGAAGCAGTTCTGCCTATTGAAGTTCAGATCCCCTCCTTGAGAATTATGAAGGATGCAGGCTTGGATGAAGATGAGTGGATTCAGACTCGACTTGACCAGATAAATTTGATTGATGAGAAAAGGTTAGCAGCAGTTTGTCATGGCCAGATATACCAGAAACGGATGATCAAAGCTTTTAACAAGAAGGTTAAGCCAAAGGTATATCAGGCTGGTGACTTGGTAATCAAGCGTATCATATTACCACAGGGTGATCCTAGGGGTAAGTGGACTCCAACATATGAGGGACCATTTGTAGTCAAGACAGTGTTCTCAGGAGGTGCCATGATACTGACTACAATGGATGGTGAAGACTTCCCACAACCTGTAAACGCAGACATAGTTAAAAAATACTACGCATAAAAAGAGACCCGCTAGGTTGACAGGCCTAGGCAAAAATAAGGGCATCCCGGCAAACCAAAAGGGTTTGGGCAAAAATTAGGGATATATATATAAAAAGATGTACACCCGGCAAGTCGAAAACCTGAAAAGGCGGCTTGGGCAAAAAAGGGTATCCCGGTGGATTGAAAACCTGAAAGGGCAATCCAGGCAAAAGTTAGGGATTAAAGCGTATGACTATGTCTCGTTTGGATCACTCATGAAACTGCAACCAGTTGTACTACTTACTCAAGCTCAAACAGATAAAGCTCAATCCAATCGTTTCCGTCTCAACAGCAAGAAGATGAGATACTTGAGTGGCAATAGTAGAATTGAAACTCAATAGGATTATTTCCCACATAGCTGATTCTTTTTGTAAAGCTTCATGACAAAATTCTCTTACTAGGGTTTATGTCTCCTTGTACAAACTTACCCGTGTATGGGTCACTTTTGATATAAATAAATTCCATCTTTTGAATCCAGATTCACTTTTACCCTATTTACATAAGCGAAACGTCCATTGGTTGTGTTTGAATGTATGTATGCCTTTGAATATGATTGATGTTTACCAGAAACGCATGTATGCTTTTAATATGATTGATGTTTACCAGAAATGCATGAAAATGCAGTAATAGTATTTACTAAGGACGAACGAGGGAAGGATTTCAACGAAGCTTCGCCGGTTCATCTTTACAAGACAGTTACAAACCATCAGTAGGACTAATCCATTTTCACAAAGTCTAATCTCCCCTGGAATTTATATCCATCTCTTTTATCCTCATACGGATATACGGGAAATTACTTTCCAATAAGGGCACGATGAACGAAGACGGGATGTTATACTTATCCTACTATCAAACGAAAACGAAGGTTATCTATACCCTACTATCCCCAACAACGGGAGGTTATCTATACCTTGTTATCCCCAACAACGGGAGGTTATCTATACCTTGTTATCCCCAGCAGACGGAGGGTTATATATTCTTCAACAACGAATCGGGATTTATTTTCCTTGGCCAGCAGTTGTTATACAAGGATATCCAGACACTTCCAGCAGTGTCATAGCATACATACATGTCTATAGTACATTACCTAAGTGCATCATGTCATACATGCATACATAAAGCATAAACTAATGTTGTTATACAGAATGCTACCTTGTTTTCAGGTTAATTATCCAACAAACAATCTTATGATCTTTGGGACTGCTTTATTGTAACCTCAGGGTTATTTTATCCTCCTGATAGCCTCTCATGACTTCAAGACTGCTTTAGAGCTACTGATTGCTCTATCCTCCTGAAATCATCCTATTACTTCAAGACTGCTTTAGAGCTATTCATTGCTCTATCCTCATGAGGTCATATTACTACTTCAAGACTGCTTTAGAGCTATTCATTGCTCTATCCTCCTGAAGCCATCTAATTATTTCAAGACTGCTTTAGAGTTATCCATTGCTCTATCCTCCTGAAATTACATTATTATTTCAAGACTGCTTTAGAGCTATCCATTGCTCTATCCTCCTGAAATCATTACTTCAAGACTGCTTTAGAGCTATTGATTGCTCTATCCTCCTGAAGACATATCACATTATTATTTCAAGACTGCTTTAGAGCTATTCATTGCTCTATCCTCATGAGGTCATATTACTACTTCAAGACTGCTTTAGAGCTATTCATTGCTCTATCCTCCTGAAGCCATCTAATTATTTCAAGACTGCTTTAGAGTTATCCATTGCTCTATCCTCCTGAAATTACATTATTATTTCAAGACTGCTTTAGAGCTATCCATTGCTCTATCCTCCTGAAATCATTACTTCAAGACTGCTTTAGAGCTATCGATTGCTCTATCCTCCTGAAGACATATCACATTATTATTTCAAGACTGCTTTAGAGCTGTTGATTGCTCTATCCTACTGAAGCCATTCTATTACTTCAAGACTGCTTTAGAGCTATTGATTGCTCTATCCTCCTGAAGCCATTATTACTTCAAGACTGCTTTAGAGCTATTGATTGCTCTATCCTCCTGAGGTCAGATTTATCACTTCAAGACTGCTTTAGGGTTATCATTATTGATTGCTCTATCCTCATGAAGACATGCTGTTACATCAGTATTACTCCAGACTCCTGACAGTTCTCATTATACTACTGAAGAACTTTCCCCTAGTGGCATCTTTAAGCCCACTCAATCATGTTCAACCAACCATCAATATCACTCCATGCACTGGTGAGTGCAAATTTTTGGGCTTTTGTGTTCAATCCCCTTCAACCTTCCAGGTTACGACTGGCAAATATACCAATCTAACCCCTCAGGTTTCAGAAAATTGAACAGGGGCAGCTGTTGCACCCCAAAATTTGCCCTCACAATACAAGACTTTGTGTTCTAAGAAGGTTCACAAGGTTCACAAAGTTCACAATTGGTCAGAAGAGTTGACAATTCCCTCAGACAATGCACCTCCTAAGCAGTGCATCCAAAACTAGGGTTTTGACTTTAATCAGGCTAAATGGACTTCCAAGACTTCAAGTGAGCTTCATAACATCTTATATGTGTATAAGAACCCCCATGTCAAGTTTCAAGACTTTTCTCAAAAGTTTGCTCAGTCAGATGATCAGATAAGTCAAAAGCAGTCAATGCAGTTAAAAAGTCAAACTGAGGTCAACTGTGGTCAAACCAAAGTCAAACTTCATGATTTTTTTTTTGCCAACATCAAAGAGAGGTTGGGTGAGAAATATTATCATAATAACTGTAATACCCCAAATTTTGCCCTAAGATTTGTCGTCGCATTTCATTGCATTTAATCAATTACTAACAAATTTGTGTAGTCGTTTGACTTTTTGCAGGTAAATATCATATGACATGCATTTTTTTTCTAAAAAGTAAAAATGGCACAATTGGCAGGAGGACATGTGTAAGGAGTTATGAGTGTGAGAGGTTGAGAGTTCGAATCTCACCTTTGTCACTTTTTTTTGTTTTTTATTATTTTTACTCTAAATTTTTCTATCTTTCATTAAAAAAACAACAAAAATAGTTTTTTATTATTATTTAATTATTATTTTCGTATTTTAATTAAATCATTTTTTAAAATATTATTTTTTTTCACTTTTTTCTAAATTATTCATAAAAATATCCAAAAAAATCATAAAATAAAAAATATTGAAAAAAATTTTGTTCTTTTTATAATATTTTTTATTTTAGGAATCAATAGGATTATTAGTTTTTACTTTAAGTTTATTTTAATTATTTTAAATTATTTAAATTTTATTTTTTCTTAACTAATTATTTAGTTTGGGCTTTAAAATGGGCTTTAGGGACATTATTGACAATTTGGTGTTAACCCTAATTTGTTCCCTATATATACATGTGTTGCCTTGTTGGAAAAAAGGGGAGAGAAGGAAAAAAACCTAAGAGGAGTGAGTGCCGTTTGCCGTTATTTAGTTTTCTTCTTCATCCATTACTATTGTTTCTTTTTCTTCATCGTTTACCGTTATTTCTTTTCCTTCATCTATTACTGTTGTTTCTTTTTCTTCATCTTTTACCGTTATTTCTTTTTCTTCATCTATTACCGTTATTTCTTTTTCTTTATCTATTACTGTTACGTTTATATATATATATAATTTTTAAATTGTTAGAGTTTATATATATAAGATTTTTGATCGAATTATGTCGATACGATGTTTGCACATTTGTGTGCATGACGCGTGACATTTGTGTTAGTTCGATCTGGTTGCGATGATCGCATTTTTGTGTGAGCAATAATACTATTTTTTGCTTAATTTCTTTTTCTTTGCGATAAATTTTGTTTCGTCCGATTTAGATCTGGTTGCGATGAGCGCATTTCTGCGTTAGCAACATTGTTGGGTTATTTGGCACATTTAAAATTCATTATTGCTTTATTATTATTATTATTATTATTATTATTATTATTATTATTATTATTATCATTATTTATTATTATTATCATTATTATCATTATTATTACCATTATTATTATTATTGTTATCATTAATTTATTAAAATTTGTTATAAAATAAAAATCTGTTTTTTAAAATAAATAACATTAACATCTTTTCCAAATTAATATGAAAACCTATTATTTTTAAGAAAAACTTTTTTTTAGATAAATTTAAAATAATAACTAAAATCTTTCTTTTAAAATAATAACTAGAACCGTTATTTATTTTATTTTATTATTGTTCAATTCAAATTTCATTATCATATTGTATCTGCTCCTCTCATGTAACCTCGCGAACTTAACAATCGCTCTTTAAATTCTGCCTTTAAATTTCTGCTTGCATGGTTTAAATTATGACATTATCTCTCTGTTTGCATGATTCAATTATCTCACGCGTTTACTATTATTTCTGTCACATTGCACACATCCGAAGGTTAGGTCTAACTGTTTGGCCGCCGCGCCAATAGTCCGTAAAACTTCACACATTCAATTTCAAATCCTCAAAACTACAAACTACAAACCCTAATTTTCACAAATGCCTCGCCGCAGGCAAAATTACAATTTTACCCTTAGCATTAGGTCAAAGAGCCGCCGCGCTCATTTTAGGGTTTCCCGCCGTGGAATCCCTAATTTAACCCTAATTACAACTTAGCATTTCAACGTAGAGATTTGGAGTTTCTACACTCCACGTAAGCGTGTCCTTAAGATGCGTTTATTCCCCTTGAGACCTTGACCACAGTCAAGAAGTTTCTAACCTCCCTATTGAGGGGAACTACGATTACTCTGATTCCACTCCCGTAAGGATACGTAGGCACAAGATGCGATGTCTTGCCGAGTAAACTTAGAATTAACCCCCTTTATTATTTATTATTGCTTATTTATATTTTATTTAATTATTTTGCTTATTATTTTGTAATTGTTTCTTGGATGTAAAGTTGTTTAATTATTTAATTATTATTATGGTTAGTAATTAGGGAGTGTAACAACATGTATGTAATATTAAAATAAATTTAGATCACTTTTAAATAAAGATAATTAAAATAAATACGTCACACACGTAAGTCGATTTTAATCGCCGTCTCACTTCCTAAGGATATCCCTCAAGTTGCCTACGAATAATGGTTAAGTGGGGTGTATAAAGCAAGTCCCTCAAATAGAAAAATCATCAAAGTCCCTTATGGTTGCCTTTACGAATCGAGTCCCTTTCGAAAAATGATGATGGTCCCTTATATGTGCTTATTACATCCCACAATAGCCTTCAAAGTCAAATTGTCCCTCACATGTCCCTTAACATCCAAAGTAAGGACTACCCACTCCATTATAGTAGGGATAGTCTTACTAAAGGAAAGAATGAAGAATAAGAAGGACCTTTAAACATTAGGGTAGGTTACTCCTAGATACTTGCTCACTTCAAAACTGTTTCACACTTAAACAAATTTTCAACAAGTTTTCAAACAAGTTCTTAACACATCCTTACATGGATTATTTATTAACTATTCTGAAAATTTTCTATTCACACACTACACTTTCAAAACAATTCAAAAGTGAGCTTAAGTACCTAAGAGCCCATGGATAACCATGGATGAAAAGGGTGCTAACACCTTCCCTTTTCATAACCTACCCCCCGGACCCAAAATATTCTCTAAGGTCTTTCCTGTTCTTTTATAACCTTTCCTTATGGATAAAATAAAAGTCGGTGGCGACTCTTGCTATCCGCAACATTGTTTAAAGTCAGTTCTCCCACCGTGTTACACTATGACACTTCTCTTCGATGTTTCACCTTCGTTGATTTTCAGATAGCTCCCACTTTGGAAGAATTCGAGAAGATTCTGAACCTCTCCATCAAAGATCGCAATCCTTTTCCCAAGCTTGAAGAAGAGTTCACTTTGAAGAAAGTGGCTTCTGCCTTAGGGATTCCCACATCAGATGTGATAGCCAATTGGGCACCCAAAGGAGCTAGGGGTTTCTCGAGGAAATTCTTGGAAGAACAAGCGTGGAAGTATGCCAAGGAATAGAAATGGGAAATATATGTGGTTCAATTCTGGCACTCTTGGTCTATGGAATTGTGATGTTTCTAAATGGGGAAAATTTTGTGGACCAAGTAGCTGTGGAAATCTTCTTGACCAAGAACCCTGTGCCTTTCCTCTTAGGTGACTTCTACTACACACGCCATATAAGGCATACTAAAGGAGGTGGAATGTTCCTTTGTTGCGCCCCGCTCTTGCATAAGTAGCTAAGGACCCAAATGCCCGAAAAAGGTCCCTTTACTTCCAAGGAACTCTCATGGCCTCAAAGATTCGCTTCACTCACCGCTAGTTCCATCACATGGTACAAGAGGGAATGGGAAACCAAAGATATTATCTTTTCTTGTGTAGAATTTCCCAACGTACCTCTTGTGGGGACACGAGGTTGCATCAATTACAACCCGGTGTTACTCAAGAGACAGTTTGGACACTCCATGGATGGCCTTCCTAAAGAAGAAGATTTGGTGTCGTTCCTTGTCAATACGGCCGATCCAAGTGATCCATCTGTACGAAGGGCAAGAAGAGCATGGGTAAACATCCAAAGAAGCAATCCTCACAATGGGCAGAAGAACACCCTTGCTCGTGAACCTTATGTCAAATGGGTGAAAGAGAGGGTGAAAGAGGTCAGATTACCTTTTTTCTTTGATGCATCTGTTTTCCCATCGAATCCTGAACCCGAGCCTATCTTACCCGAAGATATGGAGAAACTTAAGGATAAAATCCAAGAACTTGAAGATGAGAACACTCAGCTTCGAATTCGACTCAACGAGACTAAGCAGAAAATCAAAGCTTGGGAAGACAAAAGCAAAGAGTTGAAAGAAAAGTTTGAGGATAGCAAGAAAAGGGCTAGGGAAGAGAAAGGAAAGAAAGAATGGGTTGGTGGAGCTCTAAAAAACGCCAACGCCGACTTGGATCACCAAAATGAAAAATTGGACCAAGTGTGGCAAAAGGTCAAAGACTTAGAAAATGATGTGAGAATAGCCACCCAGATGAAGAAAGATGAAAGGGAAAGCTTTGAAGCTCAGATCCACAAGTTGAAAGGCATTATGAAAGGCTGCGAAGATCAATTAGCTCGTGAGCTATTGGAAAAGGAGAATGCGCAGCGAGATTTCATACAAGCAGAGTACCAGTTGGGTAGAGCTATCGAAGAAATCCAAAGACTGAAAGATGGAATATATGATGAGCTATATCTGGAGCTGAAGGATAGTTGCCACTATTGGGAAGAAAGTTGTCGTCAGGCAGAAGTTGCGGTACTTCAGAGAGATGACATCATCCATGATCTCCAACTTTTCTATGAGGAGTGGAAGAACAAATTCGTAAACTTGGCGGGATTCTCTAGCTTTGTGCTTCAGCAGATCCTTGAAAAATTGAAGATAGCCGATCAAGTGATGACTCCTGAAAACACTCCTGTCCCTGTGTTCTACTTTGTGAAGTTTTGCAAGGAAACAATGGGAGAACTCGTTACAGATTAAAGGCGGTTCGCAGAGCCCAAAGAGTCAGATTTAGAGTCGATTTGTAATTTGTTTAAGAAGTGTATCTTTTGTATTTTTTATTTGAACTTGGCTTCAAGCCTTAATGAAATGAGAGTTTGTTATATTATGTCTCTTCTGATTAATTGTAATGGAAAATGTTTATATTCTTAACAATAACTAACAAGGTTACTAAGAGCTTTGCACATAACATTGTTCATATGCATTCCATACGCATCATATCGCATTTCATAAAAACAAAACCAAAACTTAACAAATCTTGACCTCCATTCGCAGTAAACAAGCTGACTTCCCGACATCCCTATTACACTCGTGGCAAGCAAAGATTACTAATGGATCAAATTGAGCAAACTCAAGCCGCTTTCAGGGAGGAGATGACCCACATGAAGACTCAGATGGGCCAGCTAATGGAATTCATCCAGGCCATGGCCAGAGGACAAGAAGAAATGAGACAAGCTGTGGAGAGAAACACTACCAACGCTCCAATTCCTACCACTGTGGGCTCAAATCCCACCCCTGACAATGTTATTCCTACTCCTACAAATGCAATCCCCGTTCCTGGTGGCACGGTCCCTACTCCTGATGGCGCAGGCGCAATCCTTACTCCTGGTAGTGGTGCGGCTACCCCTCAAATCCACTTTGATGATCACAAAGGATTCTACAACCCTCATGACAACTTGGCCGTAGACGCTTCCGGGATACCAACTACTGACTTAGAAAAGAAGGTACTCGCCTTGCAAGAGACGGTTAAAGGACTACAAGGCCCAAGCACTTTTGGGTTAAATGCCGCAAATATGTGTTTGATGCCCAGTGTTAAGATTCCACTCAAGTTCAAAGTCCCCGACTTTGAAAAATACAAAGGGACCAGCTGTCCCCGAACCCACGTCCGAGCTTATGGTAGGAAGATGGCTGCCTACTCTAATGATGAAAAACTACTAATGCATTTCTTTCAAGATAGCCTCAGTGGGGCATCCCTTGAATGGTATATGCAGTTGGAAGGTACACATATCAAGACTTGGAAAGAGTTAGCCGAGGCATTTCTGAAGCACTACCAATACAATTCTGACATGGCGCCTAATTGCACACAACTCCAAGGCTTGACCCAGAAATTTGGTGAAGCATTCAAGGACTATGCCCAAAGGTGGAGGGACTTAGCTGCTAGAGCCTAGCCTCCTCTTCTTGAAAGAGAATTGACCGATATGTTCATGGGGACTCTTCAAGGTCCTTTCCTAGAATGCTTGGCGGGATGCACATCTAATGTATTCTCAGATTTAGTTATGGCCGGTGAGAGGATTAAGAACATGATAAAGATCGGAAAGATTTATAACGCTGATGGAGCTTTCGGTGGATCTAAGAAGCCCTACCAAGGTTTTGCACGAAAGAGAGAAGGTGAAACAAGCGCTGCCTTGATAGATAAGGGGAAAGCCAAAGCATACCAAGGCTCTTATCATCATGTGGCTGCTGTTACTCCAAATCAACCTCTCTCCATACCTGCAAGTCAACCGGCTGTTCAAGTTCCTTACCAACAACAATGTCAAGGCTATCATCAGGGTCCGCCAAGACAAAGGAGACCTGAGAAAAGATTTGATCCTATTTCGACAACATACGCTAGGTTGCTTCCACTCTTGCTTAAGGGTTCATTAGTGCAGTTGAGAGAGATGAAGGCTCCCCTAGCTGTCTTACCTCCCGGCTATGATGCAAATGCCCGTTGCGAATTCCATTCTGGTGCTCCCGGACATAATATTGAAAACTGCAAAGCTTTGAAGTACGTGGTGCAAGATCTCATTGATTCAAAGGCCATCAATTTCACCAAAAATACTCCCAATGTGACTAATAATCCAATGCCAAACCATGCTACAAACATGATTGAAGAATCTAGAGGAAAGAAGTTGGTGTCAGAAGTTGATAAAATGAAGACCCCATTTGCTGTTGTTAAAGAACAATTGTTAATGAAGAATATTGTCCTAGGATGTACCGAGGATTGTCAACATTGTTTGAAAGATCCCCAAAACTATCATGAATTGAAGATGGGCATCCAAAATTTGTTAGATCTAGGTGTCATATTGATAGAACAGATGTCAAATGTTGAAGAAGTGGCCACTCTTGATATTCCCTATGATCCGATGGAATTTACTTATGATGAAGAACTGTTGAACAATTTATATGGTCAGAACCGTGTACCATTGACGATTCCGTATGAGCAACCCCGTGCCCTGTTGACAATTCCATGTGATGAAGATTGGTATCCTGTCCAAGTTCCACTACAAATCCCGTATGATGTTGCACCGCTAACAATTCCATGTGATCAACCTCGTGCACCCTTGGAAATCCCATGTGATTATGATTGGCATTCTGTTCAGACGCCATACAATCAAGTTCGTGAACCATTGCAAATACCGTATGATCAAGTAGAAATTCCATTGTCTCCACCTTCACTTGCTCCGTTAGTGATATCTACACCTGCTCCTTTTCCTTTCGAGAGCACCAAGGCTGTCCCTTGGAAATATGAGCCAACTGTTTACATTAATGGGCAGAAGGTGGAAGAGGATGCTGTGAAAGTTGATAGTTCTGTAGAGAACATGGTTGGGGCCGGTGGAATAACTAGAAGTGGGAGGATTTTTGCGCCCGTACCACCACCAAACGGTACAAGTGAGAAGCAGCCAACAATTGAGCAGGGGCAGACTTCTACTCAAAAAAGAAATTACAATGAAGATGTCGAAGAATTCTTACGAATCATCCGAAAAAGTGATTATAAGGTGGTGGACCAGCTCAACCAAACACCTTCAAAGATTTCCATGTTGTCATTGCTAATGTGCTCCCCTGCCCATCAGGAGTCATTGATCAAGTTTTTGAAGACTGCCCATGTTCCCCAAGAAATATCTGTTGTGCAATTTGAAGGAGTGGTGTCGAATATTTCCTCTGCACATATTCTGAGCTTTAATGATGGAGAGTTGCCCCCCGAGGGGAAGAACCATAATAAAGCTTTGCACATCTCCATTGAATGTGTTGATGTTGTGTTGTCAAGAGTATTGGTAGATGCTGGATCATCCTTAAATGTTTTACCAAAGAATTCATTGGCCAAGCTGACCATTGAAGGATTGATGATGAAACCCAGTTCAGTGATAGTGAAAGCTTTTGATGGGGCAAGAAGGACAGTGATAGGGGAAGTTGATCTCCCCATCAAAATAGGACCTCACACTTTCATTATCACATTCTATGTGATGGATATCTATCCTGCTTACAGTTGTTTGTTAGGTCGTCCTTGGATTCATGCGGCTGGTGTTATAACATCCACTCTTCACCAAAGACTAAAGTTCATGGTTAATAATCAGCTTGTCGTCATTGAGGGAGAAGAGGATATGCTAGTAAGTCATCTGTCTTCACTTCGCTATGTGGAAGTAGGAGGGGAAGTTCATGAGACCCCTTTTCAAGCATTCGATGTGATAAGTGTGGAAATGATCCCTGCTAAGAAGGAGGAAAAGAAGTCAGAAAGGTCTGGATCCCCCATGGTTACTTGGAAGGACGCAAGAACCATAATTGAGGTTGGTCACCCTGAAGGTTGGGGAAGAGTGTTGGAGTTACCCATCAACAAAAACAGAACTGGTTTGGGTTACCTTGGCAATCACAAAGTTCAGTAGAAGACAACCGTTGACAAGGTGTTGCACCCCAAAATTTGCCCTCACAATACAAGACTTTGTGTTCCAAGAAGGTTCACAAGGTTCACAAAATTCACAATTGGTCAGAAGAGTTGACAATTCCCTCAGACAATGCACCTCCTAAGCAGTGCATCCAAAACTAGGGTTTTGACTTTAATCAGGCTAAATGGACTTCCAAGACTTCAAGTGAGCTTCATAACATCTTATATGTGTATAAGAACCCCCATGTCAAGTTTCAAGACTTTTCTCAAAAGTTTGCTCAGTCAGATGATCAGATAAGTCAAAAGCAGTCAATGCAGTTAAAAGGTCAAACTGAGGTCAACTGTGGTCAAACCAAAGTCAAACTTCATGATTTTTTTTTGCCAACATCAAAGAGAGGTTGGGTGAGAAATATTATCATAATAACTGTAATACCCCAAATTTTGCCCTAAGATTTGTCGTCGCATTTCATCGCATTTAATCAATTACTAACAAATTTGTGTAGTCGTTTGACTTTTTGCAGGTAAATATCATATGGCATGCATTTTTTTTTTAAAAAGTAAAAATGGCACAATTGGCAGGAGGACATGTGTAAGGAGTTATGAGTGTGAGAGGTTGAGAGTTCGAATCTCACCTTTGTCACTTTTTTTGTTTTTTATTATTTTTACTCTAAATTTTTCTATCTTTCATTAAAAAAATAACAAAAATAGTTTTTTTATTATTATTTAATTATTATTTTCGTATTTTAATTAAATCATTTTTTAAAATATTATTTTTTTTCACTTTTTTCTAAATTATTCATAAAAATATCCAAAAAATCATAAAATAAAAAATATTGAAAAAAATTTTGTTCTTTTTATAATATTTTTTATTTTAGGAATCAATAGGATTATTAGTTTTTATTTTAAGTTTATTTTAATTATTTTAAATTATTTAAATTTTATTTTTTCTTAACTAATTATTTAGTTTGGGCTTTAAAATGGGCTTTAGGGACATTATTGACAATTTGGTGTTAACCCTAATTTGTTCCCTATATATACATGTGTTGCCTTGTTGGAAAAAAGGAGAGAAGGAAAAAAAACCTAAGAGGAGTGAGTGCCGTTTGCCGTTATTTAGTTTTCTTCTTCATCCATTACTATTGTTTCTTTTTCTTCATCGTTTACCGTTATTTCTTTTCCTTCATCTATTACTGTTGTTTCTTTTTCTTCATCTTTTACCGTTATTTCTTTTTCTTCATCTATTACCGTTATTTCTTTTTCTTTATCTATTACTGTTACGTTTATATATATATAATTTTTAAATTGTTAGAGTTTATATATATAAGATTTTTGATCGAATTATGTCGATACGATGTTTGCACATTTGTGTGCATGACGCGTGACATTTGTGTTAGTTCGATCTGGTTGCGATGATCGCATTTTTGTGTGAGCAATAATACTATTTTTTGCTTAATTTCTTTTTCTTTGCGATAAATTTTGTTTCGTCCGATTTAGATCTGGTTGCGATGAGCGCATTTCTGCGTTAGCAACATTGTTGGGTTATTTGGCACATTTAAAATTCATTATTGCTTTATTATTATTATTATTATTATTATTATTATTATTATTATTATTATTATCATTATTATTATTATCATTATTTATTATTATTATTATCATTATTATCATTATTATTACCATTATTATTATTATTGTTATCATTAATTTATTAAAATTTGTTATAATATAAAAATCTGTTTTTAAAAATAAATAACATTAACATCTTTTCCAAATTAATATGAAAACCTATTATTTTTAAGAAAAACTTTTTTTTAGATAAATTTAAAATAATAACTAAAATCTTTTTTTTAAAATAATAACTAGAACCGTTATTTATTTTATTTTATTATTGTTCAATTCAAATTTCATTATCATATTGTATCTGCTCCTCTCATGTAACCTCGCGAACTTAACAATCGCTCTTTAAATTCTGCCTTTAAATTTCTGCTTGCATGGTTTAAATTATGACATTATCTCTCTGTTTGCATGATTCAATTATCTCACGCGTTTACTATTATTTCTGTCACATTGCACACATCCGAAGGTTAGGTCTAACTGTTTGGCCGCCGCGCCAATAGTCCGTAAAACTTCACACATTCAATTTCAAATCCTCAAAACTACAAACTACAAACCCTAATTTTCACAAATGCCTCGCCGCAGGCAAAATTACAATTTTACCCTTAGCATTAGGTCAAAGAGCCGCCGCGCTCATTTTAGGGTTTCCCGCCGTGGAATCCCTAATTTAACCCTAATTACAACTTAACATTTCAACATAGAGATTTGGAGTTTCTACACTCCACGTAAGCGTGTCCTTAAGATGCGTTTATTCCCCTTGAGACCTTGACCACAGTCAAGAAGTTTCTAACCTCCCTATTGAGGGGAACTACGATTACTCTGATTCCACTCCCGTAAGGATACGTAGGCACAAGATGCGATGTCTTGCCGAGTAAACTTAGAATTAACCCCCTTTATTATTTATTATTGCTTATTATTTTGTTTATCTTTGTTATTTAATTATTTTATTTATCTTTGCTATTTAATTATTTTGCTTATTATTTTGTAATTGTTTCTTGGATGTAAAGTTGTTTAATTATTTAATTATTATTATGGTTAGTAATTAGGGAGTGTAACAACATGTATGTAATATTAAAATAAATTTAGATCACTTTTAAATAAAGATAATTAAAATAAACACGTCACACACGTAAGTCGATTTTAATCGCCGTCTCACTTCCTAAGGATATCCCTCAAGTTGCCTACGAATAATGGTTAAGTGGGGTGTATAAAGCAAGTCCCTCAAATAGAAAAATCATCAAAGTCCCTTATGGTTGCCTTTACGAATCGAGTCCCTTTCGAAAAATGATGATAGTCCCTCCAGTTCGCTTATTACACCCCACAATGGCCTTCAAAAATCCAATTGTCCCCCACATGTCCCTTAACATCCAAAGTAAGGACTACCTACTCCATTATAGTAGGTTTAGTCTTACTAAGGAAAGGATAAAGAATAAGAAAGACCTTAAAACATTAGGGTAGGCTACTCCTAGATACTTGCTCACTTCAAAACTTTTTCACACTTAAACAAATTTCCAACAAAATTTTCAAACAAGTTTTTTTCACATCCATACACGGATTATTATTAAACTATTCTGAAATTTTTTGCTATTCACACACTACACTTTCAAAACAATTCAAAAGTGAGCTTAAGTACCTAAGAGCCCATGGATAACCATGGATGAAAAGGGTGCTAACACCTTCCCTTTTCATAACCTACCCCCCGGACCCAAAATATTCTCTAAGGTCTTTCCTGTTCTTTTATAACCTTTCCTTATGGATAAAATAAAATTCGGTGGCGACTCTTGCTATCCGCAACATTGTTTAAAGTCAGTTCACCGGGTTACAGAACTGGCGACTCTGCTGGGGACAAATTTAAGAGGGGTACCCTTAGGAATTAAGATCACTTTAAATTGTTTGCCTTGTTTGCTTTATTATTATATTGTTGGGGTGCTCTTATGTGTGAAAGGTCCTAACCCGGATCTAGTGTACCTTAGGTAAATGGCAATAGACCAAGGAAACTGTACGACGTATATCGACACGGTTGATCTGGTGGCCATAGTTAGTGCGACTTCTTGGTTGGTGCTTATATTCCTTAAGTCAAGTTGAGGATAATATTGAGGCTGCCATAAGTTGTCAATGCACTAACTGACTTTTAGAACCCTAGTTAACTCACCTTGGCCTTTAGAAAGTAGTGAGGTAACCGGCTTTGGTGCAGACTGAAGTTGGTTGACACTCGATACTACGCTCATTGAGATCTTAAACTTGGAGGGTTTTGGTTGGCAAGTAAGTTGCCTTCTGAACAACCACCCTTGTGAAGGATCAATGATATTGAGATCCCTTAGAACCTGGTTACTTTTGTAGGACAGGATGAACCATCTAACTTCAGGGGAGGGTACTTGCCTTTGAACCTCATGCAAGCCTTTAAACCTAGGGCTATGGTGTGACTTGTTTGTGTGTGCCACATGTTTGTGATTGAGCATGACATCATGACATCATCATGCATCATAAGCATATCATTTTCCCTAACCATTTCAAGGACCAAAGGATTTATCTTTGTTCTTTGTTGCAGGTCATGGCTTCTGCTCGTAGAAACACCATCAGGATCAACTTTGTAGGGATACCTGCTAAGCTCAAGGAGTTGGTTTCCCTAGTGCCTGATCATTCCCAGTTCAACAAGAGACATGGTCACTTATTGGATCTAGTTACTTCAGGGTTCAGTGAAGACATGATGAGTGTGCTGTTTCAGTTCTTTGACCCTAAGCACCATTGCTTTACATTTCCTGATTATCAGCTGGTTCCAACCATGGAGGAGTTCTCTAAACTTCTGGGTATACCTGTTCTTGATCAGAAGCCATTCACAGGCTTAGAGAAGGAGCTTAAACCAGAAGTTATTGCTGCAGCTCTACATCTGAAGAAGTCTGACATTGTTCTAGAGACGAGAAGTGGAGTTAAAGGTATTCTTGCCAAGGTATTAGTGGATAAAGCTCAAATGTTCTTGAAGGCTATGAGCTACGATGCTGTTGAGGAGATCTTAGCCTTATTGATTTATGGCTTAGTGTTGTTCCCCAATCCTGATCAGTTCATAGACGTTCATGCCATCAACATATTCCTGAGTCACAATCCAGTGCCTACCTTACTTGGAGACATCCTACATTCTCTTCACACCCGTACTACAAGGGCAAGAGGAACTTTGATGTGCTGCATACCTTTACTTTCTAGGTGGTTTATTTCTCACCTTCCTCGCTCAGTAATGAAGAATGAGCAAGGGGTTCAGATGGTCCAAGAGGATCATGTCACTTTCTCACTCAGACATCCATTGGTGCTCCAGATCTATGGAGAATGTCACCATCATTGACCGTTGTGGGGAGTTTCCTAATGTGCCACTTCTAGGCATAAGAGGAGGCATCACCTACAACCCATCTCTAGCTTTACGACAGTTTGGTTACGCCCGGAGCGATGGTCCACATGACATGTTGATTCAGGGCATTGTGTTTGATTACGACAACGATCTTCAGGGTTACCGTCAGAGATTCATCCGAGCTTGGGGAAAGGTAAACAGGATTGACAGCAAGACACTGGAGCCTAAGTACACTATTCCTATGGAGGCTTATCTCAGATGGGTACGATCTCGTGCTCAGACACTCATGATGCCATATCCTGCCGTCCTACCAGTTACCATGGAACCTGTTGCTGAAGGAGACACAGCTTATACCATCCTTCACCCAGACATGCCTACTGATATGGAAGACTTGCAGAGATCATGGATCCAACTGAAAGAGCAAAGGGATACTTTCGAGGCTCATTACAAAGCAAGCCAAGCAAGGATCCTAGAGCTAACAAAGCTACTTCATGAGGAACGAAACCTCAACTCATACCTCAACACAAAGAGGAAGCGTCCATGGGAGACTTAAAACCCCATCTTTTGTACTTATTTCGCTTTCATTTTTTGTAAGCCTAAAAGGCAAAACAAGTTATTACTAATAAAAAGTTACTTTCTTGTTTGTTTAAGCAAATTTAAATCCTGCGGTCCTTGAAAACATTGCATATGCATTCCCATATCATTGCATCACAGGTTTATAATGGTGCACAGGTTTCTCATCTTCTCGCTGTTTATTTCAGCAATGGCTCTTGAACAATCAGTTAAGGATCTCCAGGCACAGAATGCACAGTTCCAAGAGCTGATCCTGAACCTATCCAAGGGGCAGGATGAATTGAAGACACTGCTGGCCAAGAAGACTAAGAAGGATAGAAGGTCTGCTGGGTTGCTCAACATGGGAAGAAGGTTCAAAGGTCCTGTCAAGACCAAGGAACATGTTGAAGACTATGAATCTGAAGAATCTGAGCAGGAGAGAGGCAGTCTCCACAACACTATGGGGGACTCTGATTCTGAGGCTAACTACTACCATGAGCCTAACGAAGACAAATTCAAGATGCTGGTGGATAGAATGGATGCTATGGAATTACAGAAATCATCTGGGCTGGATTTTGAGGATTTGAGCTTGATATCTGGGGTGGTCATACCCATTGGGTTCAAAGTTCCTACATTTGTTGTCTATGATGGGGTCTCTTGTCCCAAATTGCATCTGAGGTCTTATGTCAGAAGAATGCAACCCCACACTGCTGATAAAAAGTTGTGGATCCATTTCTTTCAAGAGAGTTTATCTGGAGCTCAGCTAGAGTGGTATTATCAGTTGGAGAGTGTCAACATCAGAGATTGGAATGACCTTGCTGAAGCTTTCTACAAGCAGTATCAATACAATGCTGACTTAGCCCCCACTCGCATGCAGCTTCAAAGCATGTCTATGGGTGCCAAAGAAAGCTTTAAGGAGTATGCTCAGAAGTGGAGAGACTTAGCTGGAAGAGTTCAACCCCCTTTGACTGATAGGGATTTGGTTGATATGTTCATGTGTACGCTGAATGGTCCGTTTTACAGTCATCTCATTGGAAGCTCATCATCTGGCTTCACTGAGTTGATCATGACAGGAGAGCGAGTAGAGAATGGTATCAAGAGTGGTAAGATCCAAGTGGGCACTTCTTCATCAGGTGCTGCAAAGAAGCCTCCCACTGGGAAGAAAGAATCTAATGATGTGTATGGTCAGCCTGATCGTAACAGAAGGCATCAGTCTGTTAGTGCAGTTCATATTTCAAATCCAACTCCTGCAACAACAGAGCAGCCTCAAGGCAACCAACAGAGGGCTAGAAAACAGTTCACGAAGATCAACATGTCAATGGCTCAGGCATTGCAACACTTGTTGAAGGCTGAACTTATTACCCTGAGGGAGGCTCCTCAGAATCCCAATGTTACCTCTCCCAAGTACAATCCCAATGCACGATGTGCATATCATTCAAACTGTCCAGGACATGATACTAATAACTGCTGGGTCTTGAAGAACAAAATTCAGGATATGATTGATGCTGGAGAAATTGAGTTTGATCCACCAGGTACTCCAAATGTGATTACAGCTCCAATGCCAAATCACGAGAAGACTGTCAACGCCATTGATGAAGATATTGATGAAGATCTGCATGTCTATTCAGTTATGGAGTTGAGCACACCATTGTCTGTTATCAAAAAGAGGTTAGTACAAGCTGGGATCTTTCCAGGTTGTCATGAAGATTGTCTATATTGTACCTATAAGCCGGATAGTTGCTTCATTTTGAGAGATGGGATTCAACGTCTCATGGATAAATATACTATAGTGTTTGAAAGAAGACCAGCATCTGTAGAAAGTATGGTGGATCATCTGACTCAGGGTAAGAAGATTGAAGAGGTTGACATGGTTGACAAAGTACCACTAAGAATCACTTCAAAGGGTCCCATTAAAATCACTCATCAGGGCCCAATCAAGATTATTGCCGAAGGTCCTGTGAAAGTTGTTGCTGAAGCCAGAGTAGCTCCTCTGATCATTACCACTCCTGGTCCTATTCCTTATACATCTGACAAAGCTGTGCCTTGGCACTATGGGTCTGATGTTTACATCCATGGTGTCAAGCAGGAGCCTTTACCTGATATGCCTGTTGACATTGATAATATTGCTGGATCTAGCAAGATCACTCGTAGTGGAAGAGTCTTCTCTCCTCCAGTTGCTTCTAAGAGTGCAGTTACTCCTGCTGTTACTTCCACCACTGATGCTCGGGACAGGGGTCCTGTTATTGAGCCTGTATCTACTGATGTGCCAGCTGCTGATGACCTCTCTAAGCAGATGGAAGAAGTATTGAAAATCATTCGCAAGAGTGATTATGATATTGTTGATCAGCTGGGGCATACTCCCTCAAAGATTTCTATGCTCTCCCTGTTATTATGTTCTGAGGCTCATGCCAAGTCATTGATCAAGTTTCTAAAGATGGCTCATGTACCCAGTGCAATTTCTGTGGATCAGTTTGAGAATTGTGTTGCTCACCTGACCTATGACAACGGGTTAGGATTTTCTGATGCTGACTTGACCCCTGCCAAGAGGGATCATAACAGGGCCTTGCATATTTCAATTGAATGCAGGGGCACTACCCTGTCTCATGTGCTGATAGACAATGGTTCCTCTCTGAATGTGTTGCCTAAGGAAGTCCTGAACAAGTTGAGTCCTGAAGATACGGTATTGAAGCCCAGTAATATTGTGGTAAAGGCTTTTGATGGTTCTAGAAGAGTAGTGCATGGGGAAATTGATCTTTCAATCAAGGTTGGCTCTCAGGTGTTCACTGCTACATTCTATGTGATGGATATTCGTCCTTCGTACTCATGTCTGCTCGGTCGTCCCTGGATCCATGGGGCAGGTGCTGTGACCTCCACATTACATCAAAAGTTGAGATATCCGGTGAATGGAAAAGTTGTTACTGTCTTTGGAGAGGAAGAATACTTTGTCAGCCATGTAAACACTTTCAAGTATCTGGAAGTAGAAGGTGAATACATTGAAACTCCATGTCAGTCATTTGAAGTGGTTCCCTGGGCTGTTAAGGATTGTGTGACTCCTCCTGCTGTGAAGAAGGTTCCTGTGGTCATCAGAAACCCTCCAACAATGGCAATGGCCTCCCTCAATGATGCAAAAGCTGTGGTGGAAGAAGGTGGTTGTACTATTTGGGGTCAGCTTCCTGATATTCCATACAAGTCTGACAAGTTTGGTTTGGGTTTCACTGCAGAGTCCCAGAAGGCTGTTCGTCGTGCTCGTGCTGTTCGTATCACCAATCAAGGGGTTATCAATGCTGTGGGGGATCAAGATGAAGACTACAACTTGGAGGCATGGATTTTTCCTACTGTGGGTGCTGGACTCAATAATTGGAAAGCTGAAGATGTTATCCCTATCTCCTTTAGTCAGGAGTAAATACTATTACTGTGTTATGTTTTTTTTTTGGAACAATTAAAACTTTCAAGCCATGTGCCTTACCCGGGGCACAATGGTGTGCTTGTTGCGGGTTGTCATTTCATTTGCATACTTCATTCAATAAAATCAATGGATGTTTCGTTTTCGTAAATATTGTGTTCCTTGTCTTTCTTTTTCTTTTATTTTTGCTTTATCAGCTATGTGTTCTTACACACACCCACGTCACTAAAATGCAGATCCTCATCCACTCTGGATCCAGTTGATAACAGTTCTACTATTGCCAATTACAATTTCGAGAATCCGATCTATCAAACTGAAGACGGAGACGAGGACGATTGTGAAATACCTGTAGAGCTTGCTAGGTTGTTACAACAAGAAGAGAAAGCTATACAGCCACATGAAGAGCCAGTCGAAGTTGTGAATCTGGGAACTGAAGAAAACAGAAAAGAGGTCAAGATAGGGGCTGATTTAGAGGACAGTGTCAAGAGCAGGTTGGTTCAGATGCTACGTGACTATGTGGAGATCTTTGCTTGGTCTTATGAAGATATGCCAGGGTTGAATACAGACATTGTGGTTCACCGTTTGCCAGTGAAAGAAGATTGTCGTCCAAAGAAGCAGAAGGTCCGTCGTATGCGTCCTGAAATGTCAGAAAAGATCAAAGCAGAGGTAATGAAACAGTTCAATGCAGGGTTCTTGGCCGTAACTTCTTATCCTCAGTGGGTTGCAAATGTGGTACCAGTTCCTAAGAAAGATGGTAAGGTACGTATGTGTGTAGACTACAGAGATCTGAACAAGGCTAGCCCTAAAGATGACTTTCCACTTCCTCATATTGATATTCTGGTAGACAACACTGCTCAGCATAAGGTATTCTCTTTTATGGATGGTTTCTCTGGTTACAATCAAATCAAGATGGCACCTGAAGATATGGAGAAGACAACATTTGTGACACAGTGGGGCACCTTTTGCTATAAGGTAATGCCATTTGGTTTGAAGAATGCAGGGGCAACATATCAGCGTGCCATGGTGGCTTTGTTTCATGATTAGATTCATCATGAGATAGAGGTATATGTGGATGATATGATAGCCAGGTCTCAGAATGAAGAACAACATCTTGATCATCTGCACAAGTTGTTTGAGAGGTTGAAGAAATACAGGTTGAGATTAAATCCAAACAAGTGTACTTTTGGAGTTAGATCTGGAAAGCTCCTGGGTTTCATTGTCAGTGGAAAAGGTATTGAAGTGGATCCTGCAAAAGTGAAAGCTATACGAGAGATGCCAGCTCCCCGTACTGAGAAGGAGGTTAGAGGTTTCTTGGGACGATTGAACTACATTGCAAGATTTATTTCCCAATTAACTACCATCTGTGAGCCAATCTTCAAGTTGTTGAAGAAAGATCAGGTGATGGAATGGAATGATGAGTGCCAGACTGCCTTTGATGAAATCAAGAGATATTTGCTAGAACCTCCAATTTTAATGCCACCAGTTGATGGAAGACCCTTGATTATGTATTTAACAGTATTAGACAACTCAATGGGGTGTGTATTGGGGCAACATGACGAGTCTGGTCGAAAAGAGCAGGCAATATACTACCTTAGCAAAAAGTTTACCGACTGTGAAACAAGATACTCACTGCTCGAGAAAACTTGCTGCGCTTTGGCATGGGCTGCTCGCCGACTAAGACAGTATATGTTGACCCATACTACCTTGTTGATTTCGAAGATGGATCCAATCAAGTACATATTTGAGAAACCTGCTCTCTCCGGAAGAATTGCAAGATGGCAAATGATCTTGACGGAATATGATATACAGTATACCACTCAGAAGGCCATTAAGGGGAGTGTTGTTGCTGATCATTTGGCTCATCAAGCAGTAGATAATTACCAGTCAATGAATTTTGAGTTCCCTGATGAAGACATTATGTCTGTTACCAAAGAACCTGGACAATATGACGGACCTGAACAAGGATCCCGATGGACTATGGTTTTTGATGGTGCCTCCAATGCACATGGTAATGGTGTTGGTGTTGTGATTAGTTCCCCTGAAGGTTGTCATACCCCGATTACTGCCAGACTTTGTTTCTATTGTACCAATAACATGGCTGAGTATGAGGCATGTATCATGGGTATGCAAGTTGCTATTGATATGAAGATTCAGTTCCTTGAGGTGTATGGAGATTCAGCTCTGGTAGTAAGTCAGATTAAAGGAGATTGGGATACAAAGCATGATAATCTCATTCCTTACAGAGAACATGTGTTGTCTTTGATCCCACATTTCAAAGAGATTACTTTTGGACATATTCCACGAAGAGAGAATCAGTTGGCAGACGCATTGGCCACCATGGTATCTATGTTTGAGATCAGCTGGGATGATGAAGCTCCCAAGATTACCATTGATAGATTTGAGAAGCCTGCATACTGCAATGAGATTGACACTGAAGGGGCAGAGGAGAAGCCTTGGTTCTATGAAGTGAAAAACTATCTTGAAGCTCAGGAGTTCCCTGAAGGGGCATCTGTCAAAGATAGGAAGTTCCTGAGAAGGTTTTCTGCTAAGTTCTTTCTGAGTAATGGCATTCTGTATAAGCGTAATCATGATTCAACTATGCTTCGTTGTGTGGATAAGAAGGAAGCTACAGAAATTATGGAAGAGATGCATGATGGGACCTTTGGCACTCATTCTAGTGGTCATACCATGGCAAAGAAGATTTTGAGAGCAGGTTACTATTGGTCTACCATGGAAGCTGATTGCTATCAACACTCCAGAACATGTCACAAATGTCAAATCTATGCTGATAAAGTACATGTACCTCCATCTCCATTGAATGTGTTGACTGCTCCTTGGCCCTTTGCCATGTGGGGCATTGATATGATTGGTGAGATCAAGCCTACTGCTTCTAATGGGCATCGTTTCATCCTGGTTGCTATTGATTACTTCACGAAGTGGGTAGAGGCAGCTTCATTTGCATCTGTGACTAAGAATGTTGTGGCTCGGTTCATTAAGAATAATCTCATATGTAGGTATGGTATCCCTGAAAGGATTATCACCGACAATGGCTCTAATCTGAACAACACTATGATTACTGATCTCTGTACGCAGTTCAAGATTAAGCATCACAACTCTTCTCCGTATCGTCCAAAGATGAATGGGGCAGTTGAAGCTGCTAATAAGAACATTAAGAAGATTGTACAGAAGATGACTGTTACTTACAAGGATTGGCACGAGATGTTACCATTTGCTCTGCATGGCTATCGTACTACAATACGTACTTCAACAGGGGCAACCCCATTCTCCTTAGTCTATGGTATGGAAGCAGTTCTGCCTATCGAAGTTCAGATCCCCTCCTTGAGAATTATGAGGGATGCAGGCTTGGATGAAGATGAGTGGATTCAGACCCGACTTGACCAGATAAATTTGACCAGATAAGAAAAGGTTAGCAGCAGTTTGTCATGGCCAGATGTACCAGAAACGGATGATCAAAGCTTTTAACAAGAAGGTTAAGCCAAAGGTATATCAGGCTGGTGACTTGGTAATCAAGCGTATCATATTACCACAGGGTGATCCTAGGGGCAAGTAGACTCCAACATATGAGGGACCATTTGTAGTCAAGACAGTGTTCTCAGGAGGTGCCATGATACTGACTACAATGGATGGTGAAGACTTCCCACAACCTGTAAACGCAGACATAGTTAAAAAATACTACGCATAAAAAGAGACCCGCTAGGTTGACAGGCCTAGGCAAAAATAAGGGCATCCCGGCAAACCAAAAGGGTTTGGGCAAAAATTAGGGATATATATATAAAAAGATGTACACCCGGCAAGTCGAAAACCTGAAAAGGCGGCTTGGGCAAAAAAGGGTATCCCGGTGGATTGAAAACCTGAAAGGGCAATCCAGGCAAAAGTTAGGGATTAAAGCGTATGACTATGTCTCGTTTGGATCACTCATGAAACTGCAACCAGTTGTACTACTTACTCAAGCTCAAACAGATAAAGCTCAATCCAATCGTTTCCGTCTCAACAGCAAGAAGATGAGATACTTGAGTGGCAATAGTAGAATTGAAACTCAATAGGATTATTTCCCACATAGCTGATTCTTTTTGTAAAACTTCATGACAAAATTCTCTTACTAGGGTTTATGTCTCCTTGTACAAACTTACCCGTGTATGGGTCACTTTTGATATAAATAAATTCCATCTTTTGAATCCAGATTCACTTTTACCCTATTTACATAAGCGAAACGTCCATTGGTTGTGTTTGAATGTATGTATGCCTTTGAATATGATTGATGTTTACCAGAAACGCATGTATGCTTTTAATATGATTGATGTTTACCAGAAATGCATGAAAATGCAGTAATAGTATTTACTAAGGACGAACGAGGGAAGGATTTCAACGAAGCTTCGCCGGTTCATCTTTACCAGACAGTTACAAACCATCAGTAGGACTAATCCATTTTCACAAAGTCTAATCTCCCCTGGAATTTATATCCATCTCTTTTATCCTCATACGGATATACGGGAAATTACTTTCCAATAAGGGCACGATGAACGAAGACGGGATGTTATACTTATCCTACTATCAAACGAAAACGAAGGTTATCTATACCCTACTATCCCCAACAACGGGAGGTTATCTATACCTTGTTATCCCCAACAACGGGAGGTTATCTATACCTTGTTATCCCCAGCAGACGGAGGGTTATATATTCTTCAACAACGAATCGGGATTTATTTTTCTTGGCCAGCAGTGGTTATACAAGGATATCCAGACACTTCCAGCAGTGTCATAGCATACATACATCATTTACATCATACCATAACATATATGTCTATAGTACATTACCTAAGTGCATCATGTCATACATGCATACATAAAGCATAAACTAATGTTGTTATACAGAATGCTACCTTGTTTTCAGGTTAATTATCCAACGAACAATCTTATGATCTTTGGGACTGCTTTATTGTAACCTCAGGGTTACTTTATCCTCCTGATGAGCTTCTTATTACTTTGGGACTGCTTTATTGTAACCTCAGGGTTATTTTATCCTCCTGATAGCCTCTCATGACTTCAAGACTGCTTTAGAGCTACTGATTGCTCTATCCTCCTGAAATCATCCTATTACTTCAAGACTGCTTTAGAGCTATTCATTGCTCTATCCTCATGAGGTCATATTACTACTTCAAGACTGCTTTAGAGCTATTCATTGCTCTATCCTCCTGAAGCCATCTAATTATTTCAAGACTGCTTTAGAGTTATCCATTGCTCTATCCTCCTGAAATTACATTATTATTTCAAGACTGCTTTAGAGCTATCCATTGCTCTATCCTCCTGAAATCATTACTTCAAGACTGCTTTAGAGCTATTGATTGCTCTATCCTCCTGAAGACATATCACATTATTATTTCAAGACTGCTTTAGAGCTGTTGATTGCTCTATCCTACTGAAGCCATTCTATTACTTCAAGACTGCTTTAGAGCTATTGATTGCTCTATCCTCCTGAAGCCATTATTACTTCAAGACTGCTTTAGAGCTATTGATTGCTCTATCCTCCTGAGGTCAGATTTATCACTTCAAGACTGCTTTAGGGTTATCATTATTGATTGCTCTATCCTCATGAAGACATGCTGTTACATCAGTATTACTCCAGACTCCTGACAGTTCTCATTATACTACTGAAGAACTTTCCCCTAGTGGCATCTTTAAGCCCACTCAATCATGTTCAACCAACCATCAATATCACTCCATGCACTGGTGAGTGCAAATTTTTGGGCTTTTGTGTTCAATCCCCTTCAACCTTCCAGGTTACGACTGGCAAATATACCAATCTAACCCCTCAGGTTTCAGAAAATTGAACAGGGGCAGCTGTTGCACCCCAAAATTTGCCCTCACAATACAAGACTTTGTGTTCCAAGAAGGTTCACAAGGTTCACAAAATTCACAATTGGTCAGAAGAGTTGACAATTCCCTCAGACAATGCACCTCCTAAGCAGTGCATCCAAAACTAGGGTTTTGACTTTAATCAGGCTAAATGGACTTCCAAGACTTCAAGTGAGCTTCATAACATCTTATATGTGTATAAGAACCCCCATGTCAAGTTTCAAGACTTTTCTCAAAAGTTTGCTCAGTCAGATGATCAGATAAGTCAAAAGCAGTCAATGCAGTTAAAAGGTCAAACTGAGGTCAACTGTGGTCAAACCAAAGTCAAACTTCATGATTTTTTTTTGCCAACATCAAAGAGAGGTTGGGTGAGAAATATTATCATAATAACTGTAATACCCCAAATTTTGCCCTAAGATTTGTCGTCGCATTTCATCGCATTTAATCAATTACTAACAAATTTGTGTAGTCGTTTGACTTTTTGCAGGTAAATATCATATGGCATGCATTTTTTTTCTAAAAAGTAAAAATGGCACAATTGGCAGGAGGACATGTGTAAGGAGTTATGAGTGTGAGAGGTTGAGAGTTCGAATCTCACCTTTGTCACTTTTTTTGTTTTTTATTATTTTTACTCTAAATTTTTCTATCTTTCATTAAAAAAATAACAAAAATAGTTTTTTATTATTATTTAATTATTATTTTCGTATTTTAATTAAATCATTTTTTAAAATATTATTTTTTTTCACTTTTTTCTAAATTATTCATAAAAATATCCAAAAAATCATAAAATAAAAAATATTGAAAAAAATTTTGTTCTTTTTATAATATTTTTTATTTTAGGAATCAATAGGATTATTAGTTTTTATTTTAAGTTTATTTTAATTATTTTAAATTATTTAAATTTTATTTTTTCTTAACTAATTATTTAGTTTGGGCTTTAAAATGGGCTTTAGGGACATTATTGACAATTTGGTGTTAACCCTAATTTGTTCCCTATATATACATGTGTTGCCTTGTTGGAAAAAAGGAGAGAAGGAAAAAAAACCTAAGAGGAGTGAGTGCCGTTTGCCGTTATTTAGTTTTCTTCTTCATCCATTACTATTGTTTCTTTTTCTTCATCGTTTACCGTTATTTCTTTTCCTTCATCTATTACTGTTGTTTCTTTTTCTTCATCTTTTACCGTTATTTCTTTTTCTTCATCTATTACCGTTATTTCTTTTTCTTTATCTATTACTGTTACGTTTATATATATATAATTTTTAAATTGTTAGAGTTTATATATATAAGATTTTTGATCGAATTATGTCGATACGATGTTTGCACATTTGTGTGCATGACGCGTGACATTTGTGTTAGTTCGATCTGGTTGCGATGATCGCATTTTTGTGTGAGCAATAATACTATTTTTTGCTTAATTTCTTTTTCTTTGCGATAAATTTTGTTTCGTCCGATTTAGATCTGGTTGCGATGAGCGCATTTCTGCGTTAGCAACATTGTTGGGTTATTTGGCACATTTAAAATTCATTATTGCTTTATTATTATTATTATTATTATTATTATTATTATTATTATTATTATTATTATTATTATTATTATTATTATTATTATTATCATTATTATTATTATCATTATTTATTATTATTATCATTATTATCATTATTATTACCATTATTATTATTATTGTTATCATTAATTTATTAAAATTTGTTATAATATAAAAATCTGTTTTTTAAAATAAATAACATTAACATCTTTTCCAAATTAATATGAAAACCTATTATTTTTAAGAAAAACTTTTTTTTAGATAAATTTAAAATAATAACTAAAATCTTTTTTTTAAAATAATAACTAGAACCGTTATTTATTTTATTTTATTATTGTTCAATTCAAATTTCATTATCATATTGTATCTGCTCCTCTCATGTAACCTCGCGAACTTAACAATCGCTCTTTAAATTCTGCCTTTAAATTTCTGCTTGCATGGTTTAAATTATGACATTATCTCTCTGTTTGCATGATTCAATTATCTCACGCGTTTACTATTATTTCTGTCACATTGCACACATCCGAAGGTTAGGTCTAACTGTTTGGCCGCCGCGCCAATAGTCCGTAAAAATTCACACATTCAATTTCAAATCCTCAAAACTACAAACTACAAACCCTAATTTTCACAAATGCCTCGCCGCAGGCAAAATTACAATTTTACCCTTAGCATTAGGTCAAAGAGCCGCCGCGCTCATTTTAGGGTTTCCCGCCGTGGAATCCCTAATTTAACCCTAATTACAACTTAACATTTCAACGTAGAGATTTGGAGTTTCTACACTCCACGTAAGCGTGTCCTTAAGATGCGTTTATTCCCCTTGAGACCTTGACCACAGTCAAGAAGTTTCTAACCTCCCTATTGAGGGGAACTACGATTACTCTGATTCCACTCCCGTAAGGATACGTAGGCACAAGATGCGATGTCTTGCCGAGTAAACTTAGAATTAACCCCCTTTATTATTTATTATTGCTTATTTATATTTTATTTATCTTTGCTATTTAATTATTTTGCTTATTATTTTGTAATTGTTTCTTGGATGTAAAGTTGTTTAATTATTTAATTATTATTATGGTTAGTAATTAGGGAGTGTAACAACATGTATGTAATATTAAAATAAATTTAGATCACTTTTAAATAAAGATAATTAAAATAAACACGTCACACACGTAAGTCGATTTTAATCGCCGTCTCACTTCCTAAGGATATCCCTCAAGTTGCCTACGAATAATGATTAAGTGGGGTGTATAAAGCAAGTCCCTCAAATAGAAAAATCATCAAAGTCCCTTATGGTTGCCTTTACGAATCGAGTCCCTTTCGAAAAATGATGATAGTCCCTCCAGTTCGCTTATTACACCCCACAATGGCCTTCAAAAATCCAATTGTCCCCCACATGTCCCTTAACATCCAAAGTAAGGACTACCTACTCCATTATAGTAGGGATAGTCTTACTAAGGAAAGGATAAAGAATAAGAAAGACCTTAAAACATTAGGGTAGGCTACTCCTAGATACTTGCTCACTTCAAAACTTTTTCACACTTAAACAAATTTCCAACAAAATTTTCAAACAAGTTTTTTTCACATCCATACACGGATTATTATTAAACTATTCTGAAATTTTTTGCTATTCACACACTACACTTTCAAAACAATTCAAAAGTGAGCTTAAGTACCTAAGAGCCCATGGATAACCATGGATGAAAAGGGTGCTAACACCTTCCCTTTTCATAACCTACCCCCCGGACCCAAAATATTCTCTAAGGTCTTTCCTGTTCTTTTATAACCTTTCCTTATGGATAAAATAAAAGTCGGTGGCGACTCTTGCTATCCGCAACATTGTTTAAAGTCAGTTCACCGGGTTACACAAGGACAAAGGGTTCATTCCTCCACATGCCTTTGTTAGTGGTGGACATATGGTGGATGATCAGGTATCCATTGTGGAAGCTGAAGATGATGCACTAAAGGAAGTCTGCATGGTGTACCCAAGGGCACCGAATCAACAACTCAACAATTGGACTATTACGGAGATACCGGAAGTCACCCTTGTCGAAGAGTAACTTTCCTTGTTTTGCTTTCAAATCCTATGCTCTGCCCAAGGCATAAGGATTATTTTGTAGGGCCCTCCATGTTTTCAATTAATATTTATCATGAATGAAATGAACCTTTTGCATTCAATTGTGTTCCCTGTCTTTCTCTTTTATTTTTGCATAAATAAATGGCAATGTTTTCTTACATTTTTCTTTTTCATCTTCACAAAATAAAGCATTAAATCACCAATCATGCAGATCTACCCCGGAATCCATTGATAACGATACTGCTACGGTTCCATATGACTTTGATAACCCAATCTACCATGCTGACGAGGATTGTGAGGAAGATTGTGAACTCCCCGAGGAGTTAGCCAGACTATTGAAGCAAGAATCAAAGATCATTCAGCCGCATCAACAGTCATTGGAAGTTGTCAATCTTAGAACCAAAGAGGACAAGAAAGAGGTCTAGGTAGGCGCTGCCCTAGAAGAGAGTGTGAAGAGAATACTGATCAAGCTCCTATGCGCGTATGCAGATGTGTTTGTTTGGTCATATCAAGACATGCCCGGATTGGATTCAGACATTGTGGTGCACAAATTGCCGCTCAAGGAAGATTGTTCGCCTGTAAAGCAGAAGATGAGACGAACTCGACCTGACATGGCCCTTAAGATTAAGGAGGAAGTACAAAAGAAGCTTGATGCCGGATTCTTGGCAGTATCAAAATACCCTAAATGGGTCGCCAACATTGTACATGTGCCTAAAAAAGGAGGTAAGGTGCGGATGTGCGTTGACTACAGAGACCTAAATAGGGCCAGCCCAAAAGATGATTTTCTGCTGCCACATATTGATGTGTTAGTGGATAATACGGCCCAATTCTCTATGTTCTCTTTCATGGATGGTTTCTCCGGATACAACCAGATTAAAATGGCTCTAGAGGATATGGAGAAGACTACCTTCATTACCCTTTGGGGAACCTTCTGCTATAAGGTTATGCCATTTGGTCTGAAGAACGCAGGTGCGACATATCAATGAGCGATGGTGACTCTCTTTCATGACATGATACATAAAGAGATTGAATGCTATGTAGACGATATGATCGCAAAATCCCAAACTGAAGAGGAACATCTCATCCACTTGGAAAAGTTGTTTACTAGGCTAAGAAAGTTCAGGCTAAGGCTCAGTCTGAATAAATGTACCTTTGGGGTAAGATATGGTAAATTGCTAGGTTTTATCGTGAGCCAAAAAGGGATTGAAGTCGATCCTGACAAAGTAAAAGCTATCCAAGATATGCCAGCTACAAGAACCGAAGAGGAGGTTCGTGGTTTCTTAGGGAGATTAAACTACATTGCCAGATTCATATCTCACCTAACAGCCACCTGTGAGCCAATATTCAATCTGCTTCGCAAAGATCAAGCAATCGTGTGGAATAACAATTGCCAAAAAGCATTTGAGAAAATAAAAGAATATCTTCAAGAGCCACCAATTTTGATGCCTCCCGTGCCAGGAAGACCTCTCATCATGTACTTGACCGTTCTGGAAGGATCCATGGGATGCGTGTTGGGGCAGCATGACGAAATAGGTAGAAAGGAGCATGCTATCTACTACCTAAGCAAAAAGTTTACTGACTGTGAAACGAGATACTCAATGTTGGAGAATACCTGTTGTGCGCTCGCATGGGCTGCCAAACGCTTAAGGCAATATATGTTGACCCATACCACATTGTTGATATCAAAGATGGATCCAGTCAAGTACATCTTCGAGAAGCCTGCTCTCAGTGGACGAGTAGCCCGTTGGCAAATGGTACTGACAGAATATGACATCCAGTACGTCTCACAAAAATCTATCAAAGGGTGTGTGTTATTTGAATATCTTGCCCACCAACCCGTGGAAGATTAGCAGCCCATGCGTTTTGACTTCCCTGATGAAGATATCATGTTTGTCAGAGACTACGAAACATTAGGCCCATATGAAGGACCCGAACCAGGATCGCGGTGGACGCTCGTGTTCGACGGTGCCGCAAATGCTCAAGGCAATGGGATAGGGGAAATCCTGACCTCTCCTACCGGTTTCCATATTCCATTCACCGCAAGATTATGTTTCGAATGCACCAACAATATGGTAGAATATGAAGCATTTATCTTCGGAATTGAAGTCGCTATTGATCACAGAATCAAGATTTTGGAAGTGTATGGGGACTCGGCTCTAGTCACCAGTCAGGTCAGAGGCGAATGGGAAGCACGTGACAACAAACTAGTTCCATATCGGGACCACGTCTTGAAATTAATCCCATACTTTGATGAGATTACTTGTTGCACCCCAAAATTTGCCCAACATTTCTTTACCTAGCTTATGTTTCATTGCATTCACATTAGCATTATCATTTGCATTTCATTTACATGTATGCAGGAGATCAAGAGGTATGAGTATCAATCAAGATATATACAAGAGTTTGAAGCTAGCTAAGAAGCCTATTCAAGTGTCCAAGGGTTGATATCCTTGTCAGAGAAGTCAAAAGATCCTCAGAGAGAGTGGTTGAAACCAAGAGTGTGTGCCTCCTAACTTGAGAGTTGTGGGAGCTCCTCAGATGATTCTGAAGCCAAGAATGTGGACTTGAATCCTTGAGAGAGCTTATGAGATGTCTTGAAAGCCATCATGGAGCCTAGATAGGTCATTGTGTAAGGTTAAGAAGACTCAGCCATGAGTGGTGCAGTTAGGGTTTGACTGGGTCAACCCTAGGTCAACTGATGATTTGAGGAAGGTTGAGACCTAATCCAAGAGCCATGAGATCATGGATTGATGCATTGAGATGCTATAAGGATTATTCCAAGGTCAACTCATCATGATTGAGGAGTTTGAGAAGTTTCAAGCTAGGGTTTCTAAGGCTTGACAGTGTAAAATCCCCTAGTTTGACCCCTATCTTCAAGGCAGTTTAGCTCAAGATGTGATTATCATATCATCTTGCCCCAAAAATGAATGGTGTAGAGCTTATTCTTAGCTTTAATTTGAGTACTAGAAGTCCTTGATAGCATTTGTAGAACTCAAGTTATGACTTTGACAAGTTACAGGTCATCTGAGGTATGTGAATCTGGGGGCTTGAAAGTTACCCAACTTGCATCAAACTTTTGCCCAAGAAGGATGATTCCTATGGACTTTTTGTCAACATGAATGTTGTTCCTTATCCTCTTAGCTTTCTAGAGAGTACTATAAGTCCTTGATAGGATTTGTAAAGCTCAAGTTATGGCTTTGACAAGTCAAGGGCATTTTGGTCATTTGGAGATTACAGGTCATTTCAAGCATAAGGCCATAACTCCTATTTCCAAGCTTCAAATGGACAAATGTTCAACATCAAACTTGTCCAAAATGATGTTTTAAGGCTAGTAAGGAGGTCATGAGATGTTGGGAATGCATGTAGCTCAAAGTTGCAAAAATGGCCTAAAATAAGGGCATAAGTTAAATAAACCAAAGTTGGAAATTGATATTTTCAACCTACACATCCAAACCATGGCATGTAATATATCATTTTGACTCTAGAAAACATTTTAAGAACATTGGTTTAGCCACATTTTTGAGTTGAGATTCAATTTGTGGACTTGCTTTGAAAAGTGATTACTTACATCATAAGTAACATGTGCAAAACATAAAATCAAGGCATGAGCAAGGCCCTTTACAAGCTAAACACCTTCAAAATGTCACTAGGGGAGAAATTGTAAGAGAATGGGATTGATCCCAAGCTGCAAACAGAGCTATGCATATCATGATATGTGATTGAAAATCTCATGACATGAGAAGTGGAAACTCTCATTAGAAGGATCTAGAGGGTTCTAGATCACTCATACATTATCTATATATTGAGTAGAGATGATCCAATGCAAGGGTTGGTGATGATTGAAGGAGAGAGCATAGATTGAGATTGAGATTTCTTGGCTTGCAATTGAATTCGGTTTCACAAAATTCTTCACTTTCCATCCATTTTCTTGATTGAAACTTCTTCCATGGATGCTAAGGAGTGATTCCAGATCATAATCCAAGAGAATTCGTGGCTGAATCGTGTAGGAGCAATTGAATTTTTCCACCTGCAACTCACCATCGGATTTCAAGATTCAGGGGCTTTCAACCGGTTCTTTTGCATACAGAAGCAAGGAAAGGGTTCATTGATCGTGTTTGAAAGATTGGAGAGCTTAAATTGGAAGTTTAGTGCATCTGTTCATCCAAGATTTTCAGGTTGGTAACTTTCTTCCTCTAGCATGAATTAGGGAGAATCAAGGTGAATTAAGGTGTTAGATTCATTGTAGAACGGTGTAGGAAGGTTTTCAGACCATTAGTTTGAGAATTAGTGACCAATTTAGGGTATTACCATTTTCGGTTGAGAATTGGATATGGTGAATCTTGAGGATTTAGGTTGAATTAAGGGCATGAATGAGTTCGTGAGGGAATTTGGGATAAGTTTCATGTATTGACCATTTGCAATGGAGGCTCCTAGAGAGAATTATGGTTGAGGAAGATGACCGGAGCACCACCGGTGGTGGCCGGAGCTGGGCGCGAAGTTCAGAGGTTTAAAAGGTAGGAGATGACTCTGGGACCATCAGATCTTGGTTTGACTTGGACTATGACCCTCATCCAACGGCCACGTTTTAATCTCAGTTTGTGAAGGATCTGAATTAATGAAACGCATTGTTTCATTTGAGTGCTGAGTCTGGGCTTAATGAAATAACCACTATCCACACCCCCTGATGGCCCAACCCATGGTTTGAACTGTGTATCATTGCTATTTGCACCGCGCGTGTGTATATTTTAATTTGACTTTCATTATTTTTTCATTTTATTCATGGTTCTTGGAAAAATCATATAAAATTGAAAATTAATCCAATTAATCCCATTCTTTTTGAATTTTACTCATGATTAAGTCTAGTATGTTTTAGAGAAAAAATATTTTCATTTCATGCATTTTCTGATTTAATGGGAATTTTACATTTTAATTGATATTAAAATAGGTATGTTTGATACATAATTTTGTGGAATTTTTTGTGATCATGTGGTGATGATTTTGATTCTAATTTTTTGTGTGTGATTAGGTTAGACATGTATGCTCCCATAGCCTTTTTCTCACATTTTTGTGATGAAAATAGGTGTGCTTTCTAGATTGATATTTAGGTGCCTCCTTTTAGGGTATTAGGTTTAGTACCTTATAATGTAGAATTTATTTCTAGGTCTAATTTGATGATTTGATCTCTGAAATTAATGTGGTAGAGTCATGATTGACCTAGGTTCCCATAGTCATTTTTGTAGGATTTTATAATTGATTTTAGTATTTTAGTTAGGACTAACTTTAGTACTAGGTTTTGGGTGATCCTAACTTACTAATTCAACTAGTTTAACTTCCTTAGTCCCCTTAGATTAGGGTTTTTGCTTGGTTTGCCTTTGGTTGAGATTGAAGACAAGTTGAAGACAAGGTGAGGATGCTTGAAGTTGCTTGAAGTTGCTTGGAGCTTAGAGTTGTTTGTGCCTGAGGGTGTCTGATGAAGATTTAGGAGATAGAGGAAATAGGGAGAGCCTTATGATTAGAATGATTTCTTTCACAAATATGGAAAGCATCTTGTGCTTCCATTCCTCCCAATGACTAAAAGTCCTTCTAAGATATTCACATCCCTCCTTTGGAGGGATGAGTGGCTTTATCTGGGAAGTAGAACTTTGAGGGAACCAGTCTCTCATAATGATGAACCCTTACAGGCCTCCTTTGGTTGTCAGTAAGCTGTTTATCATTTCCACTCATCCTGTTAAGTCAATTGTCTTCTGGTTTGAGTATCTTGAAAGATGTTGGACTTGAGTTTGAAGTTGAGGACTTCACTGAAGAGTGTGGAAGAGGATGATTCCTTGAGCATTGCTATTTCAGCTGAAGCTTGAAGAGCTTGAAGACCAAGTTGATACTTGAAGATTCAATGGAGATTGAGTGAGGAGTTCCTTGCTTGAAGAATTGAAGGATGGAGTTGACACTTCCATGTGATTGAAGACTACTCTGAGAAGCTGAAGCTTGTGGGAGAAGAAGACCAAGTTGATACTTATGAAGAGGATTCAATTGAGATTGAGTGTGGAGCTGAGGCTTGAGGAATAAAGGATGAGTTGATATTTGCACTGATGCATTGAGAGCCTGAAGGAATCAATTTGATAATTGTGGTTAAGAATGAAGCCTGAAGGTAGAATTGACTGAAGAGCTGAAGCTTGGAGAAGGGAGGACAAGTTGAATCTTATATTTGATGGGTTGAAACCTGGAAAAGCAAGTTGATATTTGTCATGAAAGATGATAGCCTTGAAGGGTGATTGAGGTCTGAAGACTGGATTGCTGTCAGAAGAGCTGAAGCTTGGATTTGAAAGAGGGGTTGATCTGTTTTCTTCCTGTCTGTTTTATTTTCTGTGCTGATGTGCCTTGTTTGATTTGCTTGATGCATTAGAATAAGTTCATATTTAGATTGTTGTAAGCTAGGAGCATGATTGCAATAGAGGTTGAGTTGCTCCCTCTGCTTGTATTGTTACTGTATGGCTTTGCTTGCGGGTATTCGGTAGAGCCCAGCTCCCTTGCCCATGTGGTTTGTGTTGCTTGATAGTATTCTATTTCCTCTGTATGATTGCAGTTGCTCATTATTGTTTTGCTTGATAGCATGTCATTTCCTCTACATGATTGCAGTTATTCATATTTGGCTTGAGGTTGAGATGAGCTTGTGGAGGCTGCTGCCCCACACACATTTCCTCCCTCACTTGCATTGCATGCATTTTACAGTCGTTTACTGTTTACTGTTAAGCTGATGCTTTATCTGTTTCTGTTTATCATTGACATGATCCCCTAGGAATCTCATTTCCTTTGACAAGGAAGTGATGATAGAACTTTAGGTTGAAACCTATGCATGACAACTTCTAGGAGTTCCCTGTTTCAAACCTCAACCATAGGATGAATCCTTGGCATGACAACATTAGGACTTGATAGTCTCCCATTAGTTGAGCCCCTTCTCTTCTCATCTCAAACAGCTTAAGATACAGTAATCATGAATGATTTCTTTCGTACGTTACGAGCCTTAAGATATCTGAGAAAGGATTGTTGGAGAGCTTCTTTTCAACAGTCCGAATGTTTAGTATGGTACCCTTTGGGTGACATGCGACGCATTCACTCTCAGGTCATAGTCTCTAGTGCAATTGAAATTGCAAACACAATAAAAAACACTTCTTCCATAAAAGACAGAAAACAAACTTCAAACCTTTTCGCCCCGTGGGCCCATAATTCAAAGGAAGCTTTTCTGAAGAAAAGAGTGTCGTTAAACTTCAGCGCCAACGCAAGCAGGCTTTGTCCCTAACTGCTGGAACTGCTGTTTAACCCTACTCGATAAAATGGATGAATCTGAATTCCCGTAATCCGTATTAGCCCGAACTACGTAAGCTCTGATCTATCATACCTGGTGAGAGTATGTAGGCACAATACTGACGTATTGGCAAGCTACCTTCCCCATCACCCGTAGTAGGTCGAACTACGTTGACTCTGATTTCTCATTCTCTGATGAGAATACGTAGGCATAAAGCGCGACGCTTTGCCGAGTCATTTTCTTTTCTGTTTAAGCCAGCCTTGATAGGTAGATAGATAAACCAACTCGTCCAGTAAACACAACAAGCGTGGATCCCGTCGAGTACGACGGACGTGAGGGGTGCTAATACCTTCCCCTTGCGTAACCGACTCCCGAACCCAGACAATGGTTGCGATGACCTTGTCTTATACCTTTTCGTCAGGTTTTTCCGATCGTTTCCTTTCCCGCTCTGAGGGATAAATAAAGAAAGGTGGCGACTCTTCTGTTTTGCCGGCACCTTATTTTCGCGGAAGCGACAGCTGGCGACTCTGCTGGGGACTTGATAGTTTCCTGGGATCCAATGTCTCGTATGCGAGTCAGTTTGGGGATCCGACGTCCCCTGCGAGAGTCAATCCTAGCGCTTGTATGATTACTTGTTGGGTTGTGTTTATTTATTGCACTTTATTTCCCGCGCTTTATTTTCAGTATGATATGATTATCTGTGTTGTTGTGGGAGGGGCATTCTGATGAGTGAGAAGCCAGACCCAGGCTTGAGCGTACTTAGCATTAGTTGTGGAAATTAGTGGGCGCGTGCTTGCTTGGCAGGAACTAGTGTCTCATGAAATCCACGCTCAGACGAGGTTCTCCTGGTTGACTTCTTTTTCAACCCTTTGGGTTGAAGGGGTTGTTGGTTTGGAGGATTGTCGACTCTGGGGACCGATCATTTGGGATTCAGCCGAGTGAGGCCGCTTCATGAGCTGGTGATGCCACACCTTCTGGGTATCGTATCACCCCTCTTGAATGTCTGTGACGCTGATGACCGCATAGGATGCCGAACTTGAGTCAGTTTAGGTCCATACCTGTGAGCAGGGTTTAGTTTATTGCAGGAAACCTTGACCTTCAGACTACCTGGTTTTCTTGACAGCGAATCAGTTTTGATTGGGATCTGAGGATCTCGTCTGCAGATGTATGTTTGTTCTTGATAGAGCAGAGTTTTGGTCTTGTATCAGAGGTCCTTATTATCAGATGTTTGTTCTTGACAGAGCAGAGTTTTGGTCCTGTATCAGAGGTCCTTATCAGCAGATGTACGGTTGTTCTTGACAGAGCAGAATTTTGGTCCTGTATCAGAGGTCCTTATTATCAGATGTTTGTTCTTGACAGAGCAGATTTATGGTCCTATGTGTATGTTCTTGACAGAGCAGATTTGTGGTCTGATACCAGGGTTTTCTTCTTATCAGAGATAGTGGTTGTTCTTGATAGAGCATGATTATGGTTTTGTTGATACGGAATCTCCACAGCACAGTTGCCTTGATCTCCTGCTGCATGAATGCATTTTAAATTGCTTTGCATACTCATTTGCATTTCATTAACGTGTGTTTGTGTTGCAGGTACCGTTTCCCCCGATTCAGGATTTCTGGCCTTCTGTTGTATTGTTATGGGTCCTCTGAGGAAGACCGTGGCTTACAAGCTCCCTGTCCCTGATGTTGTGCACCTTACTGGTTTGATTGCTTTAGCAGATGATTCTGTGAGAGATGAATTCAGAAAGTCTTACGGCAAATTGCTCAGTTTGGTTCGTAAACCTTCTGCGTTCGAGTTGAATGGGTTGCACGCTCTGCTGCAGTTCTACGATCCTCCCTTGAGATGCTTTACTTTCCAGGATTTTGTTCTCGCACCCACGCTAGAGGAATATGCTGATTTGTTAGGTGTGCCTATCAAGAGGCAGATGCCTTTTGTTCATATGGATGCTGAGCCTAATCTGGCTAGTCTAGCTCTGTCACTTCATCTGGATGCCTCCGAGTTGGTACTGTCTAGTTGGAACAAGGTTACTGGTTTCTCCTTGCAGTTCTTAGTGGGAAAGGCTCAGCAGTGCGCCAAAGACGGATGTTGGGTCGTGTTCAATGCCATTCTCGCCCTGTGCATATATGGCATCATTCTGTTCCCCAATATGCCCGATTTTGTAGACTTCGACGCCTTTCGCATCTTTGCTTCAGGGAATCCAGTCCCTACCTTGATAGGAGATATCTACCATTCCATCCACTACAAAAACGAGAACAGGAGGGGTAAGAATGTCTCGTGCTGTGTGCCCCTGCTTTATAAATGGCTTGATAGTCATCTACCCAAGAGGGGTCCCTTTGTTTCGTCTGCAGCCACAGCTGAGTGGTCCGAGCGTTTGATGAGTCTATCAGCGGAGGATATTGACTGGTTTGACAGAGATAGGTTGGGTACTGAGATTATCTTTAGCTGCAGCGGGTTTCCGAACGTGCCTCTGATAGGCAGGAAGGGTTGCATAAACTATAATCCGTCTTTGCTGGTCCGACAGTTCGTGTACGCTTTGAGAGCTCTGCCGAAGGAGGAAGAGGTACAGGAATCTCTGTACCTCACTGGTCTTCTAGAGGGGGATCTGTTATCTAAGCTTCAGCGCACTTGGAATGGTATCAGTAAGAGGGGAAAACCATTGCTGGGGAGAAGTAATAGTCAGGCCTACGCTCCATACGTGACTTGGATCAGAGCCAGAGCAGACACTATAGGGATGTCGTTTCTTCCTGCCAAGCCAGAAAGCCCTCCAGTGATTGAAGAGCCTACTACCGTGCCCATTCAGCAGCATAATCAGGTGTTAGCTGAGAGAGATGAATTGAAGAGGGCAAATGAAGAACTGGAGAAAGAATTGGCGCAGCTCATAAGCGAGAGAAACAAAGCCGTTCATTCTTTCAAGAGACAGACAGAGCTGGTGAACCAGCTAGGTACAGATTTGACTAAGCAGATAGCTGAGCGTGCGCACATAGGTCGAGACTTCAAAGCTGTCAACGATGTACTGGCCATGAAGAAGCAGCACTTGGACGAAGCATATCGGAGGATATCCAAGTTCAACCAGCATTGGAAGGCCTCCCTAGCCAACAGGAAAGAGCGGGAGGATAAGCTGATGCGACAAATTTTCAAGCTGAAAGCCCAGGTGAAGGCTAATGAGAAGAGGTTTGATGAAGAAACCGCTCGCAGGTACGCCGCTGAAGGCCAGCTCAACAGGGCTCTTGCCAACCTAAAGGAGCGCAAACTGACGTTTGAGTTCAAGAAGCGGAAGTTAGAAGATTGTTTCGGCGAAGGAGCATGGGAAGATTCGGTCGAAGGTCTTCAATACACCATTATGCAGAGGGAGTTACTCGTCGAAGGGTTACTCACTTGGCCTGATCATCCAGAAACGAAGGGGTTGTTAGAAGAGTTTCGCGCCCGTGGACGTGCTTGACTATTTGTATTCCTTTTGTTTGATCATCATTGTATGCTGACCATCACCAGGCTTGTTGGCTGAGGTCATGCTGTTGATTCATCTTGTACTCCCTGATGTTGTGTACTGCCTTGAGGGGCTTTCTTCATATACATGAGATGTTATTTCCATGACTGGACTCAGACTTCTTATTATCAGCACTGGCACTCAGGCACTAGGATCGGGGGAAATCTCCCTAACGCACAGACACACGTTTGCATTTGCATGAAGCATTCGCATAACGAGCACTTTGTCGTTTTTTCCTAACCCTTTTGTGTTTTCAGGTTGTTTCAGGTTGTTCCAGGATTGATCAGAGACCTATCCACCGCTATCCGACCAGAGCAAATCAAACCAGAATCATGGAGCAAGTGCAAACTGATGTTCAGGAACTCTGTGAAAGAATGAACCGCTTCATGGAGCTCATGCAAGCGGTCGCCAATGGCCAGGATCAGCTCAGAACCTTGGTTCAGCCTTTGATTTCAAGGGTTGATAGCAATGGTGTACTCCATGGCGGGACCGTGCCTACCCCTCTACCAGTTGAAACTCCTCAGAATGGCGTCCCCGTGACCGTGGGGAATGGTAGTGCCAACGGCAATGTGATAGCTAACATGGGACTCAATGGTAATACGACGGGCGTCGGTGATGGGAGTCTTGAAGCTAACGTCAATGTTGGACTGGGCAATGGCAATGCAGGTGTTGGGAATCTGTTTGGGCCTCAGCCGTGGTTAGAAGACCGTCAAGACGATGTGTTCTCTCAAAGAGGTGCTGAAGGGGAGCTGACTGCTGAAGCACGGCTAAGGTTCAAGGCACTCGAGGATAAGATGAGGAACATCGAGAACCAGAACACCCTGGGCGTTGATATGTCCAAGTTGGGACTGATTGCTGATTTCAAGGTGCCTCCCAAGTTCAAGGTACCTGACTTTGAAAAGTACAAGGGCACCACTTGCCCTCGCGTCCATCTGAGATCATACTACCGGAAAATGTTAGCTCATTCTGAGGACGAGAAGTTGCCGATGCACTTCTTTCAAGACAGTCTGTCCGGGCCCTCCCTGGAATGGTACATGAGTCTGGAACCTACCAGTGTGCGCACGTGGAAGGACCTTGCTGAAGCATTCGTGCACCACTACCAATATAACAGTGACTTGGCCCCGAACCGAGTCCAACTGCAGAATCTGTCGCAGAGGAACAATGAAGGGTTCAAGGAATACGCCCAGCGGTGGCGTGAATTGGCAGCCAAGGTTCAGCCGCCGATGGTTGAACGTGAGCTTGTGCAGATGTTCGTAGCCACCCTCCCGGGGGTTTATTATGAGAAATTGGTCAGCGGTATGTCCAGAACCTTCTCAGGATCTCATTATCACGGGTGAGCACATTGAAAATGGGATCAAACTCGAGAAAATTCAAGGTGAGTCATCCTCAGCTGGAGGAGGCGGAAAGAAACCTTATGGTGGCAAAAGACGGGAAGGAGAAACGAGCGATGTGTCCAACGCTCGAAGGAAGGGTAAAGACCCTCACCAGCAGGTGGCCAGCATAACTATCCCGGCAGTTCAACAGCCACAGCAGCAGCAGCCGCAGCAGCAGCAACAGTCGAATCAACAAGGGTACAGAAAGTATCAGAACAGGGCACCTCTGTCGAGCCTTCACCTCGAGACACCGCCCATGTCGTACGCGCAGCTGTTATAAACTTTGCTTCAGCTACAGTTGATCCAGAAGAGGACCTTGGCTCCCTTGACAGGGGCACCTCCGCCAGGTTATGACGCAAATGCAACTTGTGAGTTTCACTCAGGGGCACCAGGCCACACAATAGAGAATTGCAAAGCCTTCAAGCACAAGGTACAGGACATGGTGGATGCCAAGATCATCAACTTCTCAGATAATGTGCCAAACGTCACGAAGAACCCTATACCGAACCATAGGGGAGGTGGAGTAAACGCCATTATTGAAGACGAGAGTTTGAATTTATTAACTGACGTCAGAGATCTGAAGACACCACTTAGCTTCGTTAAAGCTAAGTTGATGAAAAGGGGTTTCTTTCCAGGTTGCGGAGAGCTGTGTATGGGCTGTGCGACTAGTCCTGATGGATGTGAATAGTTGATAGAAGGAATTCAAAGTCTGATGACTGAAGGGATACTACAGTTTAGCCGGAGGGCCGAATGTGGATCGGGAGAGGTAATACTGAAGCAAGATGATGAGGTTGCCACCATCACCATCCCTCGCCAGACGATAACTATTTCTGCACCCAGACCGCCCACGATTACTATCACCAAAGCTGGGCCAATACCGTTCGAAAGCACTAATGCTGTCCCATGGCATTACGGGGCTGAAGTCTACTGCAATGGACAGAAGTTGGAGCTAGAACCGTTTGGGTCGTCTATGGAGAACCTTGCGAGAATCAGTGGTATTACTCGCAGCGGAAGAGTGTTTGCACCACCTGAGGTCGTGGTGGACAAAGCGGACAGAGCTGATGCAACTGATAAAGGGAAGAGTAATGTCGCTGAAGAGATCCCTCGTGGGGTAGACAAAAACTTACTTGTTAAAGACGCCGAAGAGTTTATGAGGTTGATTAAGAAGAGTGACTACAAGATCGTGGATCACCTCCATCAGACGCCCTCGAAGATTTCCATCCTGAATCTGTTGCTGTGTTCTGAGGCACACCGCAACGCACTGTTGAAGGTGTTGAACACTGCATATGTATCGCAGGAAATATCGGTAAACCAGCTGGAAGAGGTCGTAGCCCACGTGAATGCTGGAAACGGGCTAGGTTTCACTGACCTAGAGCTGACGCCGAAGGGGAGGAACCACAATAGTGCCCTGCACATCTCGATAGAGTGTAGAGGAACGATTATGTCTCACGTATTGATAGACACAGGGTCATCGCTCAATGTTCTTCCGAAGAAGGCATTGATGAAGTTGGATACTCGCGGAGTGATTTGCACACCCAGTGATCTGGTTGTGAAAGCATTCGATGGAACCAAACGCCATGTTTTCGGGGAGGTGACGTTGCCGATCCAAGTTGGGCCGGAAACGTTCGATGCGGGCTTTTACATTATGGACATCATGCCTGCCTACAGCTGACTCTTGGGCCGGCCATGGATCCATTTGACGGGTTCCGTGACCTCCACGTTGCACCAGACACTCAAGTACGCTGTCGGAGGTAGCATCGTGACTGTTTGTAGCGAGGAAGACATAATGGTGAGCCATTTGTCATCCTTCAAGTATGTCGAGATGGATGGGGAAATCCACGAAACCCTATGCCAAGCGTTCGAAGCTGTTAAAGTCAAGGACGTAACTCCTGCGATCACTGAGAAGCCAGAGATGACTCTCTCTTCCTTCAAGGAAGCCCGGGCCGTTGTTCAAGCCGGATCTACCCCAGGTTGGGGGCGAATTTTGGAGATACCTAACAAGCAAGACAAGTTTGGGTTGGGATATTCTCCTGCGGCTGAAGCCTCTTCTTCTAGCAGTGCGTCGCGAGGTAAAGGGCCGATCCAGTTTACCAGTGGCGGGGTGATATTTGAAAGCGTCAACGCGGTGTCTGAAGACAGCGGAGATAGCGACTATGACTTAGACTCTTGGATCCAGCCAGGCGAGGGCCTTACCAACTGGTCCGTCAAGGATATCATCCAGATGACAAGCGAAGAGTAATGATTTACTTTTTCCAATCATTGTACAACCCTATGTCCTACCCGGGGCATAGTGGTTTTATTGTCAGGGCCTTGTTTGATTATGTACATGCATTTTATCAATAAATCAAAAGGCATTTTTCTTCGTATTCAAATATTGTGGTCTCTGTTATTCCTGTTTTATATTTGTTTTGAAAAACAATAAAATGGCAATGAGGTTTGTGCTAACCTGCATATCCTTGTTTTAAGCTTAACCCTTGTTATCGCAGGATCCACATAACAGATGACATCGACTCTGGACCTTCTACGACTCACTTCGACTTTGATTGCCCGATCTATCAAGCCGAAGAAGAGATTGATGAAGACGAAGACCTTCCCGAAGAGTTGGCCCGCTTGTTGAAACAAGAAGAGAAAGTTATTCTGCCTCATGAGGAGGAGATCGAGATTGTGAATTTGGGTTCTGAAGAACTTGTCAGGAACGTCAGGATAGGGGCTGCATTGCAGAGTAATGTCAAGCGAAGATTGGTCGAGATGCTAAGAGAGTACAGTGACGTCTTTGCTTGGTCATACGAAGATATGCCCGGACTTGATACTGACATCGTGGTCCACCACTTGCTGCTGCGAGAAGATTGTCCTCCCGTTAAGCAGAAGCTTAGGAGGACACGACCAGATATGGCCGTCAAGATCAAAGAAGAAGTGCAGAAGCAGCTTGATGCTGGCTTCTTAGCGGTCACTACTTACCCTCTATGGGTCGCCAAAATAGTGCCTGTACCGAAGAAGGACGGTAAGGTACGAATGTGCGTCGATTATCGGGATTTGAATAGGGCGAGCCCTAAAGATGATTTCCCGCTGCCTCATATTGATGTGTTGGTCGACAATACAGCTCAGTTCTCCGTGTTTTCGTTCATGGATGGCTTCTCCGGTTACAATCAGATCAAGATGGCGCCGGAGGACATGGAGAAAACTACGTTTATTACGCCTTGGGGAACATTTTGCTACAAGGTAATGCCTTTCGGTCTAAAGAATGCAGGGGCCACTTACCAACGAGCAATGGTTACTTTGTTTCATGATATGATTCATCATGAGATTGAAGTCTATGTTGATGACATGATTGCGAAGTCCCAAACGGAGGAAGGACATCTGGTCAATTTGCTGAAGCTTTTTGAGAGGCTTAGAAAGTTCAAGTTAAGGCTGAATCCTAACAAGTGTACTTTCGGAGTACGGTCCGGAAAACTACTGGGGTTTATCGTGAGCGAAAGAGGCATCGAGGTTGATCCTGCAAAAATAAAAGCGATACAAGAGATGTCAGCGCCAAGAACAGAAAAAGAAGTTCGTGGTTTCCTGGGCAGAATAAACTACATTGCGAGGTTTATCTCTCAGCTCACGGCCACGTGTGAACCGATGTTCAAACTGTTAAAGAAAGATCAGGTGATTATCTGGAACGAGGATTGCCAGAAGGCACTCGAGAAGATAAAACAGTATCTGCAGGAACCTCCGATCTTGATACCCCCAGTGGTCGGACGACCCTTAATCATGTACTTGACAGTTCTTGAGAATAGTATGGGGTGTGTTCTCGGTCAGCACGACGAGACGGGCAGAAAGGAGCATGCCATTTACTACTTGAGTAAAAAGTTCACGGACTGTGAATCTCGCTACTCGATGCTGGAGAAGACGTGTTGTGCACTAGCCTGGGCTGCCAAACGTTTACGACAGTACATGCTCAATCACACGACCATGCTAATTTCGAAGATGGATCCGATCAAGTACGTCTTCGAGAAGCAAGCGCTTTCGGGCAGGATTGCCAGATGGCAAATGGTGTTGACGGAATATGACATTCAGTACGTTTCCCAAAAGGCCATTAAGGGAAGCGTATTGTCTGAGTATCTTTCCGAATAGCCGATCAAAGATTACCAGCCGATGAAATTTGAATTCCCTGATGAGGATATCATGTTTCTCAAAGCGAAAGGTTGCGATGACCTTGTCTTATACCTTTTCGTCAGGTTTTTCCGATCGTTTCCTTTCCCGCTCTGAGGGATAAATAACGAAAGGTGGCGACTCTTCTGTTTTGCCGGCACCTTATTTTCGCGGAAGCGACATTACTTTCAATCACATTCCTAGAGAAAGCAATCAATTGGCTGACGCTCTTGCCACGTTGTCATCCATGTCCAAGGTTAAGTGGAAGAATGAGGCACCCTCTATCCTTATTGAACATCTTGATGAGCCTGCCCACTGTTTGGAAGCAGAGGTAATAATCGATGGTCAACCTTGGTTCTATGATATCAAGAGGTATCTAGAAAAGCAAGAGTATCCAGAAAACGTTTCCATCACAGACAAGAAGTATTTAAGAAGGCTTTCGTCTAAATTCTTCTTAAGTGGGGATGTGCTTTACAAGCGAAACTATGACTGGTCCTGCTCACATGCATGGATAGACACGAAGTTGACCGGATCATAAACAAAATCCATGAAGGTTCTTTTGGTACACATTCCAGTGGACACACGATGGGTAAGAAGATTTTGAGAGCTGGTTATTATTGGTTAACGATGGAAACTGATTGCTATCGTCACATGCAAACATGCCACAAATGTCAAATCTATGTAGATAAGATACATGTGCCGCCAGGTCCTCTGAATGTCTTGACGTCGCCTTGGCCTTTCACCTAGTGGGGCATAGATGTGATCGGATGCATCGAGCCAACTGCTTCAAACGGTCATCGTTTCATCTTAGTGGCCATTGACTACTTTACTAAATGGGTGGAAGCCGCATCTTATGCCAATGTCACCAAACAAGTGTCACTCGCTTCATCAAAAAGGAAATCATTTGTCATTATGGGGTCCCAAATAAAATCATTACTGACAATGGTTCAAACCTCAATAACAAGATGATGAAGGAATTGTGTGAAAGCTTCAAGATCGAGCATCATAACTCATCACCATATCGCTCGAAGATGAATGGCACCGTTGAAGCAACGAACAAAAACATCAAGAAGATTATTCAGAAAATGCTACCATTTGCTTTGCATGGCTATCGCACTTCTACTGGGACAACTCCATTTTCTCTTGTGTATGGCATGGATGCGGTACTCCCTGTTGAGGTAGAAATTCCTTCCTTGAGAATTCTGACTGATGTCAAGCTTGACGAATCAGAATGGGTGCAGGTGAGATTTGATCAACTTAACCTCATTGATGAAAAACGCATGGCAGCCATCTGCCATGGCCAGCTTTACCAAAAGCGGTTGAAAAGGGCGTTTGACAAGAAAGTTCGCCCTCGAGATTTCGAAGTGGGAGACTTGGTATTGAGAAAGATTCTGCCAATCCACACAGACCCAAGGGGCAAATGGACACCTAACTATGAGGGTCCATATGTTGTGAAGAAGGTTTTCTCCGGAGGGGCCTTGATATTATCCAACATGGACGGTGAAGATCTGTCATCCCCTGTAAACGCAGACGCAGTCAAAAAATACTACGCTTGAGAGCAAACCCGGTGGACAACAATAAAAAAAAGGGTCCAGGAAAAAGTTAGGGTTAAAATGAAAAATAACACCCGATAAGTCGAAAACCCTTAGGGGTAACTTAGGCAAAAAAGGGTATCCCGGTAGACTGAAAACTCGAAAGGCAGTCTAGGCAAAAGTTAGGGACCTAAAAAAGAAAAGACTGAGGTCTGCGAAAAGTCTGTGAGCTCATCATCAGAATAAAGAGAACTACACATGGGGAAGATCAATCCATCCACCTTCCTCAGAGGCAATGTACGAGAAGTTTCAGGCCATAGGGATCATAGCAGAATTGGAACTCAATGAAAATCCGATCCTTTTTCACATTACCATTGTGCTTTTTGTCATTTTTTTTTGCAATTACCTCTTTTAGGAATTGTATCCTTATGTAAAATTACCCATTTATGGGTCGCTTTATCATCAATAAAAATATCTTTCATCAATTCGTGTGTCACATTTATTTTCTTCTATGTTTGCAAAAAGTGGAATTTTCATTCTTAATAAATATTGCATTGAAAATTAGGGGATAACGATAATAATAACAAAAGAAAGCATAAAGTTGCTCTTCGACCTAGGTGTATGAAGGGTAAAAGCGATCTCTAGTAGGCGCACGTGTACACTAAGCATCGTCTTATCATAAAGTTCGCCAGGGACTTGACCAAATCAGGGGCAACCTGACTGGCCAGCACAGCTTGTCTGATAAGACCATCTGGAGATAATCCAAATTTCATCACGAGGATGTTGGGAAGTCAAACTCGACGCCCCAAATCAAAGCCCAATCACTTGGCATAAATTATCACCCCTAACCTGCATGTTCTTACGTCCCTGACATTTTTGCATACATGCTGCATCATTACATGTGCTTAGCCACTCATTCTCAAAGATGCGAATTTCCTGTGGAAATCCTGGCAGGATCCTTTTGGAGTGTTTATCCATTCACTTACCTTTTGTAAGTCCTTTTGAGCCTTTTACATGAGATATTTTCTCACCTTACCTTTCGTAAGGGATTTCATTGCCTTTTGCGTGAAATCCTTTCCCTTCGCTTCCCTTTTGTAAGCGTTTCTCGCTGTCTTTTACATGCGACAAAAACATTGTTTTGGGTATCTTCGATCAATTTGGACGCTTGATGCCTGTGTGGCCAAGAACTGAATGGTCACCATACTTAAGAAATATCATCTCAGCCGTTGTGCCTGTGAGATCAAATGATGTTCTAATATCCTATACAATTTCCTCTACCTTTTGCAAGAGGATGGTTATTGCCCTCAACATACTTTTTGTGAGTCTTTTTGAAATATCCCTACCTTGCCTTTCACAACAGATTCAACTTACCTTTAATAAGACCTCTCGTACCTTTTGTATAGGTTCTTGTCAGCTTACCTTTCGTAAGTATCCTGTCTACCTTTTGTAGAAGGAACATTTTCTCCTAACCTTTTGTTCAGGAATATTTTCTGCTTTTCGCAGAAGAAAATACGATCATCCTCTCCTGAGGGAGTTTCCTATCTACCTTTTGTAGAAAGAATATTTCTCCTAACCTTTTGCTCAAGAATCCTCTCTAACTTTTTGTAGAAGGAACATTTTCTCCTAACCTTTTGTTCTGGAGTCCTTTCTGCCGTGACAGAAGGAAATACGATTGTATTCTCCCAAGGGAGTCTCCTCTACTTGATGTAGAAGGAGTTACCATATTGTCTTCAAACCTTTTGTTTTGGAGTCCTCTCTACCTTTTGTAGAAGGAATATTATCTTCAAACCTTTTGTTTTGGAGTCCTCTCTACCTTTGGTAGAAGGAAACATTTTCTCCAAACCTTTTGTTCGGGAGTCCTCCTTGCCTTTTGAAAGAGGGAAACCATTTTTTTAGAGTCCTCTCTACCTTTCGTAGAAGGAATGTCTCATTGTTATTTCTAGAGTCCTTTCTCCCTTTCGTGAAAGGAATATCTCACATTTCTATTTCTTGAGTCCTCTCTATCTTTTATAGAAGGAATATCTCTTGGCCAATTACGTTTCCATATTACGAGGTGCCTCCTCTTCCGGCTGGCAAAGCACTCATGTTCATTCTGCATTGCATCTCAAGCATATCATCATATCCCTCATACCCCTTCTTCAATAACAAGACACCTTTTTCAAGCCATCTCCTTGACTGTCTACTTTCACCCCACACCTCTCTAGTTGAAAATCCCGGGTATTCTAGTATTTAATTCTCTTCTACCATGACAGTTGAATAAGTTTCTTTCAGCTTATTATCCAACACAGTATTCCAATTCAAGGTGAAACTCCAACAGAGTATTGCAATTCAAGGTGAAACTCCATGACAATTGAATAAGTTTCTTTCAGCTTCTGCTCCACTGATGAAGTGTTGCTGCCATCGGTTTCTAAAAAAGGCTAGACTTTTAAAATCCGTCCCGTCGCTGACTTCAACCTTTCTTGAGTTCTCCGGCTACGGTTTTTCTTCCTGGCATTTAAGACAATTCATATTAGATTCATTAGTACAAATTAAGCAATTCATGAGTATCTTGGATCAAGAAAGGAGAGCATTCAAAGAAATTTAATGTTAATAGAAGCAGATTCAGGAAGGTTCCAAACATGACTAAAACGAACCAGAAATATCAAACACGACGCTACACGTTCTACTCAAAAATGGAAATTAATTTAAATTCCTCAAGAAAGAATCATCACCTTCAATTCCTTCCAAAATGGTCCAAACATGATCCGTATGATATTGGAAACCTCATCATTGTTCTTCAATTTACATTGCCCCCTACAACCCTATATAAGAAGCAATTCAAACACTCACAAAGAGGAGGAAGAGCACACATCAATTCGCCAAAAAACTTCACAAAATCCCTAATTCCAAAAACCCAGAAATCGGAAAAGGGAATACTTAGCTTTTTCACGGTCCCTTCTTCTTAGAGTTCCATTGCCATCACAAACTCCACCACGAAATCACCGTTGCAAATCCACGCCTCTAACCATCTCCACGAACCATCCATCCTTGAGAATCCTGTGAACTCCAAGGAGACCGTAAGTTATTTTCAACTAACATTGATAATTTCTTTTTGTTGTTGTTTGTTTATCTGTTGTAATCCAATGCGTGTATGTCCATCGTAACCACAACACACCCTCACATCACAGACACTCATCTCCATTTGATCACGATCCAACGATCCGCATTGCCGCCCACGATAAGTCCTACGCACTCGCGCTACGTCTGATCTATCGCCCCTTAATTAACCACCATCAACTCCAGTAATCAACTTTTTTCTTTAATTAATCATTAATCTAAAAACCCTTTAATTAATCCTCTTATTAATTAATTAAATTGACCTTAATCAAACCCTTTATATATATATATATATATATATATATATATATATATATATATATATATATATATATATATATATATATATATATATATATATATATATATATATATATATATATAAAATTAAGTTAATACCCTTTTTTTAAATTAGCATTTTAATTAGTTAATCTATTTAATTAATCTTGTCTTTATTAATTTAATTAACCTTTTAATTAGCTTTATTTTGACAACCCAATTTATTCACCTTTAATAATTTACTCTATCATTTCAATTTCCCTTTTAAATATAATTTATGCTATTTGAAAACTAGTTTATTTAATAATAAAACAATTTCATAATTTATTTTCGTTTGCTAAAAAAAATTAATAATCTAAAAACCATTAATAATAAACAATTTCTTTTCTTATTTATCTTGTTATATTAAATCTTGATAAGAAACTCCATGGCACCAATTTTTGATAATAACCTTTTATAGCAAACTCTTTTTATCAAATATTAAGACTTATCTTCATAATTAATTTAATAAATAACTTTTATTAAAATTGAACAATATCTCCTTTTAATTAAAATAAATATTTTAGAATCCTTTTAGCTAAATTTCTACTTAGAATTTAGTTCACCTATAAAACTTTTTATTAAAACTAATATAATAGAATCAACTTTCCCTACAGATAATTTCGCTAAAATGAACTTAATTCAACATTACCCCTTAAAATCAATCTCTTCCTAAAATTAATATATCGTAAATCAATCAATCGTGCATGATTCCACATGCTTACGTCTCTGCTCCGAGTCCACTCACATATTCACCTTTCACACTTGTACACTTCAGCGCTTTCATGCGTGTGCATGCCTTTGTTTTCTGCAATTTATATTATCGCATTGCATAACGTCCAAAGGAAGAATCTGCGCATGACTTAAACAATTGTGCGTATGCATATAATTTGTATCATATTCCCCATTGATCCTTGATCCCATTCAAGTTGATCTTTTAAGTTAGATCCTACCCCATAAGGAAGACCTTTTCCTTTTTTACAACTTAGAATAAAAACAATTCAACTCAAATCAAACTATTCAAAAATATCAGAGAATAAGATGTTAATCATCTTAAGCGAGATAAAACTTCTATCTCATAACAATTCAATCGATATGTAGGGACTTTTCTGCTTAAGAAAGATAGAGGCGTACTTGTTGACAATCCGAGTACTTGAGCCCTTCTCTTAAGACGATGCAAAGACTATTTTCCTACAAAGTTGTGGCGGTTAAATTAAGTAATCTCCCTTAAAATGAAAACTTGTCTTTTCTCCTAGAATCAATCAATCAACTTCCCTTATCCCATTAGGAACTTTGACCATAGTCAAAGAACTCCTTAAACCCTTTAGCTGAACTACAAATACTCTGATTCCATTTCCGTTAGGATATGTAGGCACAAGATGCAACGTCTTGACGAGTATACTTAGAAATAAACCCCTAGGTCTTTTACCTTTAAGCAGATAAACCTTAGCAATAAACAAACATAAAACCAAAGGTTCCTGTAGAGTACTACAGAAACTTAGGATGCTAGTACCTTCCCTAAGTTTAACCAACCCCCGAACCTAAACTCTCTAGCTTTTGCATTTGTATTGCATTGTGGGTAATTCGAGATTTTTCCCTTCCTTTGGACAAATTAAAGTTCGGTTGCAAATGAATTAAGATTCAAGCTCATCAATAGCTTGGTATCCAAATTTCACCGTGACACTCACTACTAAGTTTTAAAGCCTGAGAATGAAAGATGATGAAAGCATACATGACTTTCATATAAATATTCTTGAGATTGCCAATGCTTCAAGTGCTCTTGGTGAAAAGATGTCTGAAGAAAAGCTGGTAAGAAAAATTCTCACATCTCTTCCCAAGAGATTTGACATGAAAGTAACTGCCATAGAGGAAGCTCAAGACATCTGTAAGATGAAAGTTGATGAACTCATTAACTCTCTGTTAACATTTGAAGTAGGAATAGGTAACAAAACTGACAAGAAAAAGAGCATAACTTTTGTGTCAAATACTGAAAGAAGAGATGATGAACCTGATGAGGATACAAATGAAAACCTATCAAAGTCCATGGTTATCCTGAGAAGACAATTCAACAAGGTAATAAAAAGAATGGATATCAAGACAAGACCAAATGTCAAGAACATCTCACCTGACATCAGCAAGTCAATTGATGCAGGAAGAAAAACTAGGACTGAAGAAGAATCCTCAAACAACAAAGGGATACAATGCTATGAGTGTGAAGGTTTTGGTCACATCAGATCTGAATGCCCTACCCATCTTAAGAAGGAAAAGAAAGGTCTAGCTGTTTCATGGACTGATGAAGACTCTGACAGTGAGATTGAAGAAGAATCTGCCAAACGTGTGACAGCCTTGACTGGAAGATACTACTCTGATGAAGACTCCAGTGAAGATGAATTGACCTTTGAAGAACTAGCAGCCTCCTACAAAGAACTGTGCCTCATAAGTGAAGAAGTTTGCCAGCAAGGAGAAAAACAGAAGAAACACATCCTCAAGTTAAATACTGAAAAGGAGGAACACCTGACAGTTATCAATGGTTTGAATGATGAGGTTGCTAAACAGACTGAAACTATTACTAAACTAACAGAGGAAGTTGCTCAACTGACTTCCCAACTTAACCATATGGGAAAGTCTGTTAGAATGATGAACAGTGGTACCAAAAGTCTTGGAAGAGATTCTTCAATATGGCAAGAGATCTGGAGACAAGACAGGGTTAGGGTTCAATGAAAACAATAACTCTGCCTCTCACCACAAACCCTCTGAATCAAGGCAGAAGATGTTCTAGCAGATGTCTCAACATCATGACAGAAGACAAACCAGTCAACCAAGAAAATTCCAAAGATGGAGATGTCATCACTGTGGTCGCTTTGGTCATATAAAGTCCTTCTGTTTCAAACTGCATGGATATCCAAACTCTACTACTAAGACAAGACCCAACCTCAACACTCACAACTCTAAGAAGCAATGGGTTTCCAAGACTCCTGTCACTAAATAATGGTTGCCCAAAACTACTACTACTTGCTCCATAGCTCATATGTCCCTAAAAACCTCTACTAAGGAAAATAGGTACTTTGACAGTGGGTGCTCAAAACAGATGATAGGAATCAGAAATATGCAAATGGACATCAAACCTCAGTCAACCAGCTATGTGACGTTTGGAGATGGGGCCAAAAGGGAAATCAAGGGAGTTGGCAAATTAAACTGCTCAGGAACACCTGATCTTGACAATGCATTGTTGGTCAAAGGGTTAACCACCAATCTGATTAGCATTAGTCAACTGTGTGATCAAGGTCTAAGTGTCAAATTTACTGAACTTGAATGTCTGTTTACAAATGAAAAGGGAGAACTGATCATGAAGGGAGTCAGATCCAAGGACAATTGTTACCTATGGGCTTCTCAGTGTCGCACCTCGAAAATTCCATTTCAAACATACGACCCTCGCGCAAAAGGCGCGGAAATGCGGTTCGACAGAGTTGCCACCGAACTTTATTTTTCCCGAATGAACGGGAGAGGAAAATATCGAGAAAACCTCATAAACGCGGAAGGAACACGGTCGTCGCAACCATATTCCTGGGTTCGGGAGTCGGTTACGCGAGGGGAAGGTATTAGCACCCCTCACGTCCGTCGTACTCGACGGGAACCTCTTAGTTTGAGTTGTGATGGAGTTAGCTAAACTTAATTCTCTTCTCACTACTAAATGCTAAAGGATACTATAAAGGATAAAGACGCTAGGGGAAAGGGGGGATGGTTAGAGGATAGGGTGCTCGCCAAGGATTGGGGCCCTTGTGCCTACGTATGCTCATTCGGACGAGAATGAGAAATCAGAGCGTCGTAGTTCGACTACGGGAAAGGATGGGGGAAATGGAAGATGGAGGGGATTGTGCTCGCCAAGATCATCACAATCTTGTGCCTACGTATCTTACATTCAAGAATGAATGAAGAATTAGAGCGTTCGTAGTTCGTGGTAACAACCACGAAAGAAACTGGATTTGAATTGGTTTGAAATGGGTACGGATGACGATTACTCGAAGCTTAAGAAAGACTTCTCGTACCCAAGTAATCGGAAGAGCGAACCAAAGACTTGGAACACTCTCTTTTTCATCTTGAAGGATAATGTTATGTTTGAATGGTGTTTGAACTGATGACGATTACTTTAGCTTAAGAAAGATTTCTCGGACCAAAATAATCGGGAGGGCGAACCAAAGACCTGGAACACTCTCTTTTTCATCGTAAGAGAAGTTGTGTTTGAAAGGATGAGGTTGAAATGATGACGATTAATTGAAGCTTAAGAAAGACTTCTCAAACTCCAAATAATCGGGAGAGCGGACCAAAGACTTGGTACACTCTCTTTTTCATCGTGAAAGGAAAGTTGTTTGAGTTGGAGATAGTTGAACGATGTCGAGTTGTGAATATTATTTAGAGGCGTCAATTGCTCACACACGAATAATATAACTCGCATATAAACAACGGAAAGCAAGATCAAAGACTTGAACCTACTCTTTACACCTTGAAATGAATTGAATAGTTGTTAATTGATTGATATTTTGTTACGAAAATCCACTTGACGTTGGATCAAGGGTTTGACACATTATCGCATGCAAAGCGTGTTGAAAATGAAATTATTTGAAAAAGAGACCGACTTGACTTACGCATCAAGGGTCGAGTTGTAATAGGTTGATGGCGAATGCGTATAAGCACACGACTTACAAGGGTTTGAAAATGGCTCGATGATGAATCGAGAATTAGTTTGAAAATAGTTTGAATCCGCTCTAGTCCCTATGGGTGCTCCTAGGAGATAAACTAATAATCAAAGAAATACGAAACATACATCGGAATGGGAGAGGGGTACATGTAATTTACACGGGATTGCACGAAATAAAGGGGTTTCATTGTCAGGTAGCCCAAGAGAAAGTCGTGTGTGTGCATTTGTGTCCTAAACTACGCCTTGAGCAAAGTCGGGCACGACTTAAAATCAAGATACCTGCAAATAACCAACGATACAACAGTCCACCAATTTGGCTTTTAGGAGTTTCGATAATTTATTAAGTGTTTTCAAATATGGGTGAGTGAGATATGAATAATGAGATATGATAATAAATAATATGGATAAATATGATAATATGAAATAATATGAATAAAGTTTGACAGAAATTAAATTTAAAGTTAGTTTACCGAAATAAAATCGAAAGAACAAAGGTGGTCTCGGATCCTTTGTTTCACGCCACTAATGTGACGGTTAAAAGGTGGAAGTCTCGTCATCGACCGCAAAACGGCGAAAAGATGCCCAATAACAAATGCGTAGTAAAAATCAACTTTAAAAAAACCATAAACTTCTAACATTATAAATTTAAAAGAAAATAATATTATAAAAACTACATACATAATATAATAAAATTCGTTTTAAAACTAATATAGAAATATAATACAATATGTTTATACAAAATTATAAAAGAAAACATTAACAATAAAACATTATTTTTTTTTAAAAGAAATAAATGAAACAGGGGGGGTATGTACAAATCCAGCGAGTGTATGAAAACAAAACAGCAAGGGATCCTTTGGGCCTTGAGGGCCCATCACCCTTCAGCAGAACCCGTAAAAGGGGAAGGGAGATGAAAACGGGGGGTGAACAGATGACGGTGTGGAATTTCTATGGGCCTTACAGCCCACTAATCATAATCCATAAAAAAAAAAGAAAATAAAAGATAAAATAATAATAAATAAATAAAAAATATAAAAAGGGAAAAAAAACGAAAGTCTTCCTCCTCTCGTCCGCACACGACGGAATAGACCTAAAATTCTCCTTGAAAAAAAAAACAACCTTCTTCGTTCCAAAATCAATTTCCCAGACTCGCTTCTTTTTCATCTCATCCCTCTCTCGCCAATCTCGTTTTGTTTCTGTTCTTTCTCTTTATTGTGTGGCGTATGGCAAGGAAAGGTGAATCGGTGATGATTTGGTTGAGTGTAAGTTGGAGAAGGTTAAGGATGAAGTTGACGATGGGTCTTAGGAGGAGAGGTTTCGTAAAAAAAGGCGGATGACGGTTGGGGTCATTTGTGGTTGATTGAGGTTTGCAATTATCGGAGAAAGCGTTGAATCTGAAAATTTGAGGGTCAAACGGAAAGGGGTTTTTGAAGGTTATGGAAAAAATGTTGACGAAACTTATGGATGTTAATGGTGGAGGTTTGTAATGGTGGTTAGGGTTTGTTCGTTTGGGAAAGAGGGATTCTCAGTGTTGTTACGGTTGGGTTTAGGAGGTAAGCGAGTTGAAGGAAGAATGGGTTCTCCTGGGTGAAGGTGAGTTATTTTCTGGGTATTATTAAGCTCTGAAAATGGTGAAAGTGGACGAGTTTGAGTTGTTACGTTTCTGGGTTCGTTTCTGTTCGTGTCTGGGTTTTCAAGAAGTGGGTTGAAGTTGTTGAAGTAATGAGAAGGTTCCCCCCCCCCCCAAAACAGTTCTATTGTGGTTGTTTGATTTATCGGATTGAAGTTTAGGTCCCCCCCAAAGTGATTTGAGAATGGGGGTTATATGGAATCCAAAAAGTCATTCAAGCTGTTGTAGAAATATTGGTTTGGAGCAATCTCTCGCATTCCTTTGGTTCTCTGCCTCTTTTATTGTCTCTTTCTCCCTAAAAAAAACCTTCAAAACTTGTTCAAAAAGTTTTGGTACCAAAACTGATATGTCATTTTCATTGCAGGTCGTAGGCTGTGTTGTGTTGGTTTGCAGGGTTTGTCTTATACAGAGATAGAGTAGCAGCAGTGCAGGTAGCAGGTTAGTACACAGGCTGTGTTTAGTCATTTTCACATTCCAAAGTATGTTGGTTGGTTATTGATAAATTACTTTTAATGTTGTCTTGTTGTTCTATAATAACAGGTCCAGGTTTTGTTTGGAAAAAAACAGGCCTTGATGGAGTTGCAGCAGGTTCGTACAAATTGATGCACATAGGACAGTACGGCTGATGCAGACTTGTGCAGAGATTTCATCATGGAAACATAGACATTGGAAAGTGACGGATTTGCTCATGGCCTGGGGATAATTGGAGCTGAGTATTTTGTATCCCCTGTTTTGCGTCTCGTTTCGTTGTCGTTATTGGCTGTCTTGCGTGAGAAATTATGAGCTGGGATGTGTAACAGCTTGTTGCGAATTCGTACAAATTGTTTTCTCTTCTGAATCATGTCGGTATGAACGGCCCCTTTTGTGGCCTCTTTCTGAAAGTTATTGTCGCCTCTTTTCTGTAATTTTTTCTCTTATTTTCATCTTTATGCTACGAATTAAACATTTACTCCGTATTTTGTATGCGAGACGCAGGATCGCATGTGACGAATCAATTGGCACATTGTGAAAAACTGATGGTGTTCTCTTTCTATTTTGCTTGCAGGAATCATGTGCCTCACACCATTGCCGAAACAACCGTTCCAGTGCTGCTGCAACTTACTCTCCCGCTGCGAGTGGGCTTTTGGGAGCCACTATTGTGTTAATGTGCTGCAATAATCTTGTCAACTTTCCTGTCCGTCTACTGTTATTTTTACACACCGGTTTTTAGAAGAATTGTCAACGGGCCGGTTGTCTCCGCTTTGATGCCAACACGATGGTGGTAAGTGAAGTGGTAAGGAAACAATTTCAAATTATCGTATCTCATGCGGTCTTTTCGTATCTTCCAACTGTGTGACTTTTGTTATCTGTCATAGAATATTACAAGCATACATAATAGGTTGTGACAATTTCTTTCGCCTGTGCAGCTGTAAACCTCATATATTTGCGGTGGATATGGCAGTGTAACAATATATGATGAAGACGGGGTTCATGCTTCCTTCGGTGTAAAAACTCTCAGATGTCGTTTACCGCAACGCGAGCATAGCATGTCCAGCCACCCACAGAACCAGCAAGAGTCATGAAGTTCTTGATTTTGAGAGCGCGTATGGGCTGGCAGAAGGTTCTCAAAGATGTGCAGATGACACTCTGCCGAGAATGAACGGCATGGTAACAATTACTTCTTGCACCGTGTGAAAATTTCCAATTCCATCTTGCGAGATAATGAATATGGAAGCTACTTGTTAATACCTAGGAACTTCCCCTGTTGTATTTCGGTAAAACTCATCATGTTGCTGTCGTAACAAACAAGAATCTTTCTCCATTATTTATTTTTTATTAATACATGGCTTGTTTGACATGAAATTGCAGGTGATAACATTTATGGTTGTGATATGGGCCATATGAGCAAGGTTATTTGAAGGATGGTGCCGCAATTTGCTGTTGTAGAGGCACTTGAGCGTTGTGTGAGGCTATCATGTACGAAATCTTCGAGGATAGCTGTATGTGGGCCAAGGATGCCGTTTGACATTTTGGTTCAAAAATTTGGAGCTATCTAGCAGTAACTTTTCTGAAATACCATTCTGGTTTTGTACTGCGTGTACCGGTCATTTGCATCCGGAATTGTCTTTTTGTGGAGGCTGTTGGTGAAATTGTACATTTTTGTTTGGTGTATCTTAAAAGCATTGACTTGGGCAATATAAACTGGGCCGTGACAATGAGGTTGCGGCTTCACTTTTTTTTTTCATCATCGCTTGTAAATAACTTTGAAGCACTTGAAACACAAAAAATCCTCTTTGAACCCACTTGAATTACGATTTGACCAATTTAATTTCAATTTGAAGCAAATTAAATCCAACTTATCACAAACTGATTTTGAAAATTGAAGTAACCTTAAACATGGATTGAGGATAATGAATTCTAATGGCATTGGACCAACATGATATGGAACAACTTTGAAACAAATTAAGTAATGATTGAGAACAAAACCTGAACCAAGTCAAGTTGAATTTAATAAATGAATGGCGCAAGATCATCCTAAAGCATGGCTTGAGAATAAATCTAAACGAGCCCTGAATTAATTCATCTCAAGCTTGCAAAAAACCTGAGTTTAGACCATGATTAGAAACAGCATATCTCGTGGATTTCCTAAATCACAATCATAAATATAAAAGTTATATACAAGGCAGGACAAATTTAGGGTATGACAGATGCCCCTATCTAATTGGCTTAGACCTAAGGAAATGAATTGCTACAACATTCGTTTTCCTGAGGTAAAAGTCAATTAGATATAAAGAAGACCCTGAATTTGTCCGAAAGAAAGAGAGATGCTTGAGAGTTGAAAATGCTGGATGAGGTAAACCTCTGAGTAAACACAAAAAGACTAGAAAAAGGTCGCCATCACCAAAAGGATGATGGGACGAAACACCTACGGCTACTACCACCAAAAGGATGGTAGAGTAAAACATGATCACACCCAAACGATATCGCACAATCTATCATTAATGACTATGATAGACCCCCCACCAAAAAGATGACAGAGCGAAACACAAACAAACACATCACACAATCTATCATTAATGACCATGACAGACCCCCCACCAAAAGGATGACGGAGCGAACTCACACTAAACACATCGCACAATCTATCATTAATGACCATGATAGACCCCCCACTAAAAGGATGACGGAGCGAAACTCAAACAAACACATCGCACAATCTATCATTAATGACCATGATAGACCCCCCACCAAAAGGATGACGGAGCGAAACTCAAACAAACACATCTCACAATCTATCATTAATGACCATGATAGACCCCCCACCAAAAGGATGACGGAGCGAACTCACACTAAACACATCGCACAATCTATCATTAATGACCATGATAGACCCTCCACCAAAAGGATGACGGAGCGAACTCACACTAAACACATCGCACAATCTATCATTAATGACCATGATAGACCCCCCACCAAAAGGATGACAGAGCGAACTCACACATCGCACAATCTATCATTAATGACTATGATAAACCCCCCACCAAAAGGATGACGAAGCGAAACACAAAACACATCGCACAATCTATCATTAATGACCATGATAGACCCCCCACCAAAAGGATGATGGAGCGAAACATGAAACACATCGCACAATCTATCATTAATGACCATGATAGACCCCCCACCAAAAGGATGACGGAGCAAAACACAAAACACATTGCACAATCTATCATTAATGACCATGATAGACCCCCCACCAAAAGGATGACGGAGCGAAACACAAAACACATCGCACAATCTATCATTAATGACCATGATAGACCCCCCACCGAAAGGATGACGGAGCAAACTCACACATCGCACAATCTATCATTAATGACCATGATAGACCCCCCACCAAAAGGATGACGGAGCGAAACACAAAACACATCGCACAATCTATCATTAATGACCATGATAGACCCCCCACCAAAAGGATGACGGAGCGAAACACACACCGGCCACTACCACCAAAAGGATGATAGGACTAACACAAATTGAAGGCTACCAACACCAAAAGGGTGCAGGCTAGGTTGAACTGACGAGGTTCGACTATCACCAAAACGATGATAGTAAGGCAATTGACAATGGTCACGCTTGCTGAATACAACTCATTAGGGAACACCCAAGAGGAAGATTGAATTGAAATGAATCAACGGGGTACGCCCACCGTCTTGCTTGGAGGTTACAGGTTTGTTGAAATGATTTCATGGTTACGCCCATGATCTCTGAAGAGGATGCCCTTGACTGGGCTGAGTTTACCTTGAAGTCTTGTCTTGCTCCACAAAAGGCTAAACAACTTCATGAGGAATGCTCACAGTTTTGCTGAAGATGCCCCTGCTCGGGTTGGATCTTGCACTGCACTTCCTGGATTTGTCCAACAAACGGTTGAACAACTTCGTGGGAAACGCTCACGGTCTTGAATGGTATGCCCCTGACTAGGCTGAATGTTAATTTGAAGATCTGATCAATCACGAGGTTGAAATACGTCATAGGAGGTACCCATGGTCTTGAGAAAGATGCCCCTGACTGGGCTGAATCTTGCTTTGAATGTCTTTGAATTTCGTGGGGGAAACCCACAATTACAGAAGATTACCCCTGACTAGGCTGATGATTGCTTTGAAGCTCTTGATACTCGTGGGAGAAATCCACGACCTTGTGGAAGATGCCCCTGACCGGGCTGATGATGGTATTGGAGATCTTCAAGATTGATCCTGGACCTTGACTTGCATATATGAATGCTGGATGATAAATTATATTCCATACGAGTGGAAGTGCAAATGCAAACGCTGACGCGCGGAAATGCAAGAGTTGGGGAAGTAAGGTATGATTGGAGTATGCATATGATGCAAGATACTTATGATAGTGAATGCCATGCATATGATGCACATGATTGTAGACAGGTGATTGGAAATGCAGGTGGAGACGCCAGCATGGTGGACTCTGGTAGTTGCCAATGCGGATTGGACTTCGGGTGGTGGGAGGGATTGACTTCCTCGACACGTAGTTTGTTGAAGACGCCATGATTGAAGCAGAAAATGATGCTCTGGATGCCCCAAGTCTGGGTACTTGGTGATTTGTTGTGAATTTCTTTCAGAGAAGGTTGCAACTTTACTTGATGGTCAGGATGACATGGTCTTGCCCCAGTCTGAATATGGTAATGATATGCCCCTGCTCGAGCTGGTGAATGATTTGCCTCAGCCTATGGGCTCTGAGGTAGTCTTGCTTCGTGCCAACCACTGGAAGTCAAGTTCCTCCTTGATTGCTCTTTGCTGAAATATCTTTGGATACCTAGCACTGTTTTGCAGTTAAAATTGTACATTCACAAATGGTAATAATTAATGCAAAGTTCGATGCAAGTTTGAGAAAGTATCGTTTATTTGAAAGTGTTGTGGTAGTGAGACGAATGGGCAGTTAACCCAAACATTGTGCTAACTTTGATTGGTGTAAAAGATATTGCAAGGATAATGACACCAATGCTGATGATTAATAATCATGTGAGGAGTCAGGTTACGCAACCTTGCGATAGTATTCTTTCAGAATAAACCTCGCCTCAATTAGGTCTTTCGAGGGCTGTAACGTGGTCTGGTTCACGGTTATGAAACAAAGGATGCTAGGCTCAAAGTATAATTTGTACCCACCCATTCTTCTTAATGATCTCCAGTCCTACGCTCAGTTAATTCTACACTTGTCTCGACGGTATAAACTTGATGATTCAAGGTTTGCTCGTCGTGGCAGTCCCTTATTTTGGTTTTTCGATGGATGCCAGTGCCCCTTTTGATTTGGGTGGCCACTGAATCTTATTTTGTTTTTGTCGAGGGTTTCGGGGTCCTCTTTTGCTTTTGTTTTTGATCCCTAACTTTTGCATGGATTGACTTTGCTTGTCAGATCCATCGGGATTGCCTTGATTTTGCCTAAGTCCCCTCTAAGGTGTCTGACTTAGCAGGCTTTTGATGTTTTTTTTTGGATTTTGTTGGAAGGTTGTGACTGCCATGTTATGGGTCATTGAAGAACAACCGTCTTCTGGATTTTGCTTATTGATTCGAGTGCGGGGTTGAATTAACTGAACACTACCCTGCCCCAGGTTGGGTGTAAAGGTTTGAATATCCGAAGAAAACTGCTACTTCTAGGCTCGAAGTGGTTTACTAGGGATTAACTCCTTATATCTCCGGTGTTTGGGGAATTGAAGCAATGTCTGTACATCATTGACGAGATTCGGTCTGAAAGCATACGGTTTGCAATTATGGGTATCTCGTTTTCATCATCCTCCCTCAAATCAAGCTAAACAACAGTGAATAGAGTGGAGTGAATAAATGTGTCGGTGATAAGTGAAAATGAGTGAATACGACATAACTAATTCAAAACATGCATAAACAATACATTAATGAAAACCAAATACGAATGGCAATTGTTCAAAGCATACAATACTTAAACAAGCAAAGACAAAACATAAGAGTTGCGAATAATGAAATGGCAACATGACTGCCTTCTTCGGGGAATGAACTTGACTGGAATCGATCGGATGTTGGCACTAGTTGACTGGTGGCATCGGATTGTTGATGATATTTGGAGACTTCCCATTGAAGTTGATAGCATCCCTATCGATCATGTCTTGAATTATGTGCTTGAAAGCCCTGCAGTCCTCAATGGTGTGACCTGGAGCGCCCTTATGAAACTCACAATGAGCATTTGCATCGTAATCGGCAGGAATGACAGTTGGAGGAGCCAAATCTCTCGGAACAATAGCTTTCTTCTCCATCAACTGAGCAAAGATTTTGGCATATGTCATTGGTAGACGATCAAAGACTCTATCTGGTCTCCATGTTCTCTGCGGACGCTGTGGGCGAGTACCTTGTCGTTGCTGAGTAGCTTGCATCTGCTGTTGCTGAGGAGGATACTGATATCCTTGCTGGTTGTAGGCTTGTTGCTGAGGAGCCTGTTGCCGTGGCATCTGAGCTTGCACTGCTTGAACAGCTGGCTGATAAGGCGTTGGAGCATATTGTGCAGCAGCAACATACGGATACTGATAATAGGGAACTTGATAAGGCATAGGAGCAGGAGCTTGTTGAGAAGCTTGCCCTTTCTGCAAAAAGATGGCATTTGTTTCGCCCTCCTTCTTCTTGTATCCATTGAAAGGCTTCTTGATATTGGCCTGGTTGTTAGAACCTCCTGGTATCTTTCCACTCTTCAGCCCTTCTTCAATTCTCTCACCAACGATCACCAAGTCAGAAAATCCAGCGGAGACACTTCCGATCAGCTTTTCGTAGTACTGGCCTTATAAAGTACCCATGAAGATGTCAATAAGTTCACGGTCAACAAGAGGTGGATGCACCCTTGCGGCTAGCTCTCTCCACCGTTGTGCATACTCCTTGAAGGATTCGTTGTCCTTCTGAGTCATACTTTGAAGTTGAGTACGATTCGGAGCAAGATCATTGTTGTACTTATACTGCTTGACAAATGCATCGGCTAACTCGGCCCAAGTGCGTACACTGTTACGTTCCAGCTGCATATACCATTCGAGTGATGCCCCAGACAAGCTATCTTGGAAGCAATGGATCATGAGCTTTTCGTCTCTGTCATAGGCAGCCATCTTGCGACAATACATCTTCAAATGAATGTTTGGGCAACTGAGACCTTTGTATTTCGAAAACTCAGGCACCTTGAACTTGGGAGGAATGACAACATCAGGCACCAAGCATAATTCCAAAGCACTGAAAGAATTTGAACTATGCCCTTCCATGGCTCAGAGTTTCTCGGCTAGATCTCGGCACATCTTCATGGCTTCTGAATCCTGAACAGCAACAGGACTGGAAATGGGGATAGCACCATGATAATTCTGAATGTCGTCATAATGATCCATCAAAGTATCTTCGGTATGGGGAGCTGGGATTTGCACAGCAGTAGGCTGGACCTGCGGGATAGCTCCAATGGTAACTTCGAGCGCTGGGGTTGGATGAGAAGTGTTCCCTTCGGCTGCGTTATTGAAGTTCAACGACATCCCATGAGGATTTGGAATTGGAACCAAAGGGATGGCAGTAGACCCTTGTCCTTGACCATTGTTGTTGACGACAGCAGCGGCTTCACGCTGTTCTTCCTCTCTCTTGGCCGCGAGGATGGCTTCGAGGATCTGGTCGATCTTTCCTTTCATAGAATCCAACTCTTCCCTGAAAGTAGCTTGCTCCTGTTGAATCTGCTCCATCATTCGTCTTGTATTGGCTCTAGTTGCGTACTGGTGTCGAGGACTCAGCTTGATTTATTTGATATGAAGGAAAGAGAAACATGAGAAACTGATGAAGGAAGGAGAACGCAAGATGCACAACAAATGAGATGCAATGCAAATGATATGCAATGCAAGATGCAAGATCCAGGATCACAAATTCAAACAATTCTGAGAATTAGCCGGGTGAACGGTTCAAGGATCGCAGTTACTGCTCAAAGGAACCCCCACAGGTAGGATTCTAAAATGGGTAGGTGCCTAGAGTCATGGACATCTTTCAAAGGTATTACAAACATGACAAAGCCTCATCACGGCAGTAATATCCTCAATAGAATCTCCTCTAGGTGAGGTTCTCGTATCTTCCACGCGAGAAAGACTTCTCGGAGGCATCAACTACACAACCATCGACGCACGGATTCTAAAAAAGGTTCTCAGAGTCATAGATCGAGGTTGAAAATATTACTGTAAGAAAGTAGTACGTTCAAGGGATCTCATCTGATTGGGGCGTTCATATTAATTCACAAAGAATTAACACTACCAACCACCATGGATAAAACGATTTATGGTCCTTGGTATCAACGATTCAGACTCGAAAACATTATTGTCATGGCAAAGACTCACCACAACAACAATATCTCCAAGGAATCTGCTCCAAGCGGGGTTTTCGCTTCAACTTAACATGAAAGACTCCACGCAAGTCTCCACAACACGACCACCATCCTAATCCTAGGGTTATACTCGGACTCGGGTGTAGAGCCATCTCACAAAAATAACCATAAGCAGAACAACCCCATAATTCCACAAGCACAAGTAACCAAGACAAGGATACCAATAAATAAGCGAGAAGAAAATAAAAGACAACAAGCTAACAACTCAAACTAAGATAGGCTCGACTCTCTTTTGCATGGAGCAATAGTCCCCAGCAGAGTCGCCACCTGTCGCACCTCAAAAATTCCATTTCGAACATACGACCCTCGCGCAAAAGGCGCGGAAATGCGGTTCGACAGAGTCGCCACCGAACTTTATTTTTCCCGAATGAACGGGAGAGGAAAATATCAAGAAAACCTCATAAACACGGAAGGAACACGGTCGTCGCAACCATATTCCTGGGTTCGGGAGTCGGTTACGCGAGGAGAAGGTATTAGCACCCCTCACGTCCGTTGTACTCGACGGGAACCTCTTAGTTTGAGTTGTGATGGAGTTAGATAAACTTAATTCTCTTCTCACTACTAAATGCTAAAGGATACTATAAAGGATAAAGACGCTAGGGGAAAGGGGGGATGGTTAGAGGATAGGGTGCTCGCCAAGGATTGGGGCCCTTGTGCCTACGTATGCTCATTCAGACGAGAATGAGAAATCAGAGCGTCGTAGTTCGACTACGGGAAAGGATGGGGGAAATGGAAGATGGAGGGGATTGTGCTCGCCATGATCATCGCAATCTTGTGCCTACGTATCTTACATTCAAGAATGAATGAAGAATCAGAGCGTTTGTAGTTCGTGGTAACAACCACGAAAGAAACTGGATTTGAATTGGTTTGAAATGGGTACGGATGATGATTACTCGAAGCTTAAGAAAGACTTCTCGTACCCAAGTAATCGGGAGAGTGAACCAAATACTTGGAACACTCTCTTTTTCATCTTGAAGGATAATGTTATGTTTGAATGGTGTTTGAACTGATGACGATTACTTTAGCTTAAGAAAGATTTCCCGGACCAAAATAATCGGGAGGGCGAACCAAAGACCTGGAACACTCTCTTTTTCATCGTAAGAGAAGTTGTGTTTGAAAGGATGAGGTTGAAATGATGACGATTAATTGAAGCTTAAGAAAGACTTCTCAAACTCCAAATAATCGGGAGAGCGGACCAAAGACTTGGTACACTCTCTTTTTCATCGTGAAAGGAAAGTTGTTTGAGTTGGAGATAGTTGAACGATGTCGAGTTGTGAATGTTATTTAGAGGCGTCAATTGCTCACACACGAATAAGATAACTCGCATATAAACAACGGAAAGCAAGATCAAAGACATGAACCTACTCTTTACACCTTGAAAAGAATTGAATAGTTGTTAATTGATTGATATTTTGTTACGAAAATCCACTTGATGTTGGATCAAGGGTTTGACACATTATCGCGTGCAAAGCGTGTTGAAAATGAAATTGTTTGAAAAAGAGACCGACTTGACTTACGCATCAAGGGTCGAGTTGTAATAGGTTGATGGCGAATGCGTATGAGCACTCGACTTACAAGGGTTTGAAAATGGCTCGATGATGAATCGAGAATTAGTTTGAAAATAGTTTGAATCCGCTCTAGTCCCTATGGGTGCTCCTAGGAGATAAACTAATAATCAAAGAAATACGAAACATACATCGGAATGGGAGAGAGGTACATGTAATTTACACGGGATTGCACGAAATAAAGGGGTATCATTGTCAGGTAGCCCAAGAGAAAGCCGTGTGTGTGCATTTGTGTCCTAAACTACGCCTTGAGCAAAGTCGGGCACGACTTAAAATCAAGATACCTGCAAATAACCAACGATACAACAGTCCACCAATTTGGCTTTTAGGAGTTTCGATAATTTATTAAGTTTTTTCAAATATGGGTGAGTGAGATATGAATAATGAGATATGATAATAAATAATATGGATAAATATGATAATATGAAATAATATGAATAAAGTTTGACAGAAATTAAATTTAAAGTTAGTTTACCGAAATAAAATCGAAAGAACAAAGGTGGTCTCGGATCCTTTGTTTCACGCCACTAATGTGACGGTTAAACGGTGGAAGTCTCATCATCGACCGCAAAACGGCGAAAAGATGCCCAATAACAAATGCGTAGCAAAAATCAACTTTAAAAAAACCATAAACTTCTAACATTATAAATTTAAAAGAAAATAATATTATAAAAACTACATACATAATATAATAAAATTCATTTTAAAACTAATATAGAAATATAATACAATATGTTTATACAAAATTATAAAAGAAAACATTAACAATAAAACATTATTTTTTTTAAAAGAAATAAATGAAATAGGGGGGTATGTACAAATCCAGCGGGTGTATGAAAACAAAACAACAAGGGATCCTTTGGGCCTTGAGGGCCCATCACCCTTCAGCAGAACCCGTAAAAGGAGAAGGGAGATGAAAACGGGGGGTGAATAGGTGACGGTGTGGAATTTCTATGGGCCTTACAGCCCACTAATCATAATCCATAAAAAAGAAAGAAAATAAAAGATAAAATAATAATAAATAAATAAAATAAAAAGGGAAAAAAAATGAAAGTCTTCCTCCTCTCGTCCGTACACGACGGAATAGACCTAAAATTCTCCTTGAAAAAAAACAACCTTCTTCATTCCGAAATCAATTTCCCAGACTCGCTTCTTTTTCATCTCATCCCTCTCTCGCCAATCTCGTTTTGTTTCTGTTCTTTCTCTTTATTGTGTGGCGTATGGCAAGGAAAGGTGAATCGGTGATGATTTGGTTGAGTGTAAGTTGGAGAAGGTTAAGGATGAAGTTGACGATGGGTCTTAGGAGGAGAGGTTTCGTAAAAAAAAGGCGGATGACGGTTGGGGTCATTTGTGGTTGATTGAGGTTTGCAATTATTGGAGAAAGCGTTGAATCTGAAAATTTGAGGGTCAAACGGAAAGGGGTTTTTGAAGGTTATGGAAAAAATGTTGATGAAACTTATGGATGTTAATGGTGGAGGTTTGAAATGGTGGTTAGGGTTTGTTCATTTGGGAAAGAGGGATTCTCAGTGTTGTTACGGTTGGGTTTAGGAGGTAAGCGAGTTGAAGGAAGAATGGGTTCTCCTGGGTGAAGGTGAGTGATTTTCTGGGTATTATTAAGGTCTGAAAATGGTGAAAGTGGACGAGTTTGAGTTGTTACGTTTCTGGGTTCGTTTCTGTTCGTGTCTGGGTTTTCAAGAAGTGGGTTGAAGTTGTTGAAGTAATGAGAAGGTTCCCCCCCCCCCCAAAACAGTTCTATTGTGGTTGTTTGATTTATCGGATTGAAGTTTAGGTCCCCCCCCCCCCCAAAGTGATTTGAGAATGGGGGTTATATGGAATCCAAAAAGTCATTCAAGCTGTTGTAGAAATATTGGTTTGGAGCAATCTCTCGCATTCCTTTGGTTCTCTGCCTCTTTTATTGTCTCTTTCTCCCTAAAAAAAACCTTCAAAACTTGTTCAAAAAGTTTTGGTACCAAAACTGATATGTCATTTTCATTGCAGGTCGTAGGCTGTGTTGTGTTGGTTTGCAGGGTTTGTCTTATACAGAGATAGAGTAGCAACAGTGCAGGTAGCAGGTTAGTACACAGGTTGTGTTTAGTCATTTTCACATTGCAAAGTATGTTGGTTGGTTATTGATAAATTACTTTCAATGTTGTCTTGTTGTTCTGTAATAACAGGTCCAGGTTTTGTTTGGAAAAAAACAGGCCTTGATGGAGTTGCAGCAGGTTCGTACAAATTGATGCACATAGGACAGTACGGCTGATGCAGACTTGTGCAGAGATTTCATCATGGAAACATGGACATTGGAAAGTGACGGATTTGCTCATGGCCTGGGGATAATTGGAGCTGAATATTTTGTATCCCCTGTTTTGTGTCTCGTTTCGTTGTCGTTATTGGCTGTCTTGCGTGAGAAATTATGAGCTGGGATGTGCAACAGCTTGTTGCGAATTCGTACATATTGTTTTCTCTTCTGAATCATGTCGGTATGAACGGTCCCTTTTGTGGCCTCTTTTCTGAAAGTTATTGTCGCCTCTTTTCCGTAATTTTTTCTCTTATTTTCATCTTTGTGCTACGAATTAAACATTTACTCCGTATTTTGTATGCGAGACGCAGGATCGCATGTGACGAATCAATTGGCACATTGTGAAAAACTGATGGTGTTCTCTTTCTATTTTGCTTGCAGGAATCATGTGCCTCACACCATTGCCGAAACAACCGTTCCAGCGCTGCTGCAACTTACTCTCCCGCTACGAGTGGGCTTTTGGGAGCCACTATTGTGTTAATGTGCTGCAATAATCTTGTCAACTTTCCTGTCCGTCTGCTGTTATTTTTACACACCGGTTTTTAGAAGAATTGTCAACGGGCCGGTTGTCTCCGCTTTGATGCCAACACGATGGTGGTAAGTGAAGTGGTAAGGAAACAATTGCAAATTATCATATCTCATGCGGTCTTTTCGTATCTTCCAACTGTGTGACTTTTTTTATCTATCATAGAATATTACAAGCATACATAATAGGTTGTGACAATTTCTTTCGCCTGTGCAGCTGTAAACCTCATATATTTGCGGTGGATATGGCAGTGTAACAATATATGATGAAGACGGGGTTCATGCTTCCTTCGGTGTAAAAACTCTCAGATGTCGTTTACCGCAACGCGAGCATAGCATGTCCAGCCACCCACAGAACCAGCAAGAGTCATGAAGTTCTTGATTTTGAGAGCGCGTATGGGCTGGCAGAAGGTTCTCAAAGATGTGCAGATGACACTCTGCCGAGAATGAACGGCATGGCAACAATTATTTCTTGCACCGTGTGAAAATTTCCAATTCCATCTTTCTAGATAATGTATATTGAAGCTACTTGTTAATACCTAGGAACTTCACCTATTGTATTTCGGTAAAACTCATCATGTTGCTGTCGTAACAAACAAGAATCTTTCTCCATTATTTATTTTTTATTAATACATGGCTTGTTTGACATGAAATTGCAGGTGATAACATTTATGGTTGTGATATGGGCCATATGAGCAAGGTTATTTGAAGGATGGTGCCGCAATTTGTTGTTGTAGAGGCACTTGAGCGTTGTGTGAGGCTATCATGTACGAAATCTTCGAGGATAGATGTATGTGGGCCAAGGATGCCGTTTGACATTTTGGTTCAACAATTTGGAGTTATCTAGCAGTAACGTTTCTGAAATACCATTCTGGTTTTGTACTGTGTGTACCGGTCATTTGCATCCGGAATTGTCTTTTTGTGGAGGCTGTTGGTGAAATTGTACATTTTTGTTTGGTGTATCTTAAAAGCATTGACTTGGGCAATATAAACTGGGCCGTGACAATGAGGTTGCGGCTTCACTTTTTTTTTCATCATCGCTTGTAAATAACTTTGAAGCACTTGAAACACAAAAAATCCTCTTTGAACCCACTTGAATTACGATTTGACCAATTTAATTTCAATTTGAAGCAAATTAAATCCAACTTATCACAAACTGATTTTGAAAATTGAAGTAACCTTAAACATGGATTGAGGATAATGAATTCTAATGGCATTGGACCAACATGATATGGAACAACTTTGAAACAAATTAAGTAATGATTGAGAATAAAACCTGAACCAAGTCAAGTTGAATTTGATAAATGAATGGCACAAGATCATCCTAAAACATGGCTTGAGAATAAATCTAAATGAGCCCTGAATTAATTCATCTCAAGCTTGCAAAAAACCTGAGTTTAGACCATGATTAGAAACAACATATCTCGTGGATTTCCTGAATCACAATCATAAATATAAAAGTTATATACAAGGCAGGACAAATTTAGGGTATGACACTCAGGACTTTGAGTGTGCCTTTGCCAAAGAAGATGAAGTAATACTATGGCATCAGACACTTGGAGATGTGCAGAAGATTATATCTATGGAAGCTGACAAATGTATTTCTCAACAAAAATCTGAAGAAGGAAAAATCTGTGGTGAATGTCAAATAGAAAAGCAAACAAGGATGTCACATCAGAAGTTCCAACATCTCACTTCTTTTAAAGAACTGGAACTTCTTCACATAGACTCGACAAAACCTATGCAGGTGGAAAAGTTTGGTAAGAAGTATGCTTATGCCATGCAAGAAGAGTTGGGAGAACTCAAGAAAATTGTGAAGTATATCAATAGGGCAAAATGCATAGCTGCTGGGAGTAGGTACTCTCAACTTGTATGGATGAAGCAGATACTCACAGGGTATAATGTCACACAAGATGTCATGACATTATACTGTGGTAAGAATCCTACTCAACATAATAGAACTAAGTATATTGATACTAGACTTCAGTTTATTAGGGAGCTTATTAAAAGTAAAATCCTTAATCTTGAGCATGTCACGATAGAAAATCAACAGGCCAATACTGTTACCAAATCATTGAATGCAAATCAGGCTGAGACTTTGAAAAGAAAATTGGGGATTTGCACTTATGAGGATTTATAGCAATTACTGCTAAGAGGGATTTCTGCTTTTAAAAGATGTTTCTTTCTTAAAATAGAGATGTTCCAACATCCCTCTTTATTACATATCATGCTCTTGTCTACTCAAACACGTTATCCCACTCAAATTTTTCCCTCCAACTACCCCTTCAACTCCCACGCCTCCACTACTCTTTCTCTCTGCGTATTCACCATTTTGCAACCTACCTCCAACCTCCTCAAACCATCTCCTCTCTTAGAAACATCAAAATGTCTCCCAAACGTGATGCTGCTGCTCACCCCATGAACATCTCTTTTGAAGATGTTCTTGATGTCACTCCTCTCAATATGGTTCTGGGTGATTCAAGTGAAGCTCCCAAGTTCGATCCTTCACATGAAAATGATACCCAACAACCCTCTAAAGGTAAACCTCTGATTGCTCTACTAACAACATTGCTAGAATGAAGAACAAGGAAGGCTCTGCCTATGTGGACAGATCCAATAGAGAACTTGTCACCAAGATTCTCTATGGAGGTCATAATGTGCATTGTATTTCCACCCCTCTTTCTCATGTTAATGCATCCCCCAACACTGATGAGAATCCAAGAAAAAATGCTGAAATTACCTCTATTGTGAACAACCCTAACACTGAGAACTTGGAAAAACTTTCCAGTTCTGTGGTGCAGGATAAGGATAATGATGCAGGCCTAAATGATGATGAAGCTAAAGATACTGGGCAAAATGATGATATGAATGATGCTCCTGACAATGTTATAGATGTTGAAGATGTGCCACCAGATGATGAGCTCATCAAAAATGCTGCCCCAGATATTGCCAAGAGACTGGTGACTAGGAAAGGAAAGGCAGTGCTTGAGGAATCTCCTTCCAAAAGCCAAAAGAAGAGAACTCCTGTTGGACCCCCCCCCCCCCCCAAGGCATGGAGCAAGGTCTCTCCTGCCTTCAAGAAGAGAAAGGTAATTATTGAGAACACTAACTCTGATGATGATGTTGTAAAAGATGTTCCTGGCATAGCACATGTGAAGAAATCCACTGCCAAGAAAACCCCTAGACCAGTGCCTATTTCTCCTCTGGATAATACTTCTTTTCACTCCATTAGCAGTGTGACCAAGTGGAGATATGTGTATCAAAGGAGGATTGCTCTGGAAAAGGAGCTGGGAAGAGATGCCCTAGAAATCAAGGAAATGATGGACCTAATCAATAAGGCTGGATTGCTCAAAACTGTCATTGGCTTCTCCAAGTGTTATGAAGGGCTTGTGAAAGAATTTATTGTGAACATTCCTGATTTCATTACTGATAGGAATAGCAAAGAATATATGAAGGTCTTTGTTAGAGGAAAATGTGTGAAGTTCTCTTCAGTTGTTATCAACAGATTTCTGGGACGATTAAATGATGGTGAGGAACAACTATCTGCTTCAGACAACCAAGTGTGCAAGATCATCACTGTAAATAAAGTCAAAGCATGGCCTTCAAAAGGTAAGTTGTTAGTTGGACAACTCAGTGTGAAATATGCCATCCTCCACAGGATTGGGGCTGTAAACTGGGCGCCCACCAACCACACCTCCACCATTGTTGTTGTGCTAGGTAGGTTCATTTATGCTGTAGGTACCAAGGTTAACTTTGATTTTGGATTGTACATTTTTGATCAAATTGTTAAACATTCTACTTCAAGTGCCATCAAGCTGCCTATTTCCTTCCCCTCCCTCATCTGTGAGATTATTTTGAATCAACACCCTGGGATCCTAAATTCTAATGATGTTTCTAGAAAAAAAGAATCTGTGTTGTCCCTTCACTACAAACTTTTTGCTGGAAGACATGTTCCAGATATTGTTTTGACATCTGCTGAGAAGGCCACTTCTTCAAAGGCAAGGATCATTGTTGAGTTAAAAGAAACTTATAGGGAATTAGGGGAAACAATTAATGTAGCTACGACAAGAAAAATCAAGTTGGAATCATTAATTCTGTACCTTGAAGATGATACTGCAAATGTTGATGATACTAGTGAGGTTGAGTCTGGGGAGGAGTCTGAAGATGGTAATGAAGATGCCCCAACTGATGTTGAAGATGATGGCTCTAGTTCTGCTTCTGAAGTGAAGACTAAGTTGTTTTCTTGGATGTTAGGCTGTGATTTTTTTGGTTGTTTTTGTTGGCAGAATAGATTGAATTTGTTGCACTTCATGTGCTTTTGGGCTTTAATATTTTTAGGGTATCTATGCCCTTAACTTGTTTGTTTCTAACTGTTTGATCTATTCTATCTACTGGTTTCTGTTCTTAAATTTTTGGCTAAAATAGGGAGAAGAGCAAGAGTACTCTATATACTCTCTGGTATATGTGCTGGTATACTTTAGCAAGTGTGTAGATGTAGTGATGTGTAGCTGTTTGTGAAGTTGGTGTTTGCTGTTTACTGCTGTTGTGTGGTGTTGGATTGATTGGTCTCATTCTCTTGGGCTGACAGGATGTTGATTCTGCTGGTACTTTTGTAGACTGTGTAGTTTTTTTGGGCTCTATTTGCGCTTGTGCTGTTGTGGTGTTTGTTGCATAAGTTGAGGTGGAGTTTTGCTTTTCCTTTACTTATTGTGTAGACTGTTTAGTTTTTTCGGTGTGTTGTACTCTTTGCTGGTTTTTTTCTTGTGATTTGTTTTAGCCAAAATTTGCCAAAGGGGGAGTTTGGTAGTTCTTAATTGGCAGGAATTTTGGTAAAACTAGGAGTAATCACAAGATGTCTTACAGGATGTCGTGACATCTATTTCTCAGGTTCAGCAGGTTGCTCTATACTTGGTAACAGGTCTTTTCTCATGATGTCAAACAAGATGTCTTGACACTCATGATCTTAACATTCTGTATGAATGTATGTGTGAGCATGTCTTTTTGTGCAAGCTGGCTGCACTTGTCTGATGTGGAAACTGCGTGTTTCTAGTGGCTTACTAAAGACGTTTTTGATACACTTATTGTGGATCAGATTTGATTTGATAGGGATTTAATATCAGAAGATTGATTGAAGATTGGGAGAATGATATGATTAGATTTGATTGATCAAATCAAATCTGTTGCAATTTATGAAGATTGAAATCTTCTCTTCCTGCTGTTACTTTTGGCCAGCTCAAGCCCATTCTACATTACTATTTAAGGAGGCAAAGCCCTAGCTTGAAGTGGACAGACGCAAGGATTAAAAGTGTGTGCATCTTAAGCCTTCGTGTGTGTTAGTTTTGTGAGCTATTCACCCATTGTTTAATGTATGAATTGGTCTAGGTTGTTAATTGTAAATTGTTCACTCAAAGCTTGTAAGCAAGATTGTGTTGTACTTGATTGAAGATTTTAAGCAAGATCAAGTTGTGACTTTGAAGAGTGTCTTCTAAAGTCTTTTTATTTTGTTGAATTGATATCACTGATGTGATTGAGGGGGAGTGAGATGTGTCTCTTGTCTAGGTGTGTTCCAGGAAGAAATTGCATGGGTAGAGATTAAGTGGGGAGTTGTAAACTGGGAATTTAGCTCTGAATTAATTCTACTGTTAGTGAATTTCCTCTTTGGCTTGGTATCCCCTAGATGTAGGTGTGTTTTCACCAAACTGGGTTAACAATTGTTGTTCTCTTTTTAATTGTCATTTGTTTAGCTTTGTTCTTTGTTCTTATCAAACAGATATTTGTATCGTGAACATCTCCTTCGACATATAATATCTGATACCAGAATTTCAGCTTTAATTCTTCGTTCGGTTAGATAGAAACCGAGGAACTTGCCCGCTCGTGCCCCGAACGTGCACTTCTCCGGATTAATGTGTATCTTGTACTTTTTGGCCTGCTTGAAGACCTTCCTCAAGTGGTTTGTGTGATCGGATTCCTCGTGGGACTTCACGATCATGTCGTCCATATAGACTTCGAGCATACTCCCAATTTCTCCTCGGAAGACTTTGTTCATCTTCCTTTGATAGGTAGCACCAACATTTTTCAAGCTAAAGGACATTACGTTATAGTAATAGTTGTCTGATTCGGTCATGAAGGCCGTGTACCTTTTGTCTCTTTTCGCCATGGGAATTTAGTTGTAGCCCGAATAGGTATCCATGAAAGATAGCAATTTAATACCGAATACAACATTGGACAATACATATTAACCATTTTCCATTATTCTTTTTAACGAATACAACATTGGACAGCCAAGTGGTGTACTTGGCTTCCAAGATAAAGTTCACCTCTAAGAGACTGTCGTCGTCTATGTTGAGCTACTGCCATAACGGCGGGGTCGATAGTGAGGTGGTGACAGGCCACGTCAGGGTCTAGCTCGGGCATTTATGCGGCATTCCACGCGAACAGGTCTGCATTCTCCCAGAGGTATGCTCTTAGTTGTTTCCTCGCCAACTCGGGGGACGGTCCCAATATTCACTCCCTGCTTGGGGTCGTCACCGAGTAAGACAAGTTTGAATTCTCCATCCGGAATTGGGCACATCGGATGGACAACTTCACCGCTACTAGAGGGGATGCTCGAGGATGACTAGATCTTTTTCCCCTTTGCCTTCTGAATCTTCTGGTCGTCTTTGAAGAAGCGACTGTCGAGGTCGATGGAGTCGACACGAGGCAGCGACTTCGTCTCTTCTGCGCTGTTTGGCAGAGAAGTCTGGCTGGGAGTCTTCGGCCTGGCGGCGATGGTATTCAGCCCTTTGGAGGCTACTTCAAAGCATCTCCTCGCGGCTTCAATGTCCCCCTGTAGAGATACAACGAGGCCTTTAGAGGTATAATATTTCATCTTCAAGTGCACTGTTGAAGGCACATCCACCAACTCGGCCAGAGTCGGTCGCCCGAAGATGCACTGGTATAGCGACGGGAAATCTATGACCAGGAATTTGACCTTGATTGACCTGGCCGTTTCAGCGGACCCGAAGGTTACGATCAGCTTAATGTAATCCCAGGGCTTTGTCACTAACCTATTAAAACCCTACAGGTCATAGCCGACGTAGGGAGTCAAATGCGATTCGTCCAACTGGAGTGTGGAAAAAAGTTGGGAGTACATAATATCAACTGAGCTGCCTTGGTCGATGAGGATTTGTCGGACGTTAAAATTTGCCATATGAGCTCTTACGAGCAGAGGGATGCTGACGTTGGAGGCTCTGCCGAGGAGTTCCTTGTGGTAGAAGTAGATGGGAACAGACTCTCCCCGGACCCTATCGAGGGTGGAGTTCTGGTTCGAGCTATTGTTGATAAGGTGCTCAAGTTTTCTTTTGACGGACCCTACCGTCACTTTGTTAAAGCCTTCTCCGAAGATGACCATGGCAGAAGGAAATGTCTTCCAATGGCTGTATGGCGAAATATGGGGGCGTTGAGCCTCTCGAGGATGTAGAAATTTTCAGTCCGCGAGATTCTCATAGCGACCTGAAGGATGGCTTCTTCGGAAGAAGGTACCTCTTTCTCGACCTTCTGGGATTCCTGGGCTTCTGGTCGAGGAGCGTCTTTTTGTTTGGAGAACTGCTTCAGATATCCGTCTGTGATGAGCATCTCTACCGCATCCTTCGGGTGGATGCAGTCTTCAATCATATGGTTGTGGCTTTTGTGGAATCGAAAATATTTCAACTTATCAATTTTGGGTTTGGACGGTATCTTCTTTGAGAACCGGACTCCTGCCTGCTGGAATTCTGAGTTGGTGCATCCAGTGAGGATATTTTCCTTGAAACTATCAGGGGAGTGTACTTGTGGAACCGGACAGAGGATCCTTTTTTTCTCGGGGTTCACGGGGATGGTTTTCTCATCTTGTATCTCCCCGACGGGATGTCGAGGGCTCGTCGGACCTGGAAGGTCGAGCATTCTCCCTTCTCTTTGTACTAAATGTACGCTTTGTACTAAATGTACGCTTAGAATCACGGGCATAGCTGGCAGCCTCCTTCTCTTTGTACTAAATGTACGCTTGTACTTTAAGGAGGAAGGCGTCCAACGTCGTTGGGGGCCGGATGCCTACGGCTTTAGCAAATTTAGTGCAGGAGCGGAGCCCACGTTCGAACGAGAAACTTTTTCATGTCATCGGTTGTAGAAAGCTGGATGGCATCGTTATTGAACCTTTTGATGTAGGCTTGCAGGGGTTCATCTCTCCCTTAAATGATGGCCTAGAGGAAGGCTTTGGTCTTCGGATGGCGGCGAGAGGTCGTGAAGTGTCTTGAGAATAGTCTCCTTAGTTGTCTCCATGAGGTGATGGAATTATCAAGAAGTCTTTCGTACCAGGTCATCGCCCCTTTCCTGAGTGTGGTCGGGAATAACCTACATTTGATAGTGCCCCGAACGCCATGGTAATCGAGCAGCGTGTTGATATTTTTGATGTGCTCGTCGAGGTCTGTCGTCCTATCATATGTCCCTAAAGAATGGGGTTTCTCTAGCCCCTTCGACAGGCGCATGGCCATAATCTGCTGCTGCTAGTCCAAGACGGGGAGCAAGCGTCCTGTCTATATGTAGGATGGAGGTCTCGTCGGGGAACAAGGTTCGTGCTCGGCCATTGGATCTGGGTGGAGACGAACGTTGGGATTCTTCCTGGTGGCCTCTTCTGGTCCTCTTGGTTTGTGGGGAATGATGGTTCTGAGGAGAGATGTAGTCGCGCTTGCGGATGGTCAGAGTCTCTGGCTTCGGAGGTGTCTGACGGTTCCTCTCGTGTCGGAGAGTGGTACTCCATGGTATCTGGAGCTCCTTCCTCGGCAGAGGGGATCTTGGATGACTGGACTCTTCTAATGCTCCAATCCTCGTGTTCTAGTTGAGGATTAGGAGATTTGTCTTGTTGAGAATCTCGAGAAGGGCCACCATGGCGGGTTCGATGCTGGGCGGAACTCGAAATGGCAGGTGTTGCGGGATGAGCAGGACTTCGCTGTGATCTGCGCGAACAGGGGATAAAGAAATTGTGGCTCCGTCCCTTTGTCAGAGGACGTCTCCGCCACGAGAGGTGGTGGCTCCGTCAGCGTCAGTACTGCTGACGGGGAGGAAAACAAAGTTGCGAGCATCAAGAGGGTTATCACGGCTGGCCATGATTAGGATTTTGAAGAATTGTTTTGGTCTTGTGTCTACGAAAAGAGAAAAGATGAGGATAACAAGTTTCCCACTAACGGTGCCACTGATCTATTTTCTGTGATGCTGAGTGTGAAAGAGGAGGAGGAGGGTGTACTTGCAAGGCACTCTGATGCTAAAGTAAGAACCGCGCAAGAGATGGAGCAAGTACAGAATATGAGTATATCAGGGGGAATATTAGATCCTGACCCTCTCGAATGAGAGGATTTTTATAGTGATCCTAGCGCTTGGCCATTGGTCCCTATTTTTGGGGCGAGATAACCGTTTCCGAAAGAATAGGTAATTTCTAGAACTAGCCATTGTAACGGGCAGACGTGCCCATAGTTAGTCGTTGTTACAAGGACAAGCGTCATGGCTATTTCTGGATGGTGGAACCGTACGTGACGGGCAGAGACTGACGAGGAGAAGTGTTGTGACCAAGGGTAAATTGGTTAGCCTCCCCTATTGAAGGGGCAAAAAGGTAAATTATTTCCGAAGTGGTTGGACTTAGGCAATTAGGTCGTTATGGGAGTAAAAGTGGATTGGGTCATGCCTAGCCATTAGGACAGTCCGCAACAATATATATATATATATATATATATATATATATATATATATATATATATATATATATATATATATATATATATATATATATATATATATATATATATATATATATATATATATATATATATATATATATATATATATATATATATATATATATATATATATATATATATATATATATATATATATATATATATATATATATATATACACTAAAGAACTGACAGTATAACATCATCACCTTGTGTGGCTGGAGTTGTGTAGGTGAGTTTAAGTGAGAGGAAGAAGAAATAAGGTGAAGTTTAGTGTTGAAGTGAAGGAAGATGATACTGGGTTTTGTTTTGAAGTTTCAAGATTTGTATTTATTTTGAAGAATAAAAGAAAATGAATATGAAGATGGGTTGTATTGTTAATCATGAGCAGGAAAAGATGAGTAGTAGGAAAATGAATATTACCTTATTAATGGAAGAAAATGATATTCCATATGGTGAAGAAGGATGAATATGTTTGAATGTAAATTGGTCACATTAAAAAAATAATGTGAGTTATGTTGCAATTTTGTGGGATAGATAGAGAGGATGTTCAGAAATTGTGAAGAAAATGTATTATGACATTTGCACCATGTGTATTTTTTTATGAATTTGAGAGAGACTACATGGATGTAGGTAGCGCTCTCCCACTGGTTGGTTCCTATTCCTTCTTTATTTTTTTTGAAATTTTTTCTTGGATCTAAGAGATATGAGGCGCCGCACCATTAGCTCTCTTTTTTTCTATTTTCATGGCCACAAGTTAATATATATACTAGGGTTAAGACTTAATTTTATTCCATTAACACCCTTACAAAAACTTCGTGAACATGAATGCTAAAAAAAATATAAATAATAAAAAGACAAATATGTTTCTACTATATTTTTAAAAAGAGAAAAGTGTGAATAAAATTTAAATAAAACTAATTATCTAATTATATCTAAACTTAAAAGATTACTCTATCTAAAAAAAGAATAATAATAAAAAAGATAAAATTAATTAAAGTTAAATAAAGTCCTAATTAACTAAGAAAATCTAAATTAGTTAAAGGATTTTCTAACAAAAATTTTCAAATAAAATGAATAAAAAGAGAATAAAAGGTCGGGTATCGAAATTTCCGAAAAATGAAAAAAATGACTACACTAAAATCATCAGCGTGGAATAAACTACCTGGTAAAATACCGCATTTTGTCCGATTTTGAAATTAGTTGGGACCGGTAAAAATGATCAGACTGATCAAAATGTGACTGAAAATTCATCGAAGAATAAGACGAGCACGTCAGGTTAAACTTCTGCAAGCTTAAATTCAAAACTTTGCAACCGTTGACTTTTTGCATATTAACTTTTAGTTTGAATGATGTGTCTGTAAATCCGAGAATTCTATTCTGGCTGACACTTTAGGCAGTATGCAAGATGAGATGCATATTATGCTATGCAGATGATGTAATGCAAGAATGAAGTTGAATGCAAGAAAATTTGAAAAAAGGTAGGACAAATTTGGGGTATGACAACAAGTCATTGTGAGCAAGGAGAAGTAAGGAATTAATCAAAGAAATAAAAAAGAACCTTAAGAACCCCTAAAAATGTCACACACTTTGGACATATATAAGTCTAATAAAAATAATAATTTTTGGAAATCTCTTTTCATAAACAGAAAGTAGACATCCTCATGAGAACTTAGAAAAAATAATGGATCAAAAATCAATTAGGATGAAAAAGTTATGAGGGTTTGAATTTGTGAAGAAAAATAAGAAAATGAGTAATAAAAAAGATGGAAGTAGCCTTGGTGGGTGTTAAACCCAGACTAGGTTGGTTCATGGTTTAAAATTAAATCTTATGAGCTAACGCGCACGCATGGATACTTGTCCGACTCGAACCCAAGACAAGGAGGACAAGAGAGTACTAAAGCGCGCATGTTGAACCACTGGGGTTGTGATATATCCATTGTATCATCCTCACCAAATAGAATATATACTAAAGCTTGCCCTAAAAACCCAGCCAAGGCGCCATGGCTGGTCATTATCATCATCAACATTTTCAGTTTTGCAAAACCTAGTCTATCTCTCTGAGTACTCAATGAAAACCAAAGATGTAAAAACCAAACTTGTCTAATTTTTCACAAGGAAACCTATGGTGCAATTAGTTTTTCCTAAAAATGATTCTATTTTAAAACACGATAGCAGTATTCAAAATAGTGCAAACTTGTAAGTTCAATGGTACAATCTTATTCAAACATGATAAGCAACTAACAATGGTTCAAAAACATCACATACATCATAACAAACAAGTCCATGATTAATGTGGATCAAAGTATAGCATGGTTTGAAAAGTTCAAGTTCAAAGTGAACTTACCTCTTGGAGCAAACTTGGAATCTTCAAGAGAGTTGCTACATAAGTGCTTTGTTGATTTGAACAACTCTAATATACCTTTAAGGACATTTATGAGTGCTTGGAACCAAATGGAAACACTTGGAAAATAATAACCTTTCCTTCTTGCAAAATGTGAAAAGTGGCCAAAATGAAACTTCAAGTAAATCAAGTTACAGATGCAAAACCAAGTTTGGAACAATTTAAGGATAATTTATGAAGTGTGTTAGAAGTGTTAGAGTGATTGAAACTGGTATGGATAAGGATTTGGCTTGGAAAATGCAAAAAGTCAACAAAACTAGGTTTTGATGGTTGGCTTTTTGTTCTAGAAGGTTTTGGATGGTGATGAAGGTTTGGACACCTTCAAGGGATGAGTTGTGATGTGTTTGAAAGGTTGGATTGGTGGTTTGATGTTTGGAGAAGGCAAATGGTGTGTTTGTGCAAGTGGAGGTTTCTTGGCACAAAAAGGGAAGAATGAGCAAGATGCTGCAATGGGAGGTTTGATGGAAGATTGGTGACATTTTTATAGGGAAATAATGAAGATCAAGGGCTCGGCAGAATTGCAACTTGAACTTCACTTGGTTTGGTTGAAATTCAAAGTGTACTTTCATGAATTTTAATTATCAATGCATAGTACCAACTCTCTTAGAGTTGTTGAGTGATTTAGAGGCTTTGCTTATTTGAAAAGAAAGAGTTTTATTTAGAAGCAACAAGTGAGAGGCTCAAGGCAAGTTGACTTTGTGATTAAAGTCGCTTTTCTAAAATGGAAGTGAAACCTTTCTTCCTAAAATGGCATGATCTAATGCCTAAAGGCTTAAACACTTGGATAATACTCCCAAAATTTGTGCAATATTATGATTATGGATGGATTTAGAGGTAATAAGGACTTTCAAGCAATATCATAGGGTATGGCTTGGATATTTTATCAAGAGCAACTTGTGGAAATGGCATGAAAATCAACCTTGTGACACCAACTTCATCCCTTCGAAACTCTCAGCTCAAGAATGGGATTGAGGAGTTGTTATACTTTTTGAAAATCCCCAAACATGTTATACAACTTTCATGTTTGATGAATTTCTTTATTCTCAATTTATCATAGTGAGAACTGGCTCCAAAGTTTGGTACTTTTTGTGAACAAAATTGCATTGAAAACTTTCTTAGTATTTTAAATTTTTCACAAACTTGATGGCCTTATAATTCAAAATATATGCACTTTTTAGAGATTGACCCTCATTGAAAAAGTTGTAGTATGTTTTAAGGGCTTCATTTTAATCTTTGTAACATAAAAAATGGTGGCCTAGATTGAAAGTTATGCCCTTCCAAAGTTGGTGCTAAATTAGGGGCTTTCTCCATACTTTAGAAAAATTCCAACTTCTCCCACTTTGCCCCTTTTGTAAGAAACCTCCAAATTCTTGATTTTACATGATAAAATTCATTTATCAAACATTTTTTCATGAAATTTAGCATGAGGGCTTCAATTTTGACCAAAAATCTCAAAAGTCAAAGAGTTGATTTTGTAGTTAAAAGCTTGTGTATCAGATGAATTCAACTGTGTGATCTTCAATGTTCTTAAAATATTTAGTATTTCAAACATCATGGATGGACTTCAAGGATGTATTTGAGCATCTTGAATCATGTCCCAAGGCTTGGGATCATGCTTTGATCAAAAGTCAAAGGCACAGTTGACTTTGCCAAATAAAACCCTAATTTGGGGTCAGATGAAATTGAGCTTCAATGAACTTGTAACAAGATAAAATTGCACTTGATTATCGATGGAGAGAGGCATATTGGGTGTATATAACTTATTAGTATGATTATCAATCTAAGACATTAACTGATCAAATAAGATCCTCTCGATTCTCTTGATTCAAAACCCTAATTCTCAGCTGAAACCAAACAAAGAAGAATTGTATAAGGTTAGGGTTAGAAATGCAATGTGTGATGCTCCTAGAATGATGATAAAATCTAGGGTCAAAATTTGGAGTATAACACATTTTCATGTTCATATTCCCTATTCATCCATCATAAGATTTACATTCACAATTGTATGCATCTCATCGATTCAAGGGTGGCTGCTATTTATGACACAGAGATTGGATTTCTAACATTCTACTAGGAAATTATCATGAAATAGGGTTTCATTAAACCTATGGTCTAATATTCATCTTTGACTATTGATCTTGGTCTTTAATCTTTGACCATATTAATTACATTATGGCATTAAGGAGCATGGCCCAGTTTCATTCAAGATCTTACTATTTATTTTATAACATGAAATTCATACAAGATCAAGCTTCATCAAAAAGCAAAGTTCCATTTTCAGACAAGATTCATGATCATTCAAGAGCAATTCAAGTTCAAACATTTTAAAAGTAATTTGGAGGGAAAAGAGTTTCTTGAAGAATAAGTTACATCATTCAAAGCCAATTCCATTACAAATCATCATGTTTACATTTCAAACATCCATTTACAAAGTTATTTACAAATATATAAAATAAAACATACAATAAGATACAATTTGACCTACAGGTGACTTTGGTCAACTATTAACTTTTTGGTCAACCAGTTGACCAAAGTCAACAATCTAACCCTAATTCTAAGTTCCTTAATTACTTCATCCTCTAAACATGTCATTTGGTGCTTTCTTGGATTCTAAAACTTCTCCTTATGCATGACTTGCTAGTTCCATCACCATGCCTTGCCAACTCAAGATTGTTTTGCTTAACACACCCAGACAAGCCAACCTGCCAAAGGGTCACAATGCTAACACATTAACTTCATAATACACATTGCATTTTTAGAATTAACCAAGCATCTATACATTATGGCATCATGTTCAAAGCATCACACATACATACTAACCATCCTAACTTCATAATAAAACATGACAATCCCTAATAAAATCCACTTAAGTTCATGCATTGCTTAAGCATTGCCCTTTTAATCTCAACATTTATTTGTATCCTTTTCCAAATAGACATGAATTTCCATGATAATACATTAGTTTATACTCTATTAACATTCATCAAAGTTTTAACAAGTTAAACTAATCTTCTTCATCACATTTATAACATTTTTAAACACATAATAGATTCATTCACATTTCACAATTTGTGCTCCAATCTAAGAAGCATCATTCATTGGAAAATAAACTTCACACTAACCAAAACTAATTTCACATGATCATAATTCACTCAGGTAATTGGATCCTAAACCTATAAACAGCGCGCTTTCGTAAATAGTTTCAAAATCGCTTTCTAGAAATATTAGACTCCCGAATTAATTAAAAAAGTGCTTTCGCGGTATTTTTAATAAAAAACTAACAAATTTTAGTATTTAGTGTCAGACATCTTTGATCTTACCCGACATTTTCAATGCCCTACTTTCGTAGGGACATATTAAAATAAGTTCAGAAAAAGTACGTTTAAACCAAAACAGCCCACAAAGGTAATCCTAAAGAGGAAACTAAGTCCTATTTATACTAGTACTAAACCCTGGAATTTACGTAAGTCCTTCAATATTCGTGTGAGGAAAAAACGAAAGTCATGAGGGTGATTCTCCAACAGCCTTTGACCATAATGCAAAATACAAAGACGACGACCGCCATGAGGAGACGACGATCACCATGTTTCTAAAATGGCAAGACGTGGTCTTTTGACTATTGAAGGCGTGGAGAAAGTCACACACCACATGGCCTCCTCTATGGCCAACGCCATATGTACAATTCACACCAAAATCTCTATTTTTTTATCTGTTTCGTTTTGGTTCTTCGTGAACGACTCTCATTTGGCTACTTACCCGAAATCAAAGGAAAATACGAGCATAATATAAGAAAACATAACAAAAAGACACTAAATAGCATGTGAATCGGGTCGAAATGTACGATACATTTTCACTCTATCACATATCAAAAGCAAGTCGTAACTATTGCATCATAACTAACTCAATGTTCCTCTCTGCATAACTACATTACACCGCTAATTCCCAACACTGCATAATTACCTTATAATACTTAATTGAGCAATAACTAACTCTCACATTCGAAGCCAGGCTTCGCATAACAATCAAGTCTTAACATCCTAACTCTCCTCCTTTTAACTACCTCAGCATATTTTTAACATAACCTAATTGTCATGGCACATAACAAAATCCTAACTAAATTTCAAATATTAACTAACTCAAATTTTAATTACATCATTAACCTCAAACATCCATAACTAACTATTTAACAGTGTGATAACTGACTCATAACTTCTAAATGAATCATACACAAATCAGTTAACAGAAGATAACTCTGTTAAGACTCCAATCCTATAAATTAAATCCACTCTCACCAATTTCGTTCATCAATCATTCATTGCCATAAAATTCTCAATTCTCGCTTTGTATCACTCTCTCACCCTCACTCATAGCTCCTTGTAAGACTCCATTAAAGCTTCACATTGAAGCTTCAATAAGTAGAGCTCAACCTTGTATCACTCTCCACCAACCACAACGCAGATGAAGAGCAACAACAACACGACATAGAGAAAGGAAGAAGAAGTAGAACAAAGAAGAAGAGAAAGGTTTGCATTCTGTTACTCATCTCCAAGGAGCTTGCTCTGATTTTTGAGTCATTCTTCACCTTCTACATGGCTATTGCTCTGAGTTTTGAGTCATCCTTCATCTTTCGCGTTGCCGTAACCACCAAGGAGAACCTTCGCAAGTAAGTCGTTCATCATTGCTTGAATATCGTCCCTATGATGTAGTATCAGGCATTAGGAATCAAAGCTCTCTCAAAAGAGGCTTTGATTCCTCTTAATCCACGTTTGATTACATAATTCATAATTTAGGTTTTTTTGTATAATTCGCTTCGATCTGTTTATTTAGTTAATATTTGGAAGAAAGCAATGTCGAATTCATGATGAGAAGTGGGAGGCGAGTAGAATGGCATAAGATATTTGAGATTTCAGACTCTTCAATTGTTTTACTTATTTTTTAATTTTCATTATAGAATTTTTTAATACATTTTAACATTTAAAATGGTTATTAATATGTTTAGGGTGCTAGTTGATCTTCTTCTCGTTAATTGTTTCTTTGAGAAACAATCATGGTTTTTATTTGTTAGAATTTTGATATGATTTTAGGATTAATTTTTAATCAAGATCATTATCATGCTCTCTTAGTTCTAGGCTAAACTTGGGGTTTCCTTAGGGTTTTAGGCCACTGTTTTATTGTGCCAAAGGTTTTCAACTGATTTTCATCATGATTGATTAAGTTGGTCAAAGTTTCTTTGATTAACTAAATCTTTTGACTGTGCTTATACTCTAAGTCTAATCAAGAGATCAGAAGCTTATTGATCACTTTATAAGTTTAGTCCATTGTACTAGAGGTACTTTGGATCTTTCAAGACGAACAACTCAAGGCTTCACATTCAAGTCATAACAAGTCAGACAGACATTAGAGGTAGACTGGACACTAGATCACTTGATCAAGCACAATAAAGGTTCCTCTTCAATGCTTGTCATTTATGGCGTGAATTATGTGCCACGGGCCTTAAGCAACGGAGAATGATGAGAGGGATTATTTCTACCCTTGTCTAGAATATGTCTGTGTATGGGGCGTAAGCCCTAGTTATTCAGAGTATTCACCTCCGTTTATAGACTTTAGTGTGATTCAAGCCCACTAACTAAGAAGTCTTCTTCCCGTGTTCAATAAACAACATTAAACCAATCAACATCAACAATACTCTCCTCCTTGGACCAAACACAACTCTCTTTGATATACATACATTCTTTGGGTTAATCAACTCATGGTTAAATACCTGTCGCTGAACCAATAACCCATTATCTTTCTTATTTGCCTCGTCATTTCTCTTGTGCTTAGGAAAATCATCTCTCTCTCTCTCTCTCTCTCTCTCTCTCTCTCTCTCTCTCATGTTCGCCTTGTCAGACCTGTCGTGCTTAAGCAAACTCTCTCTCTGTCTCTCATGTTTTCCTTGTTAGTCCTCCCGTGCTTAGGAAAACCTCCATTCTTCCTTCTTGGCCATACAATTATTTGTTAATGCCACACTCTTTGGTTCAGGTATACCTACATATGGATCCAAACCACACAACCCTTGGCCCAAACCTTACTTTCACCATACCTCAAATAATCATTTTTTATTTTTACTATGAACTACGAAGCTCTTATTTCCTAATTGCACTATGAGGATATGTAGGCGCAAAGGCCCTATTCCTCTACGAGCACATTAATTATAAACTTTTTTCCCTTTCGCGAGTATTCTTTGCATAGTAACACCCACCCAAGCAAAGAACAAGAAAAATGATTATCTTCGAGTACAACAGATGTGAAGGATGCTAATACCTTTCCCTCGCATAACCAACTCCCTTACCCGTTTCTCTTTCCCTTGGGTTTTATCGATATTTTCACTTTCATTTTGGAATAAAAAAACTTTAGTGGTGACTCTTTTGTATCATCGAGCATGCGATGCACTCAGGTATTTTTCATGTCGCTTCACCAGTCACTAAATTAAAGGTTATCTGTTAAATGATCGTTGATTTTGACACTATTAAAGCAAATGGGTTTGATCTTACTGAAGGTGTGAAATATCAAGGATGGAAGGAGTACTTCAATTGACTTAAAGGGTCAGTTTACCTTGAATTGGTCAAGAAATTTTGGTTTTCGCTAGTGCATCAAAGATTAAAGTCACTACATATGTGCTAGGGCACAAGATCAACATCTCTAAGAAGTCCATAGCAAAGCTTCTCAATCATGATGGATATGGAAAAAGGTGTTTTGATATGCCAGCTAAAAGGGATAAGCTGGAAGAAATTGTTGTTGTGATATTCCAAGATGGAAAGAATTCATCAAACGTTAAGAATTTGCATAACCACCTCAGAGTGTGGTTCAAGATTCTTATGGGCTGTGTGCACCATAGACCTTCAACCAAATCTACTGACTACATCAACACAAATCAGAAGTATATACTCTTCTATATATCTTCTGGAACCAAGATGAATCAACCATCTATTATCTTTAAGAATTTGAAGGAGCGGTTAAAGGAGACTAGAGATGGAAGTCCAAAAGCCAGAAGTAGATTCCTCTAAAAAGAACCAACAAAAAACATTTGAACAAACACGTAATAAAAAACCATTTTGAATTAGAAAATAAATTTTGGAAACATACGTAATCTGACAAGGGTTGCGAATGAAGAGATTTTCACTTTAACTAAGAAATATCATCCCAATGGGTCACTTAGAACATTCAAATGAATTTAACGTAGGACATTGGTCTTACTTTCAAGAACTCAGAGTCTAGAAGATAGAAAATCCAAGAAGGGTTCTGACTTTGGACCTTCTGACCCAGAAAGCCTCCAAACTTCAGAGAGCCAACTGGTTCAGAGCCAATTTGTTTTAGAGTCATATTTTGACTCTCCAGAGTCTATACATATTGAAAATATTTTGTTTTATTCTAGACAAGGTTCCATTCTCAAATGTTTTAGAATAAAAACAAATTTATCTTTAACAAGGGGTTCTATGATGATATCAACCCATTGATGGTTTGTATCTATAAATTTTAAATTAGTTACATTCTTCTGAACATAATCGCTTATAAAATGATGTTTGATTCAATGTGTTTAGGTCTAAAGTGAAAAATAGGATTCTTAGATAAACAAATTGCAGAAGTATTATCACAAAGATAAGAATGTTAATCTCATATAGTTGATAGTCTTCTAGCTGACTTTTCATCAAGAGAATTTGAGTGTTGCATCCAAATGCTGCAATATATTCAGCCTCTGTGATTGATAATGTTATTGTTGACTACCTCTTGTTGGACCAAGAAATAAGTTTGTCACCTAGAAACTAACAACTTCTACTAGTGGTCTTCATTTCTAGTCTATCTCCAGCATAATCAACTAGCAATAACTTGCTAACTTGTAATCTTTGTATTTTTTTATAAAATAGCCTAAGATTAATGATACCTTTCAAATATCTGAAGATCCTCTTAACAGCTATTAAGTGGGATTCTCTAGGATCGGATTAGAATCTAGCACCAAGATATATGCATCTAGCACCAAGATATACGCTGAATAGAATATCATGTCTAGAAACAGTCAAGTATAACAGAGAGCCAATCATACCTCTATATACCTTTTGTTCTACCTATTTTCATTCATCTTTCTCTAGAATACGTGTTAGATGCATTTGGGTCTTGGCTGGTTTATACTCTGACAAGTCAAACTTCTTCAAAAGTTCCCTTGTATGTTTGCTTTGATGGATATATGTTCCTTCTGAATTTTATTTGATTTGAATCCCCATAAAGAACTTTAATTATCCCATTACATCTCAAATTCTACCTTCCTAGACTTTGAAAATTCTTTGCAAAAAATAGCATTAGCAGAACTAAAAATAATATTATAACATAAATTTTCACAACTAAGATATCATTTTTGAATGTCTTATAAAACAGAGTTGTGTCTACCTCCCCTCTTGTAAAATCATCTTTCAAAAAAAATTACTTAGTCTTTTATATCATGCTCTAGGAGCTTGTTTCAAACCATACAAATATTTTTTGAGTTTGTAAGCAAACTCTTGGTTTTTGTGATTTTCAAAACCAGGAGGTTGATGCACATAAACTTCTTCAGTGATGTACCCATTTAAAAATGAACTCTTAACATCTATGTGATATAGAATTATGTTATGATTTACAATAAAGGAAATTAAGAGACGAATTAACTCTAACTTGTCCACTTGTGCAAAGGTTTCAATATAGTCAATTCTCTCTTGTTAACTATAGCCTTATGCAACCAGTACATCTTTGTTTCTTACAGAAATTGAGAAAAACAAAAGAAAGAGGTTGAATTGTGTTGACTTTTTATTTCTTTTATAACTTTTTAGTCAGATTCTAATTACAATATTGTCGCTACTTGAAAATGCAACGAAAAAGAGGCGAGAATGGAAGGACAACAGAGTCACCGTCGAACTTTATTTATCCCATGAGGGGAAAGGGAAACATCTATAAAACCTCAAAATAGAAACGGATAAGATGGTCTCGCAACCAAAAAAACGGGTTCGGAAGCCGGTTATGCGAAGGGAAGGTATTAGCACCCCTCGCATCCATCGTACTCGATGAGAACCATTTTTTTTATCTATGTGTGAAGATATTTGCTAAAAGATATTGCTATAAAGAGTGTTCCAAGGGATAAAGCGAAGGGCTAGAAACAGGGAAAGGAGAGATAAAGGGGAAGGAGAGAAAAGAGACTCGGTAGGACCTCACGGTCCTATGCCTACTTATTCTCAATAAGTATGAGAAAGTCAGAGTCAATGTAGTTCGGGGGACTACGGATAAAAAGATGGAAGTGTGCTCGGCAAGGATTGGGTCCCTTATGCCTACGTATCTTTTCTTAAAAGAAGTAAAGAATCAGAGCAGCCGTAGTTCGGCCTATAGTTAACTGGTATTTTTGTGGATGATGCTAACGTGCACATTCTAGCAGTTAGGTGTATTGCAGCTCACTTGTGGAGTCTTAGGCGTTACCTATTTGCAATAGAACATACGTAACATATCCTTTTTGAAAAGATTAGTTTTCACCATTTGAGGCAAGATGTCATGTTTGATTTGTGAAAGTTATTTTTAAGGTGAAATAGGTCCTCGCATAGTACCCCCTTGCGGGTAGTACCCAATTCTTTATCTCATAGGATTTATTATGAAAAGGTGTGGTGAATGTAGTCACGTCTTCATGTTGAAAGACGAGTATCAAGACCACACACTCTACATTGAGTATCCTGATACACAGAGAGGAAGAAGTTTGCACTCAATCCTCCCTCTTTAGTTCAATACAAAGAAAACTTCACTCTCTTATTAAAGATGTTTTGATCTTGAATGGTAAGTGATTTATGACAGTGAAACCTAAAGGTAATGTCAGCACTCGGGATAAGAGAAGGCCAACGCCTAACCACTCCACAACCATTCAAGTTTTATTAGGAAAAGAGTTTTGAAAATGCACTTGGTACGAGACCAAGGTTTTAAGAGAAAATTTTTGGAACGATGTTTTGAAAAGTGAAGGTGGTGAGTAGAGCGTGGTAGGTTGATGGCGATGCGCGAGGCAATCAACTTATGAGGATTGACTACATACAAGGTGAGTGGTTTGAGGGAAGGAGGGCGAAGCCCTAAGGTGGTTCAATTTGAAAAGAGTTTGAAAAATGACTTGACATTGGATCAAGCCTCATTTGTTCTTTATTTTGAAAACACGCATGAAAAGGCCTAAACTGTTACACGGTAACGGGAGAGGGATACATGTAAAATATAGGGGATTGCAAGAAGTAAATGGTCTCATTGTTAGGTAGCCCAAGAGAAAGCCGTGTGTGTGCGAGGTGTCATAAGCTAAATAAACGGAAAAGAGTTCGGACAAAAGTATCCAAGCTAGGGTTTATGTACAAAGCTAAAACTTTAGTACCCAAAATAATGATCGACAGTCCACCAAATTAGGGTTTTTAGGGTTTTGATAGCTTTATTGTGTTTTTGGTATTTTGAATGAAATAAATACAAAATACTAGATGACAATATGTAGTATGACAGAATGAAATATGAATAATGATGATAATATGGACAAGGTAATATCATTAGAAAATATGAACAGAAAATGTAAACAGCGAAATATATATGGGAATATAAATAGTGAGATATTAACAGAAATTAAAGTCGGAGGTTAGTGATTAGTGAAATGGAAAAGGTTCAAAAGAGTGGGATCTCGTCTTAATCATAAACTCGTGTCGATTAATCAAAGGTAATATATCACAATCCCAAATTATAGAAAAATAATCCAAATGATCATTTTCTACAGATTTGAAATAATGAACACTAGCGACTTCGATAAGTCGATGTTTACAAATATAAAGACTTCATTGACCGCTAAAAATAAAATAAAATAGAAATGGAGTTGAAAGTAGGTTCAAATCTCGTCTTAATCACAAATCTTATGTTAATTAATCGAAGGGAACCTTTCACGATCCCAAAGTATAGAAAAATGATCCAAATGATCATTTTCTATATATTTGAAATAATGAAGGTATTAACAACCTTGAAACTAACATTTTTGAATCAAAGACTTCATCGATTAGAAAAATAAAATAAAATCGAAAATGAGAAAAAAAATGAAAAGGAAAGAAGGTGGGTGGTCTCGGACTCATTACTATCTATCAATAGTTTGACTGATAATAATTTCGAAGGTCTCGTCATCGACCGAAAAAGATAAAAATGGAATAAAATCGGAAAGTGAAAAGTTGAAAAGAAAATTAATTTAGTGGACTATTGGAAAAAAACACAAAAATTGATGTTAAAAAAACGCAAAGAACTACTACTCTTCTTTAAAAAAAACTATCAAAACTTAACCCTTTTTTTTATAAAAAAAAGAGTGACATTAAAAAAAAAAAAAAAAAAAACATAACAAGAGGGGAGGGGTGTCTTGATTTAAGACTGAATATGTGATTAAAATAGAATCCTCTGGGCTTGAAGCCCATCATCTATTTAAATCATCAAAACATGTCATAAATGCAGCAAGCGAATGGGTCGTGCAGCCCAGTATTCACACCAAACGAAAACCAATTGATCCATGTAACACAATGACATTGAAAGATGACAAACATGTGGTCACATGTCATTACTAAACTAAACCCAGAATAGCTTGAAAGGAAAAGATAATGGCGAGAAAATAAAAAGGAACCACATCGAATCAAATGACAACCTCCGATTGTAACTTCCTCCGCGCGCCAATCCCCGTCCAGCCCTGTCTCGCTCTGATCCTCTCTCTAACTTATGATTCTCAGCTTTAATCTGGTCCTTCTTTATGGAAGAGAGATTTGATTTTTTTTTAGGAAAGGGGTTTTTTCGAAGAAGGTGAAGGGTTCACGAAGGTTGATGTAGGGTCGTCGGGTTTATTGAAAACGATGATTGAAAAATTTCGTAGGTTCCAAAGAGATTTCAGAAAGAATAATAATTTCAAGAGTGAGGGAATCCTCTCTATCCCCCAAAAAGCAGAAGACTCGGTCCTTTTGTAGCCCGCAAGGTGAGGAATTTCAGTTTTTGTCATGTTTGTACCCATTTTCCGTTGCTGTTTTTTTTTGTCGCTTTCATCTTATTGATGAGTTGTGTAAAAGGCCGAAAATGCGAGTGGTGAGCTGGAAAGGGGTATGTACGAATTTTGTTGGTCGCGTTTCTGAATTTTCGTACGTACTTCTCCTCAGACTGTGGGGTCAAGTTGTGGCGTGAAAGGCTCAGTTGCTGTTTTTGCATTGTGTGTGTATTGTTGTAAATTTAATGACCAACCCTTTTCATTTTTTGACATCCTTCCAATTTATGTGGTCTTACTGTCATGTGTGGAGTTGTGAATTTATAGGATGTACAGCTTGAATAATTTTGGAGCTATGGCTTGGGGAATTTGATTGGCAAGTTTACCGTGAAGGCTGAAGGGTGTTTTTGGTCTTTTGAATGAAAAGAATGAGTGTCAATTTGTTGCTGATATATCTTGTTATGCATATTCGTTTTTGGAAAGGTGGTGACTGGAGTGCTTTTTAGGAGTTGTGCCCATTCTGCAGGTAGTTATGTGGCGCGAGGTAGTGTGCTTGGTGAACCGTCCTTGCGCAGCATGCGGTTTGTCGTGCATCTTGACTGTAGGTCCACATTTTGTGTATTGTTGTGAATCAAAAGGAATGATATGGTTTTTGTTTCTTCCCAGGATAAGTTTTGGTTTGGCAAGCTGGCATTGATTTTGGTTGTTACGTAGGTGAACTGACTTAACAATCTCTACTATATATTTTTGTACTAGTGAAAGAATACTAACACACAGAGTTATCCTGATTCCTCACACAAATCAAGAGTAATTCAGTCCCGTTGTACTTACAAGAGATTTTCATTATAATTACTCAAGATTATAATTTGGTCAAGCACACAAGCAATAGACACACAAGTAAAAGACTTCCTTTCTCGAGCACACAAGCTTTAGACTTCCAAGCTAAAGACTTCTTTACTCACACATTTTGAGACTTCATTGCTCAACACACGGGTTTAAGACTTCCTGCTCTAGCACACAAGCTAAAGACTTCTTTGCTCAAATACACAAGTTTGAGACTTCCTTACTCAAACACTTAGTAAGAGACAGGTAACAATCTACCAAGTAAATAAATAATTATTTGGTGAATACACTTGAGGACTTGGGGCAAGGTCTTATTTGAAAGAAACAAAGATAGAAAAAATGTACATTTTTAACGAGATGTTAACCACCATGAACAAAGATAGTAAAACAGCAAAGACGTAAATAAGAATCAAAAGTATGAAAGAAGATAATGCTAGGTACATTTGAATTATATTGAAGAGTTGTTTTTTAAGGGTTTAGAGAAATTTTGATAATAAAACATCAAAGACCTAAGCATGAATCAAAAGTATGGAAGAAGATAATCCTAGATACATTTGAATTATATTGAAGAGTTGTTTTTTAAGGGTTTAGATAAATTTTTAAATTTAAATTTATGTCATTATTAACACTTTAAAATTAAAATTATATTAAAAGATAAAATTTATTTATCTTTTTAAAGAAGCAATGGTACGTTGGGATTCAACTTTGAACTGACTAGTCCATTCATTTACAATCATCCGAAGAAGAACAATATCTGAATGTACATCTTACCATAAAAAAAAATAGCTTATTGAACTGACTAGTCCATTCTTTACTCACACATTTTGAGACTTCATTGCTCAACACACGGGTTTAAGACTTCCTGCTCTAGCATACAAGCTAAAGACTTCTTTGCTCAAATACACAAGTTTTAGACTTCCTTACTCAAACACTTAGTAAGAGACAGGTAACAATCTACCAAGTAAATAAATAATTATTTGGTGAATACACTTGAGGACTTGGGGCAAGGTCTTATTTGAAAGAAACAAAGATAGAAAAAATGTACATTTTTAACGAGATGTTAACCACCATGAACAAAGATAGTAAAACAGCAAAGACGTAAATAAGAATCAAAAGTATGAAAGAAGATAATGCTAGGTACATTTGAATTATATTGAAGAGTTGTTTTTTAAGGGTTTAGAGAAATTTTGATAATAAAACATCAAAGACCTAAGCATGAATCAAAAGTATGGAAGAAGATAATCCTAGATACATTTGAATTATATTGAAGAGTTGTTTTTTAAGGGTTTAGATAAATTTTTAAATTTAAATTTATGTCATTATTAACACTTTAAAATTAAAATTATATTAAAAGATAAAATTTATTTATCTTTTTAAAGAAGCAATGGTGCGTTGGGATTCAACTTTGAACTGACTAGTCCATTCATTTACAATCATCCGAATAAGAACAATATCTGAATGCACATCTTACCATAAAAAAAATAGCTTATTGCAAACTAATGGTCGGTTGCATCATTTAAAAAAACAAAACAATGAATCAAAGAATCTCAGACACTAGAGGATGGTGCTGTCTTCAGAAAAATTTTCAGAAAACTTATGAAACACTAGAGGATGGTGCTGTCTTCAGAAAAATTTTCAGAAAACTTTCGAAACACTTCATTCTCTTCTTCAAAGCTATCATATCCACTTTCATAGTTTTCAAGTTCTCTTTCATAGACTCTATCATCACCAAAAGGTTATCCAACTGTGCCGCCTTGTTCACCAACGATTTAGTCCCGTCTTCCTTCGCATCGTCATCATCACCGTCATCGTCATCTTGAAGATCGGCGAGAACGTAAATATTAAGTGATTCAAAAGATTCCACGTGCTCCATAGCAGTGGAAGTAAGATCAAGGATGTCACTGAACGATCTCTGAAGGTAACTCTCCACGACTTGAGGATCAACGAGTATCGATTTCCACGATTTGCAAACGCACCTTAATTCCAGAGGGTTGCTCAACTCAATCCTAGAAAGGATTTCGATTATTAATTCCTCCGGGAGAAACATGTTTATTGACACTGACGTCGCTTCCATTCTCACGCGCAATCTTTTCCGCGTCATTACCGCTACCGCCATGGTTAAGGGTTCGATTTTGTATTTTAGGGTTTTACTTACGGTTTGAATTCACTGCGTCGGTTTTTATTCTTACTGTTTGTATTTTAGGGTTTTACTTTCTTTTTAGGGCTCCAATCTGGATTCTATTCGTCTTACCATAGTAACTGAAAAGAGAAAATGTAATTAATTGCATAAGCTTAATTATATAAATTATTGAACGGCCCCGAATATATATTCATGCATAACTAATTGGGGTCATTTTTGGTATATCACCGTACAAAACTATTTTTTTAAATTTAATTTTATTGTATTGTTCCTAAGATAAGAATAAATCAGGCCAACTAATATAGATTTACTATCAAAATTTTATTTCATACCCATACTTTTATATTTATATCTCTATATTTTATATAAAATATCAATTTTATCCTTATATTTTTTAATTAATTTATTATTTTATTTTTTAAATATTTTTTAAATTTTACTTTTGTGTATGAGAAGACTTTGCAAAAAAGTTCTGGTACACAAAACAAAATTAAAATGTGATTTAAAAAATGACTACCGAAACTTTTTTGTAAAGTTTTCATGTATACAAAAATTGACTACCATAACTCTTTTACAAAGTCATCCGATACACAATATAAAAGTTTTAAAGTATTTTAAAAAATGATTACCTGAACTCTTTTGCAAACACAAAAATCAACTATCGGAACCCTTTCGCAAAGTCTTTTGGTACAACAAAAAAGTTAAAAAAATAACTAGTGAAACTCTTTTGCAAACTCTTCCGGTACACAAAAATTGACTACCAAAACTCTTTTGCACAGTTTTTGGGTATACAAAAAAATTATAGAAAATGACTATCAGAACTCTATTGCAAAGTTTTCCGGTACGCAAAATAAAATTAAATAAAATAATAAATTAGCTAAAATTATAAAAGGGCAAATTTGGTATTTTTATAAAATGTAGGGGTATAGAGATAAAAGTAGGGGTATGAAGTAAACTTTTCACTTCCGACCTAGTTTACATAGGTTCAGTTCAGGCTAGACTTTTTCTTAAATAGAAAAGACCTAAACTTTTAAAAAACTTATTTAGCGAAAGAGACTAAACCACATGCCGTAAGAAAAACCTTTTGAACCTATCAGGTCAGTCTATTTAAAAGAAACTTAATAAATTTATTATTATTATATTGTATTTTTTGCTTTAAATTCAAATACGAAAATAAAACTTAGTTATCTTGAAGAACATATGAAAATAAGTTGAAAAAACATTATAAACATTGTCATAAGTTGATTCTCTAACAAATCGTATCATCAAATTTATACTAATAGCTAAACTTTAATGAGTTAATGAAAACAAACATTTAGTTTCATTGATATTTTAATTTGTTAGTCTATTTAACATTAGTTGATTTTCTAATTTAAACATGTTCAGATGAAGTAGGCTTTTAAGTAGGCTAGTAGGTTAACCAGGCCTTCGAAAAGGTCAGGCTCGAGCCTAAAATAAGCCTATGATAGGCTACAGGTCAGCCTTAGTCTTTGAATTTTTCAGCAGGACATACTCAGGTTTGGCAAAGCCTAACCCAGAGCTCGACCCAGTCTATTCTCACCCCTAATTGTTCCTTGATCACAATCTCAATTTTCATGATCTTAATTTTTCTTTAATATATATTTTTATTATAGTATTTGGTTATTTGTATTTAATTTGTATTTTAAAAAAACATTAACTTTAATAAACTTGGTATCTTTAACATGGTAAATGAATAATAAAGTTATTAAAAATAAAATAAAGGTAATAAAGTAAATTTAATAGATCAGAGAAGGATGAGGTAGATACAGAGTGGGTATTAGCATCCCCACCATAAACCCATAATAAAAACCTAGTTTTTCCTTCACCCGTACTTAGTTAAATAAGTTTTCCCTATTAAATTTGAGGCAAGGGTGGCTGGGTCCAACAAAGTTTGGAATTTTTTTTTGCCATGCTTAGGTAAATCTTTTACTTGATTTTATTTTAGGATAATTAATTGCATCATAAAAAAAAAGGTGTTCGGTCACAAATATGATCGAATAGCAAGAATGCTGAACAAAAAACGTCCTCGAACTTCCAAGTAAGTCCAACAGTTTCCACCAGGTCCGGAGGATGTGGCTTGTAAGAAACGTCGTGCGAGCGTCATCGCCTGCCCATAGAAATCGACAAACAAATCCCCATGGTCAGACAATAAAAGTAAATGGGACTCACCGACCACACGCAGGGAAGCTATCTACGGACTATGGTAGCAAGGAAACCAAGTCTCCTCCAAAGGCACTTCTGGTCGGCAGTTATCTCTAGTCTTCCATCCGACATCGTCGGTCCTAAAAATATTATTAGATGTAGAGAGTGAACCGAGCAACTTTCCTAAGGGTCGGGGAAAGAACCTCTAAAGGTACTTCACCTTCGTCCGACCATAATCTGGACCTCAAAAGATCCGACCATAACCCCGGAGGAAAGATAAAGCAGCGTCATAGTTAAAGGTTTACTTATCTAGTTATTCTATTGTCTCACTGTAACAAATTTACTTCAACGTGAATGAAAACACTTATCTTCTATTTTTCTCCTATTGCACTCTTTTTTGTCTACCTCTTTTTAGGACCCTAAAGGCGGTGGGATAAAGGTTACACGCACTTTGTAACATCCTAATTTTTAGTGTGTGTGTGTATATATATATATATATATATATATATATATATATATATATATATATATATATATATATATATATATATATATATATATATATATATATATATATATATATATATATATATATATATATATATATATTAGTTAATTAATTGTGTGATTTTATGCGTAATTGATTTATTTGGATTATTTTATTTGGTGGAAATGATATAGAAATAATAGAAATAAGATAATTTGGCCTATTGGATGAGAATGTGAAGAGTAAAGGTGGATGTATGATTAGTAAGCACATTAGTTACTAGAATTAGTTGTTATAAGGGTTTTATATATAAAGAAAAAAATAAAGTTAATAGGGGGAAAAGAAGAAAAGAAGTTAACATAGAGAAAAGGAAAAGGGGAAAAGAAAAGAAAATCTAAGGAGGAAACTCAATAGTTCATCAAGAAACCAAGATAAAGGTAGGTCTTTACATGGTTATGAGAATGTATGATAGTGTATGATGGGTAGTATCATATTTAGGATAAAAATCCCTAATTTCCATGGTTTTGAAATTGATGATTACATGACGTATGATGTATGATCCTTAAAAATGTGTTGTGGGATGTTATAGTTGTTACATAATTGTAGTATTTCGAATTCTGGAACTGGAACTTTTTACAGAATCGAATTCGGAGGTACAAAAGGCCTCTAAACTGCAAAAATTGCACTTTTCTAGGTTGTTGTCCTAGAGAGTTTGTATAGCGAACTATAGTTTGCATAGCGAAAGTCGCGACGCGAGCAGTAGCGAACCTATAGCGAGTGGTGGCAGAATGGACGTGAACTTTGATCTTTAAGTCCGTTTTGGTCCCCGTTCGAAGCGTTAGAAAGCTAACGCACAGGGCAATAACATAATATAGTTAATAGAATTGGTTACCCAATATTTTTATATTTAATATGTTTGGGAAGCCAATTATGTATATGTTTTATTAATGAATTATTGCACTGTTTGCTGCCGGTTGTGAAATTATTTGTGTATAATTTATCGAATACTTGGGTGTATGCTTGTATAAGTATATTTTGGTGTGTGAAAATATTAAATTTATGATAGTTATTGCTTGTTGTAATGATAATACAGTTGTGATTGTATTGTAAAATATGTTGTATACCATTTGAAAGTAAATTGTGTGTGGATGATTCATAAATATGTGCAAGTATGTGTAATTGTGTGGTGACTCAATTATGATGAATTATTGAAAATATGCACGAATGTTAAGATTGAGGGATGATCTTAATTGCATATGGTTGTTGAACTTGCACATGCATTATTGTAGTCAAAAGGTAATACTTGTTAATTCCGTGAGAACTACTGACTTATCCCAAACCTAGAGAGGGGTTTGAAGCTTAGAGGACAGGCTTTTGTGTATTATTAGTCTAGAGGACGGACCCGGTTTAATGTAAAAATAAAAAAATAGTAACAGTGATTGGTAGCACATGCATGAGTATTGCATTCGAGTCCAGTATTGAGTCATATTGTGTCTATAACTCCATTTTGAGATTATGCGCATTATGTGAATTTGATGAATCGGTGAAATTGTGGATTTGTGAGTATGTACTTATGAATAGTATGGTTCCTTGAGTGATGCTATGTTTATAAAGCATTTGAAGTGTGGAAATAATTATGCTATGTATTATATATTATTGTATGATTTTGATAATCATGTGAATTCTCACCCTTCTGTTGGAATGATATTTTATACGACGTCGCTCAGATATTGAAGAGTAGAGTTGCTTCTAGCACGAGGGTAGCTGTTGGAGTTGCTTACTTTATTTTCCTTATTTATTTTGGTTTGATTCATGCTCTGGTCATGTAACACTAGGAACATTTTGATTCATGTTTTGAGAGATACTTTATGTACTCTATTTTATTTTGCTATCATTATTTGAATTATATGGAGTTTTAGCTTTCATGCCTAAGTGGTGATATGAATGAGTTATTTATGAGACTATTTATTATGTTCGTTATGAATGAAAGTGATTATGTTGCTACATGCTATATGAAAGTGAATGAAAAACATGAATTTAATTTAAGTGTTATTAAGCATGACAGGTGTATGTGTGATGTTTGAGTTATATGTGACACCCTTATTTGAGATGCATGTTATCTTACTCTGATATGTGACATATTATTCTGTGGGGTTTAGAAGGGTGTTACATTAGTGGTATTAGAGTAAGGTTAGTCATTTGACCAATTTGCTAATGCTTTTTGTAAGTGCGCTTGATTGGCTGCATTTTGTGGCAAAACTTTAAAATGTGCATGTATGTCATACTGATTGTTAGGACATACTTAATGATGTGTGTGCAAGGCAAGTTAACTATAAGTTAACTTAGTTTAGCTGAATGTCATACAGAATGTCATAACATTGAACGTATGACATCCAACAGGCAAGGTTGTTTTTCTGGTATCTATAAACTAGGAAACAGAATAAGTGCTCAAGCTAGATATCAGGACTCTTTCTAGAAGCCCTAGGCGAACTAGAAGATCCATGAATTAAGTGGCAAGTGTGCAGATCTTTAAGAATAGGTTTTGTTATGGATAAAACCTAATTAATGCACCAAGGCCCAAAAGGACTGACAGTTGCTATAAAGATCAGAAGATGCAATCCTGAACGGCAGCACTTGACAACAGAAGGAGAAAGAGTGCAGATTGCAGAGTCCTGTGTAAGTGAAGAAGGCTAGTCTTCACGTGTGAATTCTGTCTAGGAATACTTGTAATCCAAACAATTGTTTGGTGGATGATTTGCATTGGATAGGTAGATTCTAGGTTGCGTCTCACTTGAAGCTTTGAAGCAAGAGTGTGTGAGTTCCTTGATCAAAGCTGTGAAGCAAGATCAAGGTGTGTATGAAGTGTCTCTTCATATTGTCTTTTGTAATTGTTTAATATCACTATTGTGTGATTGAGGGGGAGTGAGTGGGTATACTCAGGTCTAGAGTGTCTCTAGGTTGAAGTGTCATTGGGTAGAGATTAAGTGAGGAGTGTAAACCAGAGGTCTAACTCTGAATTGATTCTGCTGATAGTGAATTTCCTCCCTGACTTGGTAGCCCCCAGATGTAAGTGTTGTTGACACTGAATTGGGTAAACAATTGCTGTGTTATTTACTGCTTTTATTATTGCTGAGTATTATCTGTTAAGTAGCAGATGTCACAGTGGATGTTATAAACTTGGGAATAACATCCATCGTGTGCTTGCCAGAATTTTCAATTGACATCAGAGCAGGCACCCTGCCTGTTTAAATCTGGGTGAGATCTAGGGAAAATAAATTCGGGTACTATGGATAAAGATATAGGCTTCACTAATAGACCTCCAATTCTGGATGGATCTAATTATGATTATTGGAAACCAAGGATGATTTCATTCTTAAAATCCTTAGACAACAAGGCTTGGAGAGCTGCAAACTCTGGCTGGAAACATCCTGTGAAGACTAACAAAGATGGAGTAGATGTATTGATTCCTGAAGAGGAATGGAACAAAGAGCAAGAGACCTTAGCTCTTGGAAACTCTAAAGCATTGAATGCTTTGTTCAATGGCATAGATAAAAACATCTTCAGGCTGGTACACCACTGTGAACTAGCAAAGGATGTTTGAGACACTCTCAGAACTACTCATGAAGGAACTTCCAAGGTCAAAATGTCAAGACTTTAAATGCTGACCACCAAATTTGAAGGTCTAAGAATGAAGGAAGATGAGACCATTCATGAGTTTTACATGAATGTTCTTGAACTTGCAAACACCTCAGAAGCTCTGGGAGAAAAGATGACTGAAGAGAAGCTTGTAAGAAAGATTCTAAGGTCACTACCAAAAAGGTTTGCCATGAAAGTAACAACCATTGAAGAAGCCCAAGACATATGCCACATGAAAGTGGATGAACTCATTGGTTCACTTCAAACCTTTGAAATAGGAATGAATGATCAGGTTGTGGAGAAAAAGAACAAAAGCATAGCTCTTGTCTCAAACACAGTTGATTCAGATGGTGATAAGGAGGAGAATCTGTCTGAAGCAATTACCTTGCTTGGAAGACAGTTCAACAAATTGGTCAAAAAGATAGATGCTAGGTCTAAATCTTATAACAAAAGCATGCCTTCTGATAAAGAGAAATTAGAAGATAAAGTCAGCCAAGGCAGAGGAGTCCAATGTCAATGTGAGGGATATGGACATGTTAGGAGGGAATGTCCCACATACCTCAAAAATAAAGGAAAGGGTTTAACAGTCACCTGGTCTGATGAAGATTCAGACAGTGGATCTGAAGAGGAATCAACTAAACATGTCACTGCTCTTAATAGTGTGTGCATCTCTGATGATGATTCAAGTGATGAAGATTTGTTTTTTGAGGAGCTTGCAGCCTCATACAAAAAGCTTCACATCAAAAGCACAAAACTGGTTCAGCAAGGAGAGCAACATAAGAGAATCATCAAGGAGTTAGAAGCTGAAAAGAGAGAGCATCTAGCTACAATTAACACACTCAGAAGTGAAGTACAGGAGTTGAAAAGTAAGAAGGATCAAATAGAAAAATCCATAAGGATGATGAATTCTGGGACTGACACCCTAGAGGAAATCCTTCAGAGTGGACAGACCTCAGGAGATAGATCTGGACTAGGATATGTTGATAAACAAAATCCTGTGTTAAAACTCAAGATATTACAGCCTGAGGTCCAGAAGCCAAAGAGGATGTCATGACCAATGTCACAACATCCAACCAACAGAAACTGGAATCAAGTCAAGAGTAGATTCCAAGGGTATAGGTGTTACCACTGTGGAAAACTTGGTCATATCAAATCTGTGTGCTTCTGGCTGCATGGATTTCCTAGTGATCCTCATTAAAAACAGAGAGCTCATGTCAAAAGGCAGCATCAAGCAAGAACTAAAAAAGGTGCTCTTAACAGGCAAAGACATTTGGTTATCAAGAATATGGCCTTAGCAGCTCACACTGATCTAAGGATGCCAACCCAAGAGGACCGGTACTTTGACAGTGGCTGTTCTAGACATATGACTGGAATTGAGGATCTCTTGACAAAGCTCAACCCTCATACATCCAGTCATGTAACCTTTGGTGATGGAGCTAGAGGAAAAATCACAGGTGTTGGACAACTTGATAGTCTTAAAGCCCCAAAGTTGAAGGATGTCTTGCTGGTTAAAGGACTGACAGTTAACCTAATAAGCATAAGTCAGATATGTGATCAAGGCTTAAAAGTCCAGTTTTCAAAAGATAAGTGTGTGGTTGTCAATGAAGAAGGTGAGGAAGAAATGAGGGGATCCAGAGCAATGAACAATTGCTACCTATGGGAGCCCAGAAGTATTCTCAATAACCTGGAGAAAAAGGAAACTAGGGAAAAAGTATTGTTGGTAAAGGACAGACAACAGAGAAGATCCAACACACCAGCAAGAAGATCTTCAAAGTATGCCTCAGAAAGAAGGACAGGATGCAAGAAACCTCATGAAGGGAAGCAAGCCAAGAAGGGATACCCATGCATTAGGCATCAGGGAAAGAAAGATAAGCTATATTGGAACCTAATGGAGTCCATGGATGCTACTCTTCCTAAAAGAAGCAATGTCACACCTGATGTCATGACCTTGTTCTGTGACATCCAATGCACCATTCAAACAAGTCCTGGTGAGTTCAAAGGAGGCATGCTCAGGGGTCACTCGTGTAAATGGAAAGGGATTAGTGTAATACCTGATGAGGATACAATAAATAGGACTGAAATTGGTGCATGGAATGTCAAGGCCCATAAAAGTGATTTACAAAAATTGAGGCCTTTAAGTAATGGTGAGTTATAGCAATTAATGGGAATAGGGAATTATAATTTAAAATTTAATCATTTACTGATTGGTCAAAACATTAAGTTCCCTCCTCATTTGCCATATCACCTAGTAAGCCTCTCCATATCAAACTCCCTCACCACTTGGTTCACGATCAAACTGTTCATCTTCCCTACAGTCACCAACAAACAGAAACCCCTGTTCACACGATCAACGTCCTGTACAATGTCTCAACATTCACCAAAATCCTCTCCCTCCAAGAACATACCCGCCAACGAGTCTGAGATAGGAACTGAGTCATGCAACCCTAACTCAGTGCTTGAAATAGCACCCCTGCGCATGATGACCCTAAAAGGGGTTCTGGTAAAAAATCCAAGGAGCCAACATGCAAGAAGGTCCAAAGACATTGTCTCAGGTAAAACTCCTACTCCTGCAACTTCAGATGTTAATGATGATGGAGCCAAGAAAACGCACAACATCATTGTTGGCATGGTGGCTAGGGCTCTGAACATCCCCATTCCACCCAGCAATGAGGGGTCTGGCCCAACTGTGCATGATCAAAGTGATGTTATGCCCAATGTTAGAACCTTGAAAGATCGTACATCAAAAGAGAAGAAAAAGAGAGTAGTCTCTGATGGTGGAGTTGATGATGTGCAAGGCACCAAGAATACGGAGTTGGTGGACCTTGATGAATATTCTGATAATGATTTAATAGCAAACATCAATCCTGGCATAGCCAAAAGGCTCATGACAAGGAAAGATAAACAGGTGGCTGAACAAGGTTCCCCCAAGAAAAAGGCAATTGAACAGGTTGTTGAGCAAGACAACCTCACAAAGAAGAAGACAACTGATTATGACACTCCCTCAAGGAAGGCTAGAACTAAAAGAAGACCAGTTGGACCTCCCAAAGCCTATAGCAAAGTAGTCACTAAGAAGAGAAAGGCTGAATCTGGTACTGAATTAGAGACTGAGTCTGATGTTGCTGAAGATGTCACTGACATCCAAAACAAGAAGAAACCCTCCAAGAGCAAACTGGCTGAAAAAGTCCCTGAAGTTCCAATTGAAAACATTTCATTTCATTACCCCTCGTGTGTTAATAGGTGGAAGTATGTTGTTCAGAAAAGGCTGGCTGTGGAAAGGGAGCTGGGTTAGAATGCTCTTGAGAGTAAAGAAATCATGAAACTCATTAATGATGCAGGATTAATGAAAACAATTAGTGAATTCTCTTCATGCTATGAGTTACTTGTCAAAGAGTTCATAGTCAATCTCTCAGAGGAATGTGCTGACAGGAAATCTAAAAAGTTTGGCAAGGTGCATGTAAGAGGGGAGTGTGTTACTTTTACTCCAATAACAATCAATAAATATCTGGGAAGATCAAATAGAGCTCGTCCTGATGTACATGTTTCAGAAAACAAAATATGCCAAGTGATAACAGGAAACCACGTACAAAGATGGCCATCCAAAAGAAAGCTAGTTGCCAACAAATTGAGTGTCAAATATGCTATGTTGCATAAGATTGAAGCAGCAAATTGGGTGCCCACAAACCATAAATCTACTGTGGCGACTGGTCTTGGAAAGATCATCTATGTTATTGGGACCAAGGCCAAATTTGATTTTGGAACATATGTTTTTGATCAAACTATGAAACATGCAGGCAACTATAGCATCAAGGGCCCCATTGCATTCCCTTCACTCGAATGTGGCATCATTTTGAAACAGTATCTCAAGATTCTCAAAAAGAGTGATGCTGCGAGCAAACGATAAAGCCCCTTGTCATTTCATCCCAAACTGTTTCTTCGAACTCATGTTCCTGACATTGTTGCAACATCAGCTGAGACATCCCAGTCTACATCAACAAAAGCAGAAGTGATTTCCAAGCTAAAGGAAACATGTCAGGACCTGGATGCGAGGAAAATAACTGTTGAAGCACTAATCAGGACCCTTGAGCAAAATGAGAATGATGAGTTCACTGATGAGGACAGGGAAAACGATGGTGCTGAAGAGAGTGATAACCATGCAGCTGATTCAGAGAAAGAGAGGGAGAACAATGATGAAGATGGATCCACTGAGGCTGAGGAGACTAGTGATGGAGAATCTGACAAAGGTAGGTCCAGTTCTGCATCTGAAGAAGAAGAATGACATGTGCTGATAAAGTGTTGTGAAGCTCAAGCTGATTGTTGCTGAGCTGGTTTTGTGAACTGGTGTGTTGATGTTTTTTTTTTGGTTATTTTGGGCAGACCTATTTGACAGCAAGAATTGACCTGGTTGAGCAGTTAGTTTAATGTGTACTTCAAAAATTGTTATGTTACACTTTTGATCTATGTTAATGCATTAGTTAGATCTGAATTTATGGCTAAAAAGGGGGAGAGAGAGTAATAGAGTACAGCAGGTAGATAACAAGCAACAACAGGTGGAAGAACAAGGAGAACTAGCTTGAACACGTGTTCCTTTGTGCATATGATATGAGACTTGCATGCTTGCAGGTATAACCACAGGTGCAGCTGATGAAATGAGTGATAACGGCTGATAGTGCTGTTAGCAATAAAGTGATATGCATGTCTATCCTGGATAGGAATGTGTGTATGCTAGAACTAGGAGTAAACCTTGTGTGTGTACTTCAGGATGTTATCCTGAAGGTCATAACATCCAGAGCAGGCTGGATGTATATGTGCAGAGAGTCTTGTGCAACTCTTCAGGGGGAGTAGCATAGGTATGTGAGTTCCTTGATAAAAGTTGTGAAGCAAGATCAAGGTGACTTCAGAAGGGCATTCTGAATGTCTGGACATCCACAGGATAGCTGCTTGTATCTGTGACTGCAGGGTGTGCAGGTGAAGTATTCAACTGATAAAGCCTGATCAGTTGAGGGGGAGAACACCAGAGTGTTACTCAAATAGATGTGACATCTGTAGTGGCAACTACCAGATGGTTAACAAAATGAGCTAACAGTGAGAGCTGACTGTGAGGACTCAGAGAGGCTTGAGCTAGTATCTATCCTGCATGACAGGATACATCATAAGTGTTTTGCTGTGTGTAAACTCTGATATGTTAACAGGGTGTTTTAGCCAAAAATTTGCCAAAGGGGGAGTTTGTAAGTGCTCTTGATTGTAAGTGCTCATACTGATTGTTAGGACATACTTAATGATGTGTGTGCAGGGCAAGTTAACTATAAGTTAACTTAGTTTAGCTGAATGTCATACAGAATGTCATAACATTGAACGTATGACATCCAGCGGGCAAGGTTGTTTTTCTGGTATCTATAAACTAGGAAACAGAATAAGGGCTCAAGCTGGATATCAAGAGACTTTCTAGAAGCCCTAGGCGAACTAGAAGATCCCTGAATTAAGTGGCAAGTATGCAGATCTTTGAGAATAGGTTTTGTTATGGATAAAACCTAATTAATGCACCAAGGCCCAAAAGGACTGACAACTGCTATAAAGATCAGAAGATGCAATCCTGAACGGCAGCACTTGACAACAGAAGGAGAAAGAGTGCAGATTGCAGAGTCCTGTGTAAGTGAAGAAGGCTAGTCTTCACGTGTGAATTCTGTCTAGGAATACTTGTAATCCAAGCAATTGTATGGTGGATGATTTGCATTGGATAGGTAGATTCTAGGTTGTGTCTCACTCGAAGCTTTGAAGCAAGAGTGTGTGAGTTCCTTGATCAAAGCTGTGAAGCAAGATCAAGGTGTGTATGAAGTGTCTCTTCATATTGTCTTTTGTAATTGTTTAATATCATGTTGTGTGATTGAGGGGGAGTGAATGGGTATACTCAGGTCTAGAGTGTCTCTAGGTTGAAGTGTCATTGGGTAGAGATTATGTGAGGAGTGTAAACTGGAGGTTTAACTCTGAATTGATTCCACTGATAGTGAATTTCCTCCCTGGCCTGGTAGCCCTCAGATGTAAGTGTTGTTGACACTGAACTGGGTAAACAATTGTTGTGTTATTTACTTCTTTTATTATTGCTGAGTATTAGCTGTTAAGTAGCAGATGTCACAGTGGATGTTATAACCTTGAGAATAACATCCATCGTGTGCTTGCCAGAATTTTCACTTTTATTCCCTTTTATATTTGATATGTGTGTGTAACATTATCGGTATTGTTTATTCTAATGAGAATTTGTTGTTGGAAACTCTAAGAACAATGGTTGCAGAAAGGAATGATGAAGCAATTGTTGAAGCTTTGGCAATGTTGGCTGGAGCGATTAGGCAGAATCAGCAAGAAAACGTGAATGTTGGGAATAACAATGATGATGAGTTTCATGCTTTGGGGAAGTTTCAGAGGAAGAATCTGCCAATATTCAAGAGAATGCATGAACCTGATAAGGCACAAGTATGACTGAAAGTGATTAAGAAGATCTTTCGGGTCATGAACTGCTCATATGCTTAAAGAGGAAGTTGAGGAATGATAGGGTAATACTTTTCAGAGGTTTGAAGAAGAGGAAGTTGAGGTTACTTGGGTTGTTTTTAGAGAAGCGTTTCTGGAGAAGTATTTTCCAGAAGATGTGCGTGGGAAGAAGGAAATTGAATTCCTTGAGCTGAAGTAGGGTAACTCAACTGTGGTCGAGTATGCAGCAAGATTTGAGGAGTTGATTAAGTTTTGTCCTTATTATAACACTGATAATGTTGAGAGATCCAAATGTCTTAAGTTTGTGAATGGTTTGAGGCTCTGAGATCAAGCAAGCCATTGGTTATTAGGAGATTAGACGATTTTTTGAGTTGGTTAAAAAAGTAGGATCTATGATGAAGATAGTAGAGCTCGTTCTACTCACTACAAGAGTTTGAATGAGAAGAAGGTAAAAACCCATTCATAGGGAAGCCATATATGACTCCTACTGATAAAGGAAAACAGAAAGCTGGTTATGACAAGAAGCCGAGTGGGGGAGGAGCTTCTACTCTGGTTAAGTGCTATAAGTGCGGTGTTGAAGGACATCATGCCCTAGAGTGCATAAGTGTTGAACTGAAATGTTTCAAGTGTGGAAAGCCAAACCACAAGGCTTTTGGTTGCAAAAGTGGTATGGATGTGACTTGCTACAGTTATGGTGAGCAAGGGCACATTAATACCAAGTGTAACAAATCAAATAAGTCTTAAGCTAAAGGGAAGGTGCTTGCTCTATCAGGATCTGAGACTACTAGTGAAGATCGATTGATCAGAGGTACATGCTTCATTAATGGTACACCTTTGATTGCTATAATTGATATTGGAGCTACACATTTTTTATTGCTTTAGATTGTGTTAAGATATTAAATCTTGAGTTGTCTATTATGAATGGAGGTATGGTTATTGATACTCCTGTTATGGGTTCAGTGACTACTCCATATGTGTGTTTGAATTGTCTGTTGAGTATTTTTGGTAAGGATTTTGGAGTTGATTTAGTGTGTCTACACTTAGATCAACTTGATTTTATCCTTGGGATGAACTGGTTGGAGTTCAACCATGTTTATATCAACTGTTTTGATAAGACGGTTATTTTTCTTGAACCTGAGAATGAATGAGACTTGTTTATGTCTGCTAAGTAAGTAAACGAGTTAGTGCAGGATGGTGCTGAGATGTTTATGTTGATGGTAACTTTGAGTATTTTTCAAGGTGGAGAAGTTGGTGTTTTGCCAATTATTTCTGATTTTTCGGAAGTTTTTCCTGATGAGATAAGTGATTTACTGACGGAACGTGAAATGAAGTTTACGATCGACTTAGTTCTTGGAACTATTTCAATATCGATGGCTCCATATCATATGTCCACATCGGAATTGAAAAAGTTGAAGAGTCAACTCGAAGATCTGTTTGAGAAGAGATTCATTCGTCCGAGTGTGTCATCGTGGAGTGCACCAATTTTGTTGGTTAAGAAGAAAGAAGGTTCTATGAGGCTTTGTATGGACTATAGACAAATATTATGATTAATTAACATAATGATGGAATTAACAAAAATAATAAGATAATTACAACAAAAATGGGATAAAAATACAATATAATTAAAGGATTTTAAATAGGAGTTAATTTCACAATTTCACATAACCATGGGGTTTATACAAAAATATAATAATTATAATTAGGATTACAATTTTAACTAATTAAAATATTTTAATTAATTTTAATTTGGAGTTCAAGGATTAATATATGCATATAAATAATTAGGATTTAATAGTTTAGGGATCGATAATATTAAAATATTTTAATTATTAAGTTTGGATTTAATATGTTAAAACTTATGAATTAATAGGGATAAGCTAGTATTTTCTTAAATTTTAGGGTTTTATTAATTTTGGCAAAATATCCTTCTTGGTCCCTTAACTATACTTCGGGGTTCATTTTGGTCCCTTAACTTTAAAAAGTTTCATATTGGTCCCTTAACTCTTCAAACGTTCCATATTAGTCCTTTTTGACCTATTAGCAACGGAAAAAAATCAAAAAACCGTCGCTAAATCCGTCGCTAATAGGTCAAAAAGGACTAATATGGAACATTTGAAGAGTTAAGGGACCAATATAGAACTTTTTAAAGTTAAGGGACCAAAATAAACCCCGAGGTATAGTTAAGGGACCAAGAAGGATATTTTGTCATTAATTTTATAATAAATTTGGATTATTTAACTTATTTTTATAACTAAATAATGAGGATTTATAATCTTGGGGGCATAAAAATAAAAGTGAGTTTATTATTTCATAAATGAGGATTTATTCATTTAGATTTATTTATAATAATTTCAGGCTTAATTTATATTTGTGTGTATTATAATTTAATTGTTTTTACGATTAATATCTTTGAGTTTAATTTATAATTTTGGGTTTTATAATTGTTTTTACGATTAATTTCTTTGGGGTTAACTTATAATTTTGAATTTATTATAAAATTTTGGGTTTAACTTATAATTTTGAGTTGAGTATAAAATTTTGGATTTAATTTATAAGTTGAGGTTTATTATAATAAATTGGGGTTTATTTATATAAATCTGAATTTAATTTATAATTTGGGGTTATTATAATCTTTATAATTAATAAATTTGTGGTTGATTTAAAATTGTATCTATTTTTTTAATACAATTAATAAATATGGATTTATTATAATAATTAAATATTTGGGGATTTGATTTATTTTAATTTGATAATTAAATAATTGGGGTTTAACTTGGTTAATTAATCTTATAATTAAATTTATTTAATTAATTTTTATAATTAACTAAATTAGGATTAGGGGATAATTTACTTGGGACAAAAGGGGTTAATTAAAGTTTAAAATAACTTTCTCTTTATTTAAGAGTTCCTCTTATGGATAATATTGGGATAACAAGGGATAAAATTGGAATAGAAACTTGGAGATAGAACTCTTAATATTCAATAGTATAGATATAGGATTAGGGATAAGGGATACCAAAATAAGGGTTTTTTTTATATAATTTGAAATGTTATATAATTAATTTATTTTCTAAATAAAGTTAAAGGGATATTTTCTATAATACAATAAATGAAATATTAGGGATAGAAATGGAATATATCTTTGGGATAAAACTTTTAGGGTCCGAAGAGTATAAAATTAAGATTTGGGAGAAGGGATAAAACTTAGAGTTTTTGTAAATATATTTTAAAATACTATATAATTAATTTATTTGTAGGGGATATTTTTGCAAATAAAATGGGATATTAGGGATATACTTAGGATGAATTTTTTTGGGATAGAACTCTAAAATTCCGATAGCATAAATAAATGATTAGGATTAGAGATAGGGGATAAAACTCTTAAGATCCAAGAGTATAAATATAGGACTAGGAATAAGGGATAAAACTCTTAAGATCCAAGAGTATAAATATAGGACTAGGGATATGGGATAAAATAATGGGATAGAAATTTTGGGATATAACTCTAAAAACTCGAGAGTATAAATAAAGAACTAGGGGATAAGGGATAAGGGATTCTAAAATGTCGAAATAATTACAACTTAAATATAAAGAGGTAAGGGATAACAAAAACCAACCAAATAGGGGATAGGGGAGGTGAACTACGGAAACTCTGATCCTTCAAATTTGAGGGTACGTAGGCATAGGATTGTAAACCCTAACGAGTACAATAATAGTAAAAAAAAACATAGCGTCCCCCTCTTGCATCTAAGTCTTCTTTGTATAATAATAGGGATTTTTGTGAATAAAAATAAAAAGTCAAACATTCAAGTAACAAGCAAACACACCTTAGAACTTAAGGAGGATCTCATTGAGTACAACAGAGGTAAGGTGTGCCTAACACCTTCCACTCACTTAACCGACTTTCGAACTTAGCGTCTCATCTTTAATTTTAGGTTTTATTATTATTTTTCTGTCTCTTAGGACGAATAAATGATGATGGAGGCGCTGTCATTTTTGCCAGCCGTGACGGCTGGCGACTCTGCTGGGGAGTTCTTATACTTCTCTAAAAAGAGAGTCCATCCTAACCTTGGATTTTAGGGTTCTTGTTTGTTTGTCTTGCTTGTTAACTATTTTTAAATATATATCTCCTATGGTTTTTATATATATTTGTTATATATATATATATATATATATATATATATATATATATATATATATATATATATATATATATATATATATATATATATATATATATATATATATATATATAAATAAATGTTTATTATATATTTATATCATATATTATCATCATCATACATTGATTGGGATATGATTATATGTGAAGCTATAGCCCAAGCTTAGAGTACAACCCTAGATTAGGACGTAGAACGAAAATGTTTTGGGGGAATGTGACATCCCAACAATTCATTGATGCTACACTTGATAACGCAAAATTATATTGTATATTTGACTTGACTTACATGAAATTTATTTGTGATTATTGTTAATTTATCTGATTTATGTTCTACTATGCAATTATTTTATTATATTTTGTAGAAAGAAGGAAAAAATTAGAAAAGAAAGAAAGAAGAAAGAAATAGAAAGAAAAAAAAAAGAAAAAAGAAAGAAAGTGGGGGCCACCACACACTAGTGGCACTTGCCACATCTGTGTGGCGCCTGCCGCCTATAATGAAGAAGAGGAAGTGGCGAGTGTCACTCCTAAAAGCAAGGAGAGTGACGAGTGCCACTATGTAGCAAGGGAGAGAAGTGTGGCGTCTGCCACACCGAATTATAGGAGAAGGTGGCGGGTGCCACCTGATGAAAACGGCCCCTACAATTTCTCCATTCATTCTACACTTTCTCCAGTTTTTACTACACGCTACAAAATTTTTGGGAACGAATTTCGTGGGTAACTGACCAGGGGCAACGAATGTAAAAACAAGACAGTTTCCAAGCAGACGAGGGCTCTCCTTCTTCTTCTCTGAGCCAGAGTTTTATTTTCCTTAGTCTTTAGGCAGTTTTTACCACTTGTAAAAGCAATAGTTTTTCGCACTGAGAAACTATTACAATTTAGTATTAGGATTTATTTTTCTGTTCGTGATTTGTACAAAATTCAAAGCTTGCCTCCATAATTCAAGTTTTTCCAGTTCTTCGTAATTTCCAAGTTTTGTTTATTTACTTTTACTGTTATGTTTTCAATTTATATTTTGTTTGGCCGTATGATTAATTATTTTCATTGTATGCGTTGTTTACAAACCATGTCTGGATAAACTGTTTAATATCGGTATGTAAATACGATCGGTCGGAAGGGGTTTAATAATTCATGGCATGAACTTAACAAATTTATTTCTCTGGTCTTGGTTTCTTTTATTAAATTTAATAATTTTTTTTACGAGAGTAAAAAGGTAACAGAGGTTAGGATCAATAAAGCGAGAGTTTGAGGTCCTAACCGGATAGCTGAAACTGAACATTAATTCTAAATACAGCGAGAGCGCTTTAGAATTAATTAGGATCTACTTATTTTTAAAAAGTGTTTCTAAATGCAAATGAAAGAGCGAGAGCCTTCATTCTGATTTGAGAGTATAGTCTGAGTCAATAAACATGAGAGTGTGAGATAAAGTCTTTTAAATGAGTATTTTCTACAGAATAATCTTTTTGATCTTCTAATAACGCCCATGAATTATTGAATCCCCGATGATTGACAAACTACATACTGACACTCCGTCATATCTTGATTTAAATCATATTTTAATTTACATTTATTTTCTTGCATTTCAACCTAAAAAAATCCATTAGCCTTAGATTTATGTAGTAGCATTAGATAATAGTAAGATCGATTCTTGGTCCTTTGGGTTTGATAATCTTTAAAACTACGCGATCTGACTGTTGCAGTCACGAATCATTTAGACATACTAAGTCGCGATCAAGTTTTTGGCGTCGTTGTCGGAGACCAATTAAGTCGATATCGTAACTTTAGTGTTGTGCAATATAGACTAAGGCAACTATTTCCCTATTTTAATTTGTCAATTGTATGCCAAACACTCTCTCTAGAGGTGACGAGCTTAAGCAACCAATTGACGACATCGAGCGTTTTATTAGTTTAAGACGCCGAATTAACGCTTTCTAAATTAAGTATAACCTTCCCGAACCTAAAATTCCCTTTCCAGAATTACCAATACCCATGGATGAAGTACCTCAAAATCGAACTCTCAGGTACTATGCCATCCCTACGCATGAGAAACCACATAATATTATTGATGCTCCTACCATCGAGGCAAATAACTTCGAGCTAAAACCTTCGTTGTTGTCAGTTGTATAACAAAACCAATTTTCTGGAAGTCCCACGGAGGACCCAAACTTACATTTGCCAGTGTTCTTGCAATACGCAGACTCAGTGAAAGCAAATGGTGTCAGCCCCGAAGCAATAAGACTATGTCTTTTCCCTTTATCATTAAGAGATAGAGCTAGAGCTTGGATCCATTCTCTACCGTCTGCATCTGTCACTACATGGAATGAGTTGAAGAAGGTGTTCTTAGCACGATATTTCCCACCTAGTAAGACGACTATGCTAAGAGCCCAAATAAATGGATTCAAACAAAAGGATAATGAATCTCTTTTCGAAGCATGGGAAAGACACAAGGACATGATGAGGCTTTGCCCACATCACGGTCTAGAAGAATGGTTGATCATCCATACCTTTTACCATGGTCTCTTGTACAAAGAAAGATTGACAATAGACGCTGCCGCGGGTGGCACACTGATGAACTAACCCTACAATGAGGCTTATACACTTATCGAGAGTATGGCTCAAAATCACTATCAGTGGGGAAGTGAAAGAGCCTCCGTAAAGAAACCTCCAACGAAAGGTGGTATGTACGAGATAAGCGGTCTTGACCAAGTTAATGCAAAGGTAGATGCTCTCACTCAAAAGGTTGAAATTTTGACCATAACACCTACAACCACTGTGGCTTCCGTAGCTCCAAACTGTGAGTTATGTGAAGTTCCTAGGCATGCTGCCCCTGAATGTCAAATTTTGACAGGAGTTTCCACATACCAAGTGAATTATGTTCAAGGAAATCCTTACGCAAACACCTTCAACCCAGGTTGGAAAAACCATCCTAACTTTTTGTACAAAAACACAATGCATTGTATGCGCCTGGACAAGCACCTGTTGTACCACCAGAATATCAGGAACCTGCCATAGCTGCTCAAAATGCTCCTAGGAAATCTAATCTTGAAATAATGATGGAAAACTTTATAGCCACCCAGGCTCAAACAAATAAAGAATTCCTGAATCAAAACATACACACTAGTGAGCAAATTAAGCAATTAGTAAGCAAGGTAGATGCTTTAGCCACTCACAACAAAATGCTAGAAACCCAAATTTCACAAGTGGCACAACAACAAGCACCTACTGCTGCCCCTGCATGCACATTTCCTGGACAGCCACAACCTAATCCAAAAGGACATGCTAATGCTATCATTATACGAAGTGGTACGAAATTGGACGAACCAATCGACCAGAGACTTGAGAATCTAGCTATGTATCAAAATTCTGGTAAAGTAACTGGTAAAGTAACTGAGAAGGAAATTGAGAAGGAAAATGAACAAAACATAAAGGAGAAAGAAGGTAGTGACCAAGAGGCCGCAGGAAAAGAAGAACCATATGTGCCTCCACCACCTTATAAACCTCTCATTCCATATGCTCAAAGATTTTCTAAATCTAAGAGCATGAGGCAATTCAAGAAATTCGTTGAACTTATGAAACAATTGAATATCACAATACCCTTTTACAGAAGCTATCACCCAAATGCCCTCATATGCTAAGTTTCTTAAAGAAATCTTATCAAATAAGAAAAAGATCGAGGATAACAGAATCGTTACGCTTACTGCTGAGTGTATCGCGATAGTCCAAAACAAAATGCCTCCAAAGCTGAAAGACCCAGGTAGTTTTTCCATATCCTGTGTAATTGGAAATCTTTTCATAGACAAAGCTCTATGTGACTTATTGTTGTACCCCAAAATTAGCTCAACCTTTTCTTTACTTGTTTTATGTTTCCTTTCACTTTCTAGCATTTGCATTTGCATATCATTATCATTTGCAGGGGATCAAGAGAGGCTTGTCAAGAGGTTTCGAGCAAGTATGAGTGCTCATCATGTCATCAAGGAGTTGGTCAGAGCTCTTTGAGAGAGAGGTTGAATGTGTGTTGTTTATCTCCTATCTTGGAGGCCAATCGAGGATCATCAGAGGATCACAAGTTTATGGTTATGGATATGGAATGTTGAAGAAGCTCATTGAGTGATTTGAGAGCCATTTTGGAGCTTATATAAGTTGTTATTTCATGTGCAAGAGGTTACAGTCAAGGATTGTACACCTAGGGTTTCATCTGCCTAGTGCAAGGTCAACTGTGGATTTGAAGGAGCTTGAGGTTTGGTTCCAAGTCATTTGAGTTATGGAAAGTTATGTTGAGACATTTAAATGTCATTCCAAGTTCAATTCAAGAAGAATCAAGAGTGTGAGAAGTTACTAAATTAGGGTTTCAAGGCTTGTCAGTGTAAAATCCTAACTTCAAGACCACATATCTCAAGATACAAGTTTCATCTCACTTTGATGCAAACATGAGACTTGTAGAGCATGTTCTTAGATTTATTTTAAGTACTAGAACTCATTCATTGTGTTTGTGGAACTCAATATATGATGCTATCAAGTTAGAGGTCTCAGATGAACTTATTTTCAGTCAACAAACGTCAACCAACTTTCAATGCATTTTTGACATAGAATCAAGTTTCTCCTCAACTTTAAGTGAACATGAGAGTTGTTCCTTATGATCTTAGCTTTCCAAAAAGTCCTAGAAGTCCTTCATCTCATTTGTAAAAATCAAGTTATGAAGCTTGCAAGGCAGGGGTATTTTGGGAAAGTGTGATTATAGGTCATTTTCATTATAGGTCATGTTCATGTCTTAAGCACTTCAAATGAAACTTTCACCAACATGAAAGATGCTCCAAATGATCTTAATTTCATCATGAAATACAAGGTTGTCATGAATTATGCAAGGATATGAATATTGGTGAAGAAATTTCAAAGGAAAAGGGACTTTTTAAAGTGAATTCAATTGATTTGGCTAGAGGTCATTTTCATACCACATTTTGATTCAAAATTGTTCACAATTGTCCCATGTACAAAATTCACCAAGAAATTTTGGGTCATGCAAGTAAATACACGTGATTTTCAAAGTTACTTCAAGAAGAAGTTTGCATTCAAAACTCCACAAATGGATCAATTCAAGGCCCATTTCCAATCCATATGTTCAATTCACATTGCCAGCTGCATAATGGAATGGATTTCATGTGTGTATGGTATGGTTTTCACGTGTGCATGAAGCTACTTGCCAAATTGGGAATTTCAAAAATTCAAATGAATCAAGCCTCATTGGGCCTCCAATAACTCACTTATCCATAATATAAAAGCTTAGAATCAAAATTGGAAGCCAATTCTGGAATTTTCATGGAGGGAAGAGCATAACCAAGTTTGAAATTGAAGAGAGAATTTGGAAATCGTGAATTCATATCTAAGCCATTTCAATTCAAATTGAAGCAATCTTCTTCTTCCTTGAGCATCAGTGAGTGGATCTGCACATTCTTGAGCAAGCTAATCATCAATAGAAGCACCAACGGAGTGTCTCTGTTAGGTAAATTTCCTTTCAACTTTCCTTCCATTCTCGAGTTTATTCTAGGGCATTGTTGGTTGCATCTGAAGTCCTACCTCTGGTAGGCAATGTTTGATACCTTAATTGTGTTGTTTGGTGAAATTTCAATTATGCACTCATTTTTTCCATCGTTCAATTCTCTTCATATGTGCATGATAAATGAAATTGAGGCTTGGATCTGGATTATACATGATTTCCTCTTTAATTTGATATAAAATTTGGCATTGTTTGGTGAAGTTTCAGACCTGTAACTCCGACCACTTCGCCGGAGAAGACGACCGAAGCTAGGGCTCCCGCGTCTGGTCTTTGCTCAGGTCAAGATGACTTGGCATGCTTTGACTCATTGACCGGCTTTGATGGACGGCTTGGATTGTTTTGACTCTGCGTGCGTGTCATTTGACTTGCCAGGTCAATTAGTGAAACGCCTCGTTTCACTTGGCTGAAGGGAATTGGGCTTTGATGCTATTCACACCCCACTCATGATCCAGCCCAGGAATTTGTACTACATTCCTTACTATTTGCACCACGCGTGCTTTATTTGTTTTTTTATTTTTATTTTAGTTTCTGTTTTGATTTAATTCATTTAAAAATATCTCCAAACATTATAAAATTTCACAAAAAATATTTTGGGAGACTTCAATGTGTTAATTAATTTTCTCAAATTTTTAATCTCATTTTTCTTTTATTTTTCAATTAAAATTGGAATTAATAGTTGGAGATATTTTTGAATGATTTTTCACTTGTTCTTGTTTGTTTCTTGCTTGATTCTTGACCAATTCTAATCTCCTATGAATGAGACTTCTTCCTCATGTTGTTGATGAGTTGAAGTGTCTATGAGGATGATTTTGGTCAAGGTTTGACCATTTTTGTTTTAACTTTTAAGTCATTTTGTTTGACCCTTGACAACCCTCTTTCAAAGTGGAACACCCAAGTTAATCAATTTCTATGGTGATTCTTTGAATGGACATTGGTTGTGTGCTTTTGGCCTTTGGTTTCCAACTCATTTATGTGCTTTTGAGATTTTATTTGGATTTAATTGAGTCATTTTCCTATTTTTGGATTAGCTTGCAAGTCAAACTATCCCTAAGGGTGGTTCACATACACACTTGACCTAGTTTTAATGGGAAATGACCCTTGTGGATCCCTAATGCTCCCAACTCTCTTTGATTCAAATTCTTAACATATTCAAGTTGATGGATGCCCATTTTTAGGTCATACACTTGTGTGGTTTTGGTTTTGTGTTGCATTCTTTTTAGGCTTTCCATTTGGTTTCAAATGTTGAATGCGTTTAGGACTTAGGTCCTCTTCCATGCCTATTCTTGCAATTCCTTTTGATGTGTGTTCTTATTTGCCTTGTGCATTCTTTCTTTTTATCCTTGATTCTGTCCAAGGACCCTTGAGTCCCATTTGAGATGGTTTGGTCCCTCCTTTGGAGGTACTTTGAACATGCCATGAATGGTGATTCTTTTGAGGACTTTTTGTGTGCTTTCTTGCATGATCATGTGGTGCTCATGGTTGAGTTTCTTATTTGAGTGCCTTGCTGTTCTCACATTTCCTCCCATTCCCATTTGGATTAATTCCTCTTCTCCTTTCCTTTTGGTTTGCCTTTGGGCTAGTGGTTGATGTTTGAGCAGTTGTAGGAATTTCATTTCTCCCACCTCATCCCACTTTGGTGTGAGCTTGCTTAAGTTCTTTTTGTATGCATTTCATTTTTTTTGCATCTTTTTCATTGCATTTGCATGCTTGAGGTTGAGATGTGCTTGTGGTGGTGTTTACCCCACACTTTGTTCCTCCCTCCTTTCTTTCATCTTTGTGCATTATATGTTTGCATTTTCTTCTTCTTTCTTCTTTGCCATGTTCCCTTAGGACCTCTAATCTCTCTTGTTCAAGATTTATTATGATAGACCTTAGGCTTGAACCCATGCATGATAACATTAGGTAGCATTCCCTTTCATCCCAATCATAGGTACACTTTGTATGAGAACATTAGGTTGAGTTTAGTATCCCTTTAGAGTGTCTCTCTCTTCTCATCTTCAAACACCTTCAAAACACATAATAAAGGATAATGAATGTTGTACGCTACGAGCCTTAAGCATTTGGGAAATGATGATTGGGGGGCCTCCTCTCAATTGTCTAGAGTGTTTAGCGTATGTCCTTTTGACGATATGCGACGCATTCGTTCCTAAGTCATAGTCTTTAGTGCAACATGAGTTACAAATCAAACTCAATCCACTTCTTCTTATAAAATATTCCCTTGAACAACATCTTTAGTCACATTTGAACTATCTTGCTTACTTTGCCTTGAATCTTTCCCCAGTTTGTTGGGTCCCTCGTGAGTGGTTACCCGTTGTCTTGTCGTTCTTTTATTATTTGCTCGTGTGACTGCGTTTGTCTTGCATTCAAGCATCATAAAGCATGATTTAGAAGATCATTGCATTTCCGCATTTGTCCTTTTGCATACCATCGGATCTAAGGGACAAAATTTCTGGTTTGGTATATTTAAATACCTTCCACTACGATTCTATGAGGATTGTCATCTCTCATTGCCATCTAGTGAAGATATTTAAATAGGGGAAACTGTTGCACCCCAAATTTTGACCCCTTAGATCTTCATCATCATTTTAGGATCATATTAATTTGATTATCTAACCTTAACCTATTTCAAGTTGGTCTTTGTCAAGATACAGGTGAATTAGGGTTCCGTACAGCCGGGAATCGAGGTTTCAATGGTTTAATCAGTCAATGTATTGGACTGATTCTCCATGAAATAAGTCTCCACATCATAAAATATACTCCATTGAATCAAGTATGAACCCAATTTGAGGTTGTCACCCAAGGATTAAGAACAATGCAGTTCAAGACACCCGATTATGGTTTCTGATTAGGAAAAGTCAACTATAGTTTGACTTTTTATTAAAATAGTGTTCCAATTATGGAATCGTGGTCCATAAAAGTCATATGGCTTATTTAAGTTCACTCAAGAAGTTTCAAGACCTCAGAGGACCCAGTACACCGACAGTTGATTCAGAGTTCTTCAATCAATCAGTTCGTTTGACTGAAAAGTCAACTCATTGACCAACATGGTTTTGACCCAAAATTGAATTCAATTATGTTCCTAATGGTATATCACATCTATTCATGAATTTTGGTGACCATTGGATCAAGAATTGATAAGTAATCGAAAAGTTGGAAAATTAAGGTTTTGAAAAGGGCAAAGCCATAACTCCTTAACCACACAAGGGTTTTTGACCTAGTTTCAAGGGGAATGAGTTCCTAAAACAAGCATAAATATTGTATTCCCTAATTGGGGATTTTTAAAAAGTACAAGTGGGTTCCACAAGTCTTCCTGGTTAGAGAGAACCAAGATCCACAAGTTGGCAAAAACTCACATTCGCAAAACTAGGTCAGGATGAGTTTTTTATTCCAAAACCTCTCCAAATCGATGCTAATCAAAGGCTAAATCTCATTTATGATGTTTGAATTGATAATGAACATTTTAATATCAATTCACACGAAAATGGCACAAAGATCAAAGGAAATCATTATTTAATGCAAGTTGCAAAAGTGAATAGTGAAGAAAGAGAAAAAAGGTGGCTACCCTTGTCATATCATCAACTTTACTTCAACAAGTCACCTCCTAACATATCAATCATGATGAAAACAATATATAGGGCATGGAGAATATATTAGTAGAGTGGCTTAAAGACAAGTATGAAGATTGCATTGGAAAACTCAAAGATTTTCATGATGGAAGGTTAAAATTGGCAATTTGCTTCACTTTTGCCCATACCTTGATCCAAGGCCTTTGGCTATAAATAAAACTCACTTCCTATATCACAAAGACACCAGTTCCATTATAGAAACCATCTAGAACTATCTCCCTTACACAATCACCAAATTCTTGCAAAATCTCACTAAGTCTCCAAAATCCCTCAAAATCTATTTTTGCAAAACACCTTCTAAAACCATTTCCAAACTTTTTGCAACTCAAGAAACACTTCAAACACATCAAATATGATGTATTGAAGCTATCCAAATCACTTCCACACTTATGTAACAAGGTTGGAGTGTGTTGGTCTTCGAAATCTTTGGATTTTAGAGTTTTTCCTTCTTTTACAAGGCATTTCGTCCACTAGCTTGCTTGGAGGTTGTTTGAAGCATTTATTCATCAACCTAGGAACATTTGAAGACCTTGTAAGAGCTCTTAATATCTCTGGTTTTCTTATTGCTTAAGCTTGCTTCAAGAGGTAAACCTAAAACTCATAAATGTGAACTTTCTACTTGCATTTCACATGCTACCATGAATGTTTTTAGGGTTTTCACCTTCCTATCTCTCATTTATTCATTTCAAAACTTTAATTTCATTCTCTTTTGAGTTTTATTTTAAAGTTATGATTTTGGCTTGTTAGCATCCTTGTGTACTTAAGTTTGACTAAAACTCTTGCTTGTAAGCATTTGTGTTTAATCATCATTAAAACTTGAAAGTTTTCTCCCATGAAGTTTTGAACTTCTCACTTACATTTGTTGTGACATTATTTGATTAGGCATGATGCCTGTAAGTATACACGTCATCTTGTAAGCCCTAGATGCATCTTTGTTAAGATCCCATTCCATCTTTATTAAGATGTACCCCATTCTTTGTCAAGATATGTGTTGCGGTGGAAATAGGATCACAAACTATTAATGAGTTTGAATCACAATTCAGTTCACAACCGCTCTTTGATTTATCCGAAGGAAAAGGTCAAAAAGGGAAAACCTATTTTGCATCGTAAACACAATGCGGGGAAAGATCTAGGGTTCGGGGGTTGGTTAAATTTAGGGAAGGTATTAGCACCCTAAACTTCTGTAGTACTCTACAGGAACCTTTTGTTCAATGTTTACTATTTGCTTTATTTATTTGCTTAAGGTATATGTACAAAGGATTAAAAGTGAGAAAAGAGACCTAAGGGGTTAATTCTAAGTTTACTCGGCAAGACATCGCATCTTGTGCCTACGTATCCTTACGGGAGTGGAATCAGAGTAATCGTAGTTCCCCTCAATAGGGAGGTTAGAAACTTCTTGACTGTGGTCAAGGTCTCAAGGGGAATAAACGCATCTTAAGGACACGCTTACGTGGAGTGTAGAAACTCCAAATCTCTACGTTGAAATGTTAAGTTGTAATTAGGGTTAAATTAGGGATTCCACGGCGGGAAACCCTAAAATGGGCGCGGCGGCTCTTTGACCTAATGCTAGGGGTAAAGCTGTAATCTTGCCTGCGGCGAGGCATTTATGAAAATTAGGGTGTGTAAGAGTTGTAAGGGTTTGAAGTTGAGGACTATTGACACGGCGACCAAAAGCTAGACCTAACCTTCGGATGTGTGTAGTGTGACTGGAATATTGATAAATGCGTGAGGTGATTGAATGAAGCAAACAGAAAATAATGACCTAATTTAACTACGCAAGCAGAAATTTAAAGGGCAGTAATTAAAGCGCGATTATTAGAGTTCGCGAGGTTACAACCGAGAAACATATACAATATGATAATGAACTTTGGGTGAAAAATAAGATAAAATAAGTAATGGTAAATGTAATGAGCTGCAAAATGAACAAACGACGTTAGTGGGCAGAGTTAGGCGGCAATCAAATGGATCGTGAGACAATGAAGAAAAAGGTGCAAATTTGAGATTTTTACTATTGTTTTATTTAACATCTTAAAAAAAAATTAATATTAGCTTGCAAAAAAAAAGATTTAATTTACAAAATGTTTTACTCTTTTTTTTTAAAAAGGTTTTATTTTTTTAATTTTATTTAAGAAAAGTTTTCTAATTTTATTTAAAAAAGGGAGTTTTTTTTTTAATTATTCTTTTTTAAAAAATGTTAATTTATTTAACTTTTATACAAAAAAAGAAATATTATTATTTAAAACAAATAAATAAATAACAAAAAAACCTTAAAAAAAGATGGGTTGGGCCGGTAGTCACTTCCGGACCCAACCCGGGTGGTGTAAAAGAAGGTTTTGCAGATTTAGGGTTTCAGACCCTATTTCCCTTTCGCGGCGCCGTTTACACTTCATTCCTCCTCTCGTCTTTCTTCTTCCTCGATCCTCTGCATCTTCTTCTATAAAACATGAAAAATAAGAAACATGTGAGTTAACGCGTGAGGGTTTACATTTGTCTTTAGCCGATGATGTGAAGCTGAGGCTGAGAGTTGATTGCCCGCCGACGCTATGAACGGCGATGGCGATCTTCTCAGTTCGGTGTGATTCGCGGAGGATATTGATTGTTCGGTGATGTTTGTTTTCGCCGTCGATGATGTTCGCTGCTACTTCTTACGAAGACGATGATGAGGGTATCGGTCCCTCTGAGTCTCGGCCGCCTCCTTCTTGCGCCGCCTAGGGTTTGTTCGCGACTGTCCGTTCCTCTGGGGCTTTCGCGATTTCGTTCGTTCCTATGGGGCTTTCGCGATCTCGTTCGTTAGGGTTTCGCTCGTGATCTTCATTAGGGTTTGTGATCGTGGTTCCTCTCTCTCTCGCGGCTACCCGTTAGGGTTTTTACCATGGTGAGATTGTTCCCTTCTTATACTCTCTGACTCTCTCCTTTTTTGGGCCTTTGATGTTGGATTTGCGTTATTGCCTTATGATTTCGTGTTGATTTTATCTGATTTGATTTTATCTGTGCTTTGTTCGTTCTTTCAGATATTGATTGGATGTTCCAATTGGATGTTTTCTGATACGATTTGGATCTTGTTTCCTCTTTTAGAACCTGATTGGGGTTTTTGATTCCCAGCTGACATAATTTCTGATTTGATTCGAAGCTTTCTATTTCCAGAGTTCCTTGATTGAACGTTACTTGCCCCTACTGATTGGTTTTGATTGATTCGTTTTCTATCGTGAATTTGTTTGATTTCATCTGAATTGATTCGTTTTCGATTTGGCAATTTTTGATGCAGTTAGCTTTTCCTCTTCTTCTTTCAGAGAGGGCTGATACCACGACCTTGGTCGAGTCAGAATTGCCGGGAAAGGTATACGGCGATGATGATAATATTCTGAGCCTGATGACACCGCTGTTGCCTCTGATGATCTATGCGGGGTTCTTCGCTTGTTGGTTTATCATTTGTTCCATTTGAGTTGTTTTAACCATTAGCCTGTGATGAACTTTTGCTGATGCTATTTGCTTCTTGCGTTTCAGGGCTGGTATTTTGGGCCATCGTGTCCGACTATGAATTCGAATGTTGCTTAATGTTGCCTATTTATTTGATAGTGGCTGCGAGTTTGGGCCATGATGCTGATTACCTGAGCCGCGACGACTGATATGAACTGCCATGGTTTTGTGCACTTGTTTATTTCATGAACTGAGATTTTTATGTTTGCTTGTCCTTGCTGGTACAATCCGTGCCATGATTTTGTGCTGTTTGCATTCTGAACTGGTTCGGTTTCACTCGTGAGTATGGTTTGATAACTTCACTTGATATCATTCACGTTTCGGTGACTTGTTTGTTGGGGCAATGATGCTCTGACTGAGCCCTTGTCTGCGCTATGATTTGTGCTGCAACTTGGTGTAGTTATTTCACATTTTTGTGACTTGCCATCTGAATTGGTTGAAGCTTGCCCCTAACTGACAACCTTTGGTACATTTTTTGATGCAGCTTGATACAGCTTGTTTGGGTACTTCATTCTTCTTGTTCTGTTTGAACTTGCTTTTTGCATTAACTGCTGTTACACTTTTCTTTGGATCTTGTTGGGAACTTTCTGTTATGACAGATTTGTAGTATGTTTTCTTCTGGCTCTTTGCGCATGAACTTGCCTTCTGATACATTGTTTTGATGCAGTTTAGTTTCATTTCATTTTCTTATTCTGTTTTGAACTTGGCTTTCATTCTGAACCAGATTTGTCTCTTTGTGCCCCTTCACACTTGTACTGGCGCGGGCTCCCTTTTGCCTAGTTTTGTTTATGCAGCTTGTTATGCTTTGAGTTCTGTTGTACTGATGCTGTTTGTGGCTTTTCAGGTGTTGGAATTTTTCGAAACCAAAGCGACTCAGACCTGCCGGCATCCGGGTCTGAGTCCAAACTTGCCTATGTTGCCTTATTCCCGTATCAGTTTGGAAATCCAATCGCGGCAAAACGAATCAGTCCCGCTTCTTTTATCACTTCTATCTCTCGGATATCCCGTAACGATAAGAACAGGTGTTACCTGATCTGACGCCAACGGCGCGGATCGGTAACGGGGGTAGGACGCAACTTCGGTTGTGCCACTCCCGGCACTCGATGATGACACTGTTCTGAGAGTGTCGAAAACAAACTCTAACATTTTTCTATTCTGTTTGTCCCTTTTTGATGCGCAGGTTAATCGGGGACTCGTGGAGAAGCTCAAGGGCCATCATGAAGACACTTAGCAATTTTAGGACTTAGGATTTTTAGAATTAATGTAATATCCGTAATTGTAATTTTATCACAATTAAGAATGTGAAACAATTTACTCCCTTTTGTATGATGATCCTTTTTATGAAATAAAATGTCAGACTTTCCTTTATATTCATGACCTGCTCAGTTTTGAATTTACTTACTTTATTTCTAGTTATAAATTATAAATATTTGTGAATAAATCCACAAATGTTTAAACTCATTAACATAGTCATAAACTATAAGCATCTCCCGAACGACATTCTTGTTCGTTCATTTGTAGTCTTAATCTCAGCACTTGATTAAATTCAAATCGCATTCCAACTTTAAATTCTAACCAACCATTTTATAACCCAAACACGGATGCACGCTGTAATCAACACCGATTTAATATCAATGATAACCTTGCCCGTAATTGAATTCCATCGACCAAAGACTGTGAGCAACAATCCAATAATACCCCAGTAAAACTGTGCCTTATTAACGGAGGTGTGCCGGAAATAAGCCACGAGCAATAAAATAAGTCTTAAATCCAGTTGGGCCCGACAATTTTTGATACCGAACACATGGACATGACGCCTTGATATAATCAAACCCGGTGATAAATAAACGCCTCAGAAATAGCGCCTCCAATGCCTCAAAACTTAATGACGGCCCGCCTTCAAGGAATTAGCAGAATCCACGTAAAATGACCAAAATACCCCTGGAACCAAATCCTGCAAAACAAACACCTCCATGACTTGTTAGTGGTTAGCGAATGCACAGATGAGATGCTATGCGAAATGACCGACTAAATATAAGGGTAAAATTTGGGGTATTACAGTTGCCCCTATTTAAATAGCTACACCGGACGATTTGAGTGACAGAGACTCGAGGAATCGTGGTGGAGAAATTTAAATATAGATAACCGAAAATTTTGCCCTTATATGCGACGATATGCAATGCTATGGACAAAGCGGGAAAAGCTTAATGCAGATGATGCCATGAATATGATATGATGCGTATGCTGGAATGATGAATGCGAAAATGCTGACGAATACGACGACACAGGGACAGACGCTACGAGAAGAACACACCGGGGAAAACGACGCGCTGGGACACAGTACAAAACTGGGGAATTCTAAAAATGATGGTCAACTGGTGCGAACACGACCAATTGTCTTTTTTAGAAAAGGAACGAGATTCTCAAATGGAGATGGTACCTATGAGACGACCTCCACTGGGGAAAAAGTAAAACTGGATCATGTATGACTGCAAGATCGATCACAGAATGCTGGAGCATTGAGCAAAGAATAACATCCAAGCTTCTGTAAACTATCCCTCGTGACAGGATCAAACGGACTTTTCGGGAATCCGTAGCAAATATACAGGGTAAAGACCGGCTGTATGCCAAAATAAATGGACTTTAATGGGAAATGCCCTGATAAGCTTCTCGAGGGAGAACTGTCACTTATCGTTGGAAGGGACTTATGTGCCAAAATGGATAAGCACTCAAATAAAGAGGCTGCTGCTTATCTGATAAATAAATCTTCTCGCATTTAAGGTCGGCGCCTGGAATACGATTTTGATTCTTCTCTTACTGAAGGATAAATAAACTTCTTCATGCTTCAAGATCGTGCTCTCCTGAACATGAAAAGGGTAAACTGGACTTCCTCATACTTCAGAATCGTGCTCTCCTGAATATGATTCGGCTTTTTTGGGTAAATGAAATTCTTCATAATTCAGAATCGTGCTCTCCTGAATATGAAAAGGGTGAACTGAACTTCCTCATACTTCAGAATCGTGCTCTCCTGAATATGATTCGGCTTTTTCGGGTAAATGAAATTCTTCATAATTCAGAATCGTGCTCTCCTGAATATGATTCCGCTCAAACCTCCCCGTACTTCAAGATCGTGCTCTCCTGAATACGATTTAGTTTCTTCTTTTACTAAAGGGTAAATGAACTTCTTCATAATTCAGAATCGTGCTCTCCTGAATATGATTCCGCTCAAACCTCCCCGTACTTCAAGATCGTGCTCTCCTGAATACGATTTGGTTTCTTCTTTTACTAAAGGGTAAATGAACTTCTTCATAATTCAGAATCGTGCTCTCCTGAATATGATTCCGCTCAAACCTCCCCGTACTTCAAGATCGTGCTCTCTTGAATACGATTTGGTTCAAAACCCCCCATACTTCCAGACGACAGGTAAATGGAAGCCCAACTGCTCCATGGAGATGGCCATTTGCTGCGAGTCATAACGAAGATAGGATCGACTTCTTAGGTGAGAAATGTTGTATATCGGTGCTGTAAGATGTAGGATTGTAATAATAAATTATCCAGGCATGAACTGGCATGTATCTGTAAAGGATTGTAGTTGATTTTCTTGAAAGATAGTGCAAAATAAATGCACGTCCGGGTACCGTGATAAACCTCTCAAGCGAGATAGTCGCGTATCTGTCATGGTATGGTGAAAACCTTTAGATGGTGCAAAATAAATGCACGTCCGGTTGGGATTGACGATCGACAAGACTGAGATTCAATCTAGGATCGAGCTAGAAAGAAGACTGGTAATCAAGACTCCATCGAGGGAATGATCTCGAAGGGTAAATATCTTATCCTGGCGAGGAAAGATAACTGAAGTAACCGTCATCCACGAGGATCGAGCTCCGTAGGGAAACTTGGAAACACATATGTATTTTATGCTTAGGGCTGACAATCTATTTGGAGAGGATGGACAAACCCCAGTTACTCGGCGGTAACGACCAATGATAGAGACACAATGAACCTGTGCATGCTAACGCGTATGTTAATGGATATGTTAATATGAATGTATGTTGATGTCTATGTATGTAAATATGCAGGATGTTATGAAATGAGTATGTAATGAGTATGTAATGAATATGTAATGAATATGTAATGAAATAGGCATGTGATGCTTATGCCCCTGCGTATGCTGACGAAACAGACCAGAGACGGGACGAGAGATGAAATAAACATCTCGACGGAGATACCCTGCGTTCTCTGCAACCAATACGTCAATCATGGGTAAGAAAGATCAACGGTAGAACCAAATCTGGTTTCAAAATTCTAACTTCTCTGGGGAGAAGGTAAATTGCTTGGGTGCACAGTATCACGTCTTCTCATGGGGAGAGGAAAACCTGAAGGACACTTTCGAGTTACCCAAGAAAAGGTTGTCAGCTTATAGTCTCGCTGGGGACTGTGTTAGAGCAATGATTTGAAAGTGTTTCTGCAATAATGATATTTTCGGGGAGTGAAGAGATCCTTCCGAAATTTCCACTAGTCAAAGTAATTTCTTATATTTCAATTTCGTTTTTTTTGAAGAACAGTTTTGAAAAATCTACAATGCACCTTTCATTTTCAAATTTTAAGAATAAACGCATTTTGAATAACAATAGAAAACAAAGAGCAATGCCCCAAGGAATGTAAGTAACAAAATGGTATCTTTTATTAAAGGGTGGCAGCTCGCTGAAGGCATAGCTCCACAGATGATTATGTTTTGAAATTGGCAACATGGGAAAAGGTTACATTGAATCCAACGGCACATGCTGACACTAATAACTAAGATTAATCCAGAATCCTGCTTTGGGTAAGGATGAAAGAACTGAAACATGGCTCTCATGCGGGAAGTGTGTTCGCGAAGATCAGTGTCCTCTGATGCAATGAAATGCCTTTGTCCCTAACTTTTGCCTGGACCGCCCTCTCGGGTTTTCAATCCACCGGGACGTTCCTTTTTGCCTAAGCCGCCCTTTCGGGTTTTCAACTTAGCGAGCTTTTTATTATTATTTCTTTTTTTCAACCCTTACTTTTGCCTAGGTCGCCTTTTGCAGGTTTTCGACTTAGCGGGTTTTTAGGCATAATATTTTCGGACTGCATCAGAATTCACGGGATGTGCTAGTTCTTCACCGTCCATTGTTGTAAGTATCAGAGACCCTCCGGAGAAAACGGTCTTTACAACGAATGGGCCTTCATAATTGGGCATCCACTTTCCACGCATATCCTTATGCACTGGCAAGATCTTTTTGAGTACGAGCTCTCCTTGACGGAACTCACGGATACGAATCTTCTTATCAAACGCTCTTTTCATCCGTTTCTGATATAATTGCCCATGGCACATGGCTGTCATGCGCTTCTCGTCAATGAGATTCAACTGATCCAGTCTGTCTTGAACCCACTCAGCTTCCTCAAGTTCAGCTTCCATCAACACTCTTAAAGAAGGTATCTCTACTTCGATGGGGAGCACGGCGTCCATTCCATACACCAATGAGAAAGGTGTTGCCCCTGTCGAAGTTCTCACTGAGGTTCTGTATCCATGCAAAGCAAACGGTAACATCTCATGCCAATCTTTGTAAGTCACAACCATCTTTTGCAGGATTTTCTTGATATTCTTATTCGCAGCTTCAACGGCCCCATTCATCTTAGGACGGTACGGAGAAGAATTGTGATGAGTGATCTTGAAACTGTCACACAACTCTTTCATAGTCTTGTTATTCAGATTGGTGTCATTGTCAGTTATTATCCGGCTTGGGATTCCATAACGGCAGATGATTTCTTTCCTGATGAAGCGGGCAACCACTTGCTTGGTCACGTTGGTGTAGGAGGCAGCCTCTACCCACTTGGTGAAATAATAAATAGCAACAAGGATAAAATGATGACCATTAGAAGCCTTCGGCTCGATTGCCCCAATCATGTCAATGCCCCACATAGAGAACGGCCATGGTGAAGACAAAACATTCAACGGTGATGGAGGTACATGCATCTTATCAGCGTAAATTTGGCACTTATGGCATCTTCTAGCGTATTGGATGCAGTCAGCTTCCATGGTTAACCAATAATACCCAGCCCTTAACATCTTCTTGGACATAGCATAACCATTGGCATGAGTTCCGAAGGTCCCCTCATGAATTTCCTGCAGTAACATGTCCGCTTCCCGTTTATCAACACATCTGAGCAGGACCATGTCGTGATTTCTCTTGTATAACACGCCGTTACTGATAAAGAATTTGGACACCAGTCTTCTCAATGTTTTCTTGTCCAGACCAGTAGCACCATCGGGATACTCTTGCTTGACGAGATAGTTCTTGATATCATGAAACCAAGGCTTTTCATCCACCTCAACTTCTTCGACCACCTGACAATAAGCGGGCTCAACTTTGCGCTCAATGTGGATAAGAGGTGCTTCATTAACGAATTTAACTTTCCACATGGATGCTAACATGGCTAAAGCATCAGCAACGTGATTCTCGGATCTAGGAACATGCTCGAACTCTATCTCGTCGAAATACTTGATCAGCTCAACAATGTAGTCCTTATAAGGGATTAACTTCTCATTCTTCGTTTCCCATTTGCCTTGTACCTGGTAAATAACCAAGGTTGAGTCACCACTTACTTTAAGAAGTTTGATTCGGAGGTGAATTGCTGCTTCGAGGCCAAGAATACATGCTTCATATTCTGCGACGTTATTAGTACACTCAAAGTCCAACCTTGCTGTAAATGGAGTGAATCCACCCTTTGGGTTCATTAAAACGGCGCCTATACCATGCCCATTGAAATTCGAGGAACCATCAAACATCATCCTCCACCAAAGACCTGGTTCTGGACCTTCGCTCGGATCTGGCTCTTCACAATCTCTTCTAATCAACAAAATATCCTCATCAGGAAAATCAAACTTAAGAGGTTCATAATCTTCAACTGGCGGGTCTGCAAGATAATCAGATAAAATACTACCCTTAATCGCCTTCTGGGGTACATACTGGATGTCATATTCGGATAACAACATGTGCCAACGGGCTAGCCTCCCGGTTTGAGCAGGTTTTTCAAAAATATACTTGATCGGATCCATTTTAGAAATCAACAATGTGGTATGACAGACCATATATTGCCGAAGGCGCCTAGCGGCCCATGCCAATGCACAACAAGTTTTCTCCAATGGTGAGTATCTGTTTTCACAATCGGTAAACTTCTTGCTCAGGTAATAAATCGCATGCTCTTTTCTTCCAGTCTCTGTCGCTTGCGCGAAAATAAGGTGCCGGCATGACAGAAGAGTCGCCACCTTTCGTTATTTATCCCTCAGAGCGGGAAAGGAAACGATCGGAAAAACCTGACGAATAAGGGTAAGACAAGGTCATCGCAACCATTGTCTGGGTTCGGGAGTCGGTTACGCAAGGGGAAGGTATTAGCACCCCTCACGTCCGTCGTACTCGACGGGATCCTCGCTTGTTTGTTTACTTGGACGGGTTGGTTTTATTCTATCTACCTATCAAGGCTGGCTGAAAAAGAAAAGAAAAATGACTCGGCAAAGCGTCGCACTTTATGCCTACGTATTCTCATCAGAGAATGAGAAATCAGAGTCAACGTAGTTCGGCTAACTACGGGTTATGGGGGAAGGTTGCTCGCTAGGATATCGCATCCTATGCCTACGTACTTTCATCTGGTATGAAAGATCAGAGCAAACGTAGTTCGGGAAACTACGGGTTAAAGGCTCAACTAGGAGGGAGACTATCAAGTCCTATTGTTATCATGCCATGGATTCATCCTATGGTTGAGGTTTGAACAGGGAACTCCTAGATGTTGTCATGCATAGGTTTCAACCTAAAAGTCTATCATCAAATCCTCATCAGAGGAAATGAGAGTCCTAAGGGATCATGTCAATGATACACCAACACAGACAAAAGCATCAGCTTTAACAGTAAAATGCATGCAATGCAAGTGAGGGAGGAAATGTGTGTGGGGTTTCAGCCTCCACAAGCTCATCTCAACCTCAAGCCAGTCATGAAATAACAGCAATCATACTGAAAATTAACAACATGCTATCAAGCAATGAATAGGTAAAGGGAATGAAGTGCCATCAGGCAAACAAAACTCACATGAGAAAGAATCATCTATTCTCTAACCCTAACCCTAATCACAGGATCCTAATCAAACCAAAGCAAAGCCCTCAAGCACAACCCTAAACAGGAGAAATCATTCCCAGTCTTCAAGCTTCAGAATAAGCTTACCAAAGAAAGGGAGCTAAGAAAGCAAGCTCATAGTGTCTTCCTCAGGAGAACACTAGGAGGTGTATACTCAGGAATCATACCCTACGTGGCTCAACCACTGTGATCAGTTTACATCCCTCCTCGGGAGAGATTAAACTCACAAGCAGGCTCCAACATCACTGGATATTTAAGAAATCCTATTTAAGCTAGTGGAGCTAAATGAATAGACTCATAGGACCTTCCTCAGGAAAGTACTAGGAGGCTTCCACTTAGGAGTTGTATCCCATGTGGCTCAACAACATGTGATCAGTTTATATTCCTCCTCAGGAGGAATTAAACTCACAAGTTGGCTCCTACATCATTGGATACTTGAGAAATCCTAGATCAACTAGTGGAACTAAGTGAATAGACTCATAGGACCTTCCTCAGGAAAGTACTAGGAGGCCTCCACTTAGGAGTTGTATCCCATGTGGCTCAACAACATGTGATCAGTTTACATTCCTCCTCAGGAGAAATTAAACTCACAAGTTGGCTCCAACATCATTGGATACTTAAGAAAGAGGTGAGAAGGAAGAATGAAAGGCATTCATAGTACCTTCCTCAGGAAAGTACCATGAACTTCCTTCAAACTTCAAGCTCTCAAACCTCACCAACAGGGCATCAGCCAAGCTCTGGGTCTCTGCATCTTGATCTACAAGCTTCTCCTTATGATGCTCACCATCAATATCCTCAAGGCAACCCAAGCCCTTCATCAAATTCCTCAGAAAGAACCCCACAGATGAACAGATAACCCACTGAACAGGCCAAATCATCAGGCAATCTCAGAAAATGCCTAAAAATACTAAACTAATGGGGAAAAAATTAACAAATATTCATAAGGGTTCTCAACACCTACTCATGACATCTACAAAGGTTTCTACCTAAAAATCAAGATAAAACTCAATCAAAGAAAGGGAATCATCACCTATGCACAATTCTAAACCCTAATTAGACTATCCTAAGTCAACCCTAATTAAACTAATCAAGATTAATTCTAAAAAATCTAGAAAAAATCCTATGGGGAAGCATGACTAATTATCTAATTGCACAAAAAAGAATGGGTAAAAAAGATTAATGGAAAGTACTAAAACAATTCCTACAAAATCAAATATCAAAATGAAACAATTAAAAAGCTATTTAATTGGAAAATCTAATAAAAATATTAAACATAAAAATAAAATCTCAATTATATTTTTATAATTTTCTACTCATTTTAATCTACTCCTGAAAAAAAAGAAGAAATTAAAAAACATTTTTTATCTATTTTTAATGCATTATTCAAATCAGAAAAATATTAAAAGGAAATTAAAAAGAAATAAAAGAATTAAAGGGGTGGGGGTGTATTAAGTAAGCGCGCCAGTTAGAAATGAATGGGCCAAACAAAGGGGGGGTGCAAGAAGAAAAGGCACTAAGCCCATTCAATGGTCAGAAAAAGAAAAAGAGAAGAAAAAGAGAGAGGGGGTGAGTTTAGAAAAGAAAACACGTTGAAAGTGGGATTGGGCTTGTTGGAGGTGGTGTGGATAGCATCTGAATTGAAGCCCAAGTTCCATATTTTAATGAAACGCAGCGTTGCGTGCATTGCATTTCCCTCCGTTTCTCAATTCGAATCCTGGCCGTGGATCAAGTCAATAGGTCAATGCGCTTCAACGGTGGAGATTATCTCTTCAACCTCCCATCAGTTAGGGTTTCTAGAATGACAGAATTCATGCATACCTTCGAGCTCTCTTTTCTCCCTACTCAGGCCACCATAGGTCACGATCCAAACATGAAAATCAATCTACTCAACAAGAGGAAGACAATGGTACGTGTAGTTTCCTTTGGTTTGCCCTAAATTGTTCAAACAGAAGCCACGAAGGTGGCACTTCACCATTGTTGCACTGAACTCAAACTTCATGATTCTTCAAATTAAAGCCAGGAACTTGAACTACATGTTATCCTCATTAACCTAAGCTATTCTACATTGATTATAACCCTAAAACACGCGTGTAATCAACAATTCAAGAATTATGGTTCTGTTAAAAATCCTCTCCAATGGTGCTCAAACTCTCAGGAACTATTCTATAATCCTACCTCATGCATTCTATGGTATCAAAACTACTTATAACTCAATAAATAAGGAGTATCGAAGAGAAAAAGTGACCTGTGCAAATTCAATGGTGATGCTTGTGATCAATGCTTGCAAGCTTTGTAATGGAGGGAGAATGATCCTTTGATAGTGATTGAAGTTCTGTTTGCAAAGATCCTGGTGGAGAAGCTTTGGTTATGGCAGAATTCTTGATCTCTTGAACTTTGAACCAACACCTTCAATGGAAGCTCTCTCTCTCTCTCTCGCTCTCTCTCTCCTTGCCTCTCTCAATCACCAACCTTCTCTTCTATGAAGAATACTCTTTTTATAGCAATTCATGGAATGTTCTAGAGCTCTTTAGAACTTCCTAGAAACTCATGGAAAGTTCCATGCATGAACATGTTTCTACATGCCATAATCCATGCATATCTCCTTATTTTTCGTGCCATGCATCCATTATGTGACATATTAACACTCCTTGAACCAAAATGTGAAGGAAAATAGGCCTGTGTAAGATTTTCCAATGGTACCTTCCTTTTCAAGTAATCTTTTTTCAAACAAACTTCATTTTTTAAGGCCCAAATCAAAATTCTATTAAAACCATTCTTCTCAAAATGTGTTTTTCAATGAAAATGGACTATTGGATGACCCCATTTGGATTTCTAGATCTTCCAAACCACTTTTCAAATCCACTTGAATTAACTTATAAGGCATATTTAGTTCATTTTTGCAACTTTTTACAAAACCATCTTCTAGCCATTTCCAAACTCTCAAGACCCCTTACTTGACCTTAAAATCCCATTTTGAACAACTTTCATGTTGGACATTTTTCCATTTGAAGCTTGGAAGTATGAGTTTTAGGCATTGGCTAAAATGACCTATAACTGACAAATGACCAAAATACCCCTGCCTTGTTCAAACCATAACTTGAGTTCTGTAACTCCTATCAAGGACTTCCACCACTCAAATTAAAGCTTAGAACAAGCTCTACAACATTCATGTTGTGGGGAAAATGAGATATCAAACACATCTAGTGCTAAAGCTGCCTGGAAGATAGGGGTCAAATTAGGGTTTTTCCACTGACAATCCTCATAAACCCTAACTTGAAACTTCTCAAACTCCTCAATCATGATGAGTTGGTCTAGGAATCATCTTTATAACATCTCTATGCATCATTCCATGATCTCATGGCCCTTGGATTGAGTCTCAACCTTCTCCAAATCTTCAGCTGATCTAGGGTTGACCCAGTCAAAACCCTAATTCTACCATTCATGGTTGAATCCTCTGAACTCTTGCATAATGACCTCTCTGGCATTCATGAGGGCTATCAAGACATCTCATAGGCTTTCTCAAAACATCTAGTCCATTCTCAAAGTCTCAGAATCATCTGAGGGGCACCCACAACTTTCAAACTGTGAAGCACATAACCCTGGTTTCAAACCACTTCTCTGGGGATCTCTTGGACTTTCTGATGAAGATATCAACTTTCAAACACTCAATGAATGAATAATTGTTGGTCAAATTTTGGGGTGCAACAGCTGCCCCTATTCAAACGGCTTGAACCTGACTGGGTGAGAAGCGAACGGCTCTCAACCAATCAAGGTACGAGACGGTTGAATATCGGTAAACCCGAAAATTTGCCAACTGCACAAGCACACGGTACTCTGCGGAGAACAAATCTTTGAACACTGCAACACTAGTTGCTCAACAACTAGCTGGAGAAATACTGATCTGACATCGCCGCCGGAAACAAACATAATCTGAGAGACACTCGACATCGCCGTCGTTCAAACATCATCTCTGTTGGGGATCTAAAGGAATCTGACATTGCCGTCAAACAAACATCCAACCTCGCTGCCTGAAACAAACATAATCTGACCTCGCTGAAGCTACTCCGCTGGGGATGAGAGACTTAACCGAGCACACTCTGATCTGGGGTTCACCCTCAGGACCATGACGAACATCGGAATAATGCTGCACACTGCCTGTCGTAGAACTTCAACATTAGAACTATATGAAACTGTGGCCCCTGGCCACTTCCAGCTTCAGCTAGAAAAGGTCTTCAAGTATTTCTGAAGATAGATGGAACCCTGGCCCCTGGCCACTTCCAGCTTCAGCTAGAAAAGATCTTCAAGTACTTCTGAAGATTAAGCATCCTTGGCCTCCAAGGATGGCAACTCTGCAGGAGGTATCTTCGACCTCAGTCTGAAGAAAGTGATCCTTGCCCTTCAAGGATACATGAATCTGCCTTCAGGCAACTCCACCTCTGCTATAGAGCATCCGAGACTTCAGTCAGGGATATACTTCGGCCTTCAGCCCGAATAATGAATCCTAGGTCCTTCACGACCTTGGGGGATAACCTTGCCTTCAGGCACCTTTGCTTCAGCATAAGAAATCTGTGACTTTAGTCAGAGAAATGGTATCCTGAGCCATTCATGACTCCACGGGGATTCAAACACTTTGCCTACAGGCAAAACTCCGCTTCAGCTGGAGAAACATCTTTGACTTCAGTCAGAAGAAACTATCCACTTGATCGCAATCAATCATCACCTCAGGATAACTGACTTGGTCTTCAGACTCACACGAATCACTCTGTTGTATCTACAACCCTGGAACCTTGTCTTCAGCCACCCGTTGCTTCATCCACACGGAAATCTGGCTTCACAGGAACCTTCTGGTATCGCCCTCTGGCGCTTACGAAATCCACCTTCAGATTAGACATCGTTGTTGGAGCATACATATCATGCTACTCTGGACTTCAAGAATCATCTTGAACAAACAGATCCGTCGGGCATCTTCAAGAATCGTCCTGAACTAATAACCTTTCTGGAGCAAACATTCTGTTGGGAATTCCAGGAATCTTCCTAGGCAACTCCTGCTGGAGGCGCTATTGGGGAACTCAAGTATCATACTAGGCGAACAACTCGGGAAGCTGTACTGAGGTCTTAAGAATCGTCTTAAGCAAATGACCCTGCTGAGGGGTTTGAGAATCATCTCGAACCGAAGTCTTTGCTGGGGATCTCAAAAATCATCTTGGGCGAGCGACTACGGGGATCACACCGGGGTCTTTTAGAGTCATCTAAGAAAATAACCTTGCTGGGGAGAACTTCAAGAATCGTCCTGAGCAACTGGCCTTTTGGGGATACACCTGTTCAACAAGGATGATGATGACCTAGATCATGTTTATGATGTGTATGCTTCTGCACTATGCCCCACACGGTGGGAATGATATGCTAAATGCCATGCAATCATGCTCAGTGCTATGCAATCATGCATAATGCCATGCAGTGTTGAATGCTATGCAGTCATGCACAATGATACGATCCCGTCAGCAAAATGAATGCCGAGGGGGAAATCCTCCTGTCAAGGAGAAAGAACCACTCAGGTAGAGGAATCATCCTGCTGAGGAGAATGTGAACACGCCAATATCAATTAGGCTCTGTCTGGGGAATCAATCTTCCGCGAACTGCTGCAGGGGAACAACTTCAGCTGACTGCTGCAGGGGATGAAGCTCTACGAGAACTTGGATCTGCTGATATCAATCGCTAGAATGAACTGCGTGGCCGTCTCGGCTACTCTTCTGGGGATAACCATTCCGTGGGGAACCAACTTCAGCTGCTCAACACTCCACCGGGGAGAAACCAATCATGATCCGATCAACTTCCAAGGACTCGGCTCTCTTGGGCATCTGCAAACTCGGCTGAGGAAGGAAAAATCGCTCTGCTTCGCTGGATAGAGTACGACTCTGGGGGAAAACAACATCAGCTGCTCTACGCTCTGCTGAGGAAAATTGATCATGACCTGATCAACTTCCGAGGATTCAGCTTTTCTGCGGACTCGGCCGGGGATAGAAATCATTCTACTTCGCTGGAGAGGGCAACTCTGATGGGGAATTCGATTCCACCGGGGAAGAAAGAATCATCCGACTTCGGGGGAGAGTATAACTCTGCCGGGGAATACAACATCAGCTGTTCCAACACTCTACTGGGGAAGAGGGAGTCATCGGCCTCCAGGAGAGAGCCTGGCTCTGGCGGGGAATCTCAATTCCGCTGGAGACTTCAGTCTGGCACCATCAGCTGCTGCATCCTTCGGCATACGAACAACCTCCTGCGAAACCTGCACTTGTGACCCGGTGCTGGGGAAGAGTCCTGCTTCAGCGACTTTACTGGGGGAAACACGAGTTTCGGCACCCGAACACTTCTATGAACTCTGCACTTGTGACCCGGTGCTGGGGAAAGACGAGCTACGGTACTCAATCATTCTTCGGTGCTTAACTCAGCTGATGAGGTGACGTTCCTTCAGGATGCGTCTGCTTGGGGGAAGAGAATCATCTCTACCTGGGGAAGACATATCAATGCTCACTATCTGATTCTGATTCCGCGGAGGAGAGATCACTGAACTCTGCTGAAAAAGGAGGACTCATCCTGCTTCGGGGATACGCACGACACATCTTCTGACGGGTGCTATACCTGCAACGACACAAACAAACAGACAAGATACCCTCCTCAAGGGGCCTATCAGGGTTATTATCTCGCGACAACGTTCAATTAATTAATTGTTTCGACAATCAATGGGCTTAGGCCCGCAGGTTTATGTATGCGCATTTTATCAAAAAACACATCGGCGTTATCATTCGCAAACAAAACAGATAAATGCAAAACAGACAAGTAGAATTGCTGAATAATGTGCATTTTATTGATGGTGAACCCCTGAATGGGCAAAAATGTTTTACAACAGAGGCAAGCTCCTGAAATGAGGAAGCCGCGCAAAAAAGAAAACATAAATATACATCAGTATATACAAATGTCGGCAATCGAGGCGTAGACGAACACCATGAGTTGATCCCTCTAAGACCCACTCGACTTCGATACTTCTCCGATGCTTCAGCTTTGGAAGAGATTGATTCAGATAAACGGCCCTCAGGTCTTCCGAACCACTAAACAATGAAAGTCCATACGCGGAACGCAGTCATTTGCTTATTTAAATCCCTAACTTTTGCGTGAACCGCCCTTTCGGGTTTTCAGTTCACCGGGATACCCTTTTTTGCCGAAGCCGCCCAGTGTAGGTTTTCGACTTCGCGGGTGTACATCTTTTCAATATATCCCTAATTTTTGCCCGAACCTTTTATTCTGTTTTTGGTTCGCCGGGATGCCCCTTTTTTGCCTGGACTCTCTTTTTTTGTCCAGCGGGTCGCTTTCAAGCAAAGTATTTTTTAACTGCGTCCGCGTTCACCGGGGATGCAAAATCTTCACCGTCCATCGTGGATAACAACAAAGCTCCTCCCGAGAAGACCTTGCTGACGACATACGGCCCTTCGTAATTCGGAGTCCACTTGCCCCGGTGATCGGAGTGTGGCGGAAGAATCTTCTTCAGGACGAGATCACCCGTCTGAAAGCTTCTGGGACGCACCTTCTTATCATAAGCTTTCTTCATTCGGCTTTGGTACAGGCGACCAAATGCAATCGATGCTAACCTCTTCTCGTCCATCAGGCTGAGCTGGTTCAGGCGATTCGTCACCCATTCTGCCTCATCAAGTTTCACATCAACCAAAACTCGCAAAGAGGGAATCTCCACTTCTAGCGGTAGGACAGCTTCCATACCGTATACCAAGGAGAAAGGAGTTGCCCCGGTCGACGTACGCACCGTGGTACGATAACCGTGCAAGGCAAACGGCAGCATCTCGTGCCAATCTTTATACGTCACAACCATCTTCTGAACAATCTTCTTGATGTTCTTGTTGGCCGCTTCAACAGCGCCATTCATCTTCGGCCGATAAGGAGATGAGTTGTGGTGTTCAATCTTGAAGCTCTGGCACAGCTCCTTCATCATCTTGTTATTCAAATTCGAACCATTATCAGTAATGATCCGCTCGGGAATTCCATAGCGACAGATGATGTCCCTCTTAATGAATTTAGCAACCACCTGCTTGGTCACATTAGCGTACGAGGCTGCCTCCACCCACTTGGTGAAGTAGTCGATAGCTACCAGAATAAAACGATGACCATTGGATGCGGTGGGCTCGATCTTGCCTATCATGTCAATGCCCCACATGGAGAACGGCCAAGGGGAGGACATGACATTCAAGGGGCACGGCGGCACATGAACTCTATCAGCATAAATCTGGCATTTATGACATTTCCTCGCGAATCTGAAGCAATCCGACTCCATAGTCAACCAGTAATATCCTGCTCTCAGGATCTTTCTCGTCATGGCATGCCCGCCGGCGTGCGTACCAAATGTGCCCTCATGGACTTCCTCCATGAGCATACTGGCCTCTTTCTCATCTACACATCTGAGTAGCACGAGATCGTGGTTTCTTCTATACAGCACTCCATCAGGGTTGAGATAAAAGTTTCCAGATAGCCTCCTCAGAGTCTTCTTATCCTGGGTTGACGCCCCCGCCGGATACTCCTTAGTCATAAGGAAGGTCTGGATGTCGTGGAACCATGGCTTGCCGTCAGTGGCATCCTCGATTGCGAACACATATGCTGGTCTGTCAAGACGCGAAAGAACAATGCTTGGAGCCTCGTTCCAAAGATTGACCTTATACATAGAAGCCAACGTGGCTAAAGCATCAGCCATTTGATTTTCAGCCCGGGGTACATGATGAAGTTCTACTCGGTCGAAGAACGGAAGCAGCCTTCTGGCGTAATTCATGTACGGCACTAGATTCGGTTGACGAGTTTCCCACTCCCCTTTAATCTGATTGATCACAAGCGCTGAGTCACCATATATGTCTAGATTCTTGATTCTCAAATCAATTGCCTCTTCTAGACCCATAATACATGCTTCGTACTCGGCTTCGTTGTTGGTAACTGGAAACGTCAGTCTCGCAGTAAACGGGATGTGGGATCCGTGAGGAGTCGTGATGATAGCCCCGATACCACTTCCATAGGAATTAACTGCTCCGTCGAATATCAACTTCCACTGAGACTTCCTATCCGGCCCCTCGTCGGGCAATGGCTCTTCGCAATCCTTTGCTTTGAGAAACATAATGTCCTCATCAGGGAACTCGAACTTCATCGGCTGATAGTCTTCGATTGGCTGTTCGGCAAGGTAGTCAGACAATACGCTCCCTTTGATGGCTTTCTGAGAGACGTACTGAATATCATATTCTGTTAACACCATTTGCCATCTGGCAATCCTACCCGAAAGAGCCTGCTTCTCGAAGACGTACTTGATCGGATCCATCTTCGAAATCAGCATAGTGGTGTGATTGAGCATATACTGTCGTAGACGTTTGGCAGCCCAAGCTAGTGCACAACACGTCTTCTCCAGCATCGAGTATCGAGATTCACACTCAGTGAACTTTTTACTCAAATAATAAATGGCATGCTCCTTTCTGCCCGTCTCGTCGTGCTGACCGAGAACACACCCCATGCTATTCTCCAGAACTGTCAAGTACATGATTAATGGCCGTCCAGCCACTGGGGGTATCAAGATTGGAGGTTCTTGAAGATACTGCTTTATCTTATCGAATGCCTTCTGGCAATCTTCATTCCAAGTAATCGCCTGATTTTTCTTTAACAACTTGAACATCGGTTCACAAGTGGCCGTGAGCTGGGAGATAAACCTCGCAATGTAGTTTATTCGGCCCAAGAAACCACGAACTTCTTTTTCTGTTCTCGGCGCTGGCATTTCTTGGATAGCTTTTATTTTTGCAGGATCAACTTCGATACCTCGTTCACTAACGATAAACCCCAATAACTTTCCGGACCGCACTCCGAAAGTGCACTTGTTAGGATTCAGCCTCAGCCTGAACTTCCTAAGCCTTTCAAACAGCTTCAGCAAATTGACCAGATGCTCATCCTCCGTTTGGGACTTTGCAATCATGTCATCAACATAGACCTCGATCTCATGATGAATCATGTCATGAAACAAAGTTACCATTGCTCGCTGGTAAGTGGCCCCTGCGTTCTTCAGACCGAAGGGCATTACCTTGTAGCAAAACGTGCCCCAGGGGGTAATAAACGTTGTTTTCTCCATGTCCTCCGGCGCCATCTTAATCTGATTGTAACCGGAGAAGCCATCCATGAACGAAAACACGGAAAACTGGGCTGTATTGTCGACCAACACATCGATATGAGGCAACGGGAAATCATCCTTAGGGCTCGCCCTATTCAAGTCCCGATAATCGACGCACATACGTACCTTACCGTCCTTCTTCGGTACAGGCACTATGTTGGCGACCCACGGAGGGTAGGTGGTAACGGCTAAAAATCCTGCGTCCAACTGCTTCTGGACTTCTTCTTTGATCTTCACAGCCATGTCTGGTCTCGTCCTCCTGAGCTTCTGCTTGACTGGAGGGCAATCTTCTCGCAACGGCAAGCGATGAACCACGATATCGGTGTCAAGTCCAGGCATATCCTCATATGACCAAGCAAAGACGTCACTATACTCTCGAAGCATCTCGACCAGTCTATGCTTGACATCACTCTGCAGCGCAGCCCCGACTCTGACATTCCTGATAAGCTCCTCAGAACCCAGATTTATGATCTCAATCTCCTCTTCATGAGGCAGAATAACCTTCTCCTCTTGTTTCAACAAGCGGGCCAATTCCTCCGGAAGGTCTTCGTCTTCATCAATCTCATCCTCGGCTTGATAGATCGGGCAATCAAAGTCGTAGTGAGCCGTAGAGGGTCCAGAGTCGATGTCGTCTGTTACGTGGATCCTGCAATAACAAGGGTTAAGTTTAAAGCAGGAATATGCAGGTTTGCACGAACCTCGTTGCCATTTTGCTGTTTTTCAAAACAAACATAAAATATGAATAACAGAGAACACAATATTTGATTACGAAGAAAACGCCTTTTTATTTATTGATAAAATGTATACACATAATCCAACAAGGCCCTGACAGTAAAACCACTATGCCCCGGGCAGGACATAGGGTTGTACAAAAGATTGTAAAAAGCAAATCATTACTCTTCACTTGTCAGCTCGATAATCTCCTTGATGGTCCAGTTGTGAAGGCGCTCGCCTGGTTTGCTCGGTTGAATCCAGGCATCGAGATCACAGTCACTGTCTCCGCTGTCCTCCGACGCTGCGTTGACACTTTCGAATATTACTCCTCCTTTGGTGAATAGGATCGGCCCCTTTCCACGAGATGAGCTACCAGAAGAAGTTGAAGCTTCAGCTTCAGGAGAATATCCCAATCCAAACTTATCCTGTTTGAATGGTATATCCAAGACGTGCCCCCAGCCTGGGGTAGAACCAGCTTCGACAACGGCTCTAGCTTCCTTAAACGAAGAGAGGTTCACCTCCTGCTTCTCTGCAACAATGGGAGCTACCTCCTTCACCTTGACGGTCTCAAACGCCTGGCAAAGAGTCTCATGGATCTCGCCATCCATTTCGACATACTTGAAGGACGACAGGTGGCTTACCATGATGTCCTCCTCTCCGCAAACTGTCACTATGCTGCCCCCAACAGCATATTTAAGCTTCTGATGCAACGTAGACGTTACGGCACCAGCAGAATGAATCCACGGCCGACCTAAGAGGCAACTGTAGGCGGGCATGATATCCATAATATAGAACACTGCATTAAACGTCTCTGGTCCAACCTGAATTGGCAGGGTCAATTCTCCAAAGACGTGGCGTTTGGTTCCGTCAAAAGCCTTTACGACCAGATCACTGGGCGTGCACAGCAGTCCCCGGGTATCCAACTTCATTAGTGCTTTCTTCGGAAGCACATTCAGCGAGGAGCCCGTATCTACTAGGACATGTGACATAATGGTGCCCCTGCACTCTATCGAGATGTGCAAGGCATGGTTGTGGTCTCTTCCCTTGGGCGTCAGCTCCAAATCTGTAAAACCCAGCCCATTACCAGCGTTGACATGGGCTACTACTTCCTCAAGTTGATTAACGGATATCTCCTGCGGCACGTATGCAGCATTCAATACTTTCAGCAATGCGTTGCGGTGTGCTTCAGAACACAGCAACAGGTTGAGAATGGAGATCTTTGACGGAGTCTGGTGAAGATGATCTACAATCTTGTAGTCACTTTTCCTGATCAGCCGCATGAACTCTTCGGCGTCTTTAACCAACAAGTCTTTTTCTGCCCCCGCAGGAACCTCTTCAACGGCTTTACCTTTGCCCTTATCAGCAGCATCAGCCCTGACTACCTTCTCTGCCGCACCCTCCGCCGGCGCGAACACTCTGCCACTTCTGGTGATACCACTGGCCTCAGCAAGATTCTGCGCAATCGATCTGGGCGGCTCAATCTCTACCTTCTGGCCATTACAATACACTTCAGCACCATAATGCCATGGAACGGCATTGGTACTCTCAAATGGGATTGGTCCAGCCCTGGTGATGGTAATAGTAGGAGGACGAGGTGCAGAAATGGTGATAGGGTGGCGAGGAATGGTGATAGTAGCAACTTCGTCCGCCTGCTTCAGCACGACTTCTCCCGACGCATTCTCAACGCTTCGACTAAACTGCAAAATACCCTCGGTCATCAGACTCTGGATACCTTCATTCAACTGCTCACACCCGTCAGGAAGTGCAGCACATTCCATACAAAATTCCCCACATCCGGGAAAGAAACCTTTCTTCAGCAGCTTAGCTTTAACAAAAACCAACGGCGTCTTCAACTCTCTGACATCAGTCAGCAGGTCTGAATTCTCTTCAGAGATAATAGCATTTACTCCGCCCCCCCTATGATGAGGCATCGGATTCTTGGTGACGTTGGGCACGTTGTCAGAAAAATTTATTATCTTGGCGTCAATCATGTCCTGGACCTTATGCTTAAAAGCTTTGCAGTTCTCAACTGTATGGCCAGGTGCCCCAGAATGAAATTCACATGTAGCATTAGCATCGTACCCGGGTGGTGGTGCCCCTGTCAAGGGAGCTAGCGTCCTTTTCTGAACCAGTTGGAGCTGAAGCAATGTCTGCAGAAGCTGGGCATACGACATAGGAGGAGTTTCCAAATGACGGTTTGCGAGGGGACCCCGATGCTGATATTTCTTATATCCCGGATTATTCTGTTGCTGAGGCTGCTGCTGCGGCTGCGGGGGAGCAGCTGGGATGTTTATGCTAGCGATCTGAGACTGAGGGCCCTTGCCCTTTCTCCTAGCATTAGAGACTGCACTGGCATCGCCCTCCCGACGCTTGCCAGTATAAGGTTTCTTGCTGGCTCCTCCAGATGAGGATGATTCGCCTTGAATCTTGCCGATCTTTATTCCATTTTCAACATGCTCGCCCAAAGTGATGAGGGCCGAGAATGTCCCGGACATGCCACTAACCAACTTCTCATAATAGACTCCGGGAAGAGTGGCCACGAACATCTGTACCAACTCACGCTCAACCATCGGCGGTTGAACCCGAGCAGCCAAATCACGCCACCGCTGGGCGTACTCCTTGAAGCTTTCATTGCTCCGCTGCGAGAGGTTCTGAAGCTGAACTCGGTTGGGAGCCAAGTCGCTATTATACTGATAGTGGAGAACAAATGCTTCAGCGAGATCTTTCCACGTTCGCACAGCAGCGGGTTCCAAACCCATATACCATTCAAGCGATGGGCCAGAAAGGCTATCCTGAAAGAAGTGCATCAGCAACTTCTCATCATCAGAGTAAGCAGACATCTTCCTGTAATACGATCGGAGATGAACACGGGGACAAGTAGTGCCTCTATACTTCTCAAAGATAGGCACCTTAAACTTGTGAGGTACTTTAAAGTCAGCAATCAGCCCAAGTTTGGACATGTCAACGCCCAATGTATTCTGATTTTCTATATCTCTCATTTTATCTTCCAGTGCCTTGAACCTGAGTCTAGCTTCAGCAGTTAACTCAGCCTCTACACCCCTCTGAGAGAAAATGTCGTCTTGATGGTCCTCCAGCCACGGTTGAGGCACCACCATATTTCCTGCACCAACATTAACATTGGCTCCCAACCCACCATTGACGGCGCCCGCCGCATTAAGTCCGAGATTGTTCATAAGATTGCCGTTAGCACTACCGTTGCCCCCGGCAGCAGGAACAACGTTCTGAGGAGTATCCACTTGAGGAGGAGGAGTGGGTACGGCCCCGCCGTGAAGAATTCCATTGCTGTCAACCCTGGAGATGAGAGGTTGAACCAAAGTACGAAGTTGCTCTTGCCCGTTCGCAACTACTTGCATCAACTCCATAAAACGATCCATCCTTTCACGAAGCTCCTGAACATCTGATTGTACTTGGTCCATGATTCTCGTTTGATTGGCGCGAGTCGAGTAGCGGTGGATGAATCTTTGATCAATCCTGAAAGCAGCTCGGAACCTGAGTACCTGAAAAACCTGTCAAGATTAAAGGTTAGGAAAAGCAACAGAATGTATGTCATGCAAGAATGCTTCATGCAAATGCATGCGTGTGTCCGTGTGCTTGAGAGATTTCCCCGGTCCTAGCATCTGCTGATAATAATAAGGAGAAGAATCTAGGCCCAATCATGGAGACAACAACCTCACAGACACACGCTAATGGAATGATTATGCAAGCTAATGCAAAATGCAGGCATGCAACAGTATATCCAAGGCTGCTGTAGAGATTCGACGTCAACAGTCACTGCTGAGAAGGAAACCCCGGTGTAAACCCACTGATCTGATCTGTTGTGAATAACCATCTGGTAGGATCGAGATCAAAATTCTGCTCGGACAAGAACGAAGGCCTGATGATGAAAACCCTGGATGCAAGATCAAGGAATATCTGTTGGAGAAGTCTTCAGACCCCAAATCACGAATCTGCCCTCTCAAGAACAAATACACAGCTGCTGATGAGATCTTCAAACCTCACTCAAAACCTGCCCTGTCAAGAACAAAATAACAACTGCTGACGAGATCCTCAGACCTCACTCAAAAATCTGCTCCATCCAGGACAAACTTCTGATAATAATACACTGATCAAAGCCTGCTCTATCAAGAACAGACAAATACCCGATGATAAGATCCTCTGATCAAACCCTTGCTCTATCAAGAACATATCTGCAACTGAGAACTCAACACACTGATTCGCTGTCAAGAAAACCAGGTGGTCTGGAGGTCAAAGTTTCCTGCAATATCCCAACCCCACTCACAGGTATGATGGACCTAATCCACGGACAAAGGTACGGCATCCTATGCGGTCGTCAGCGTCACAGACATTCATGAGTGACAATACGATTCCCAGAAGGAGTGGCATTGTCAAGTCATGAAGAGGCCTCTCTTAGCTGACTTCCAAATGATCGGTCCCCAGAGTCGACAATCCTCACGTCTGGACTCCCCTCAGATCCTCAGGACCGGAAAGGAGCACCTCTGCAGGAATCTCGTCTGAGCGCAGATTTTCGTAGGGAACTGTGCCTGCTCAGCAGACAGGTTCGTCTACTACTTCTCCGCAACTATATCTAGGTGTGTACTCAAGCCCGGGTCCGGCTTTTCACTCACAGTAACATCCCTCTCCCACAGCAGCACAGATAATCATATCAAACTGGAAATAAAATGCGGGAAATAAAATGCGGGAAGTAAAGTGCGGGAAGTAAAAATGCGATAAATAAACGCAACCCAACAAGCAAACACACAAACGATAGGATTGACTCTCATAGGGAACCGGAGAACCAGAGATTCTGGGTTCGATCCCCAGCAGAGTCGCCTGCTGTCGCTTGCGCGAAAATAAGGTGCCGGCATGACAGAAGAGTCGCCACCTTTCGTTATTTATCCCTCAGAGCGGGAAAGGAAACGATCGGAAAAACCTGACGAATAAGGGTAAGACAAGGTCATCGCAACCATTGTCTGGGTTCGGGAGTCGGTTACGCAAGGGGAAGGTATTAGCACCCCTCACGTCCGTCGTACTCGACGGGATCCTCGCTTGTTTGTTTACTTGGACGGGTTGGTTTTATTCTATCTACCTATCAAGGCTGGCTGAAAAAGAAAAGAAAAATGACTCGGCAAAGCGTCGCACTTTATGCCTACGTATTCTCATCAGAGAATGAGAAATCAGAGTCAACGTAGTTCGGCTAACTACGGGTTATGGGGGAAGGTTGCTCGCTAGGATATCGCATCCTATGCCTACGTACTTTCATCTGGTATGAAAGATCAGAGCAAACGTAGTTCGGGAAACTACGGGTTAAAGGCTCAACTAGGAGGGAGACTATCAAGTCCTATTGTTATCATGCCATGGATTCATCCTATGGTTGAGGTTTGAACAGGGAACTCCTAGATGTTGTCATGCATAGGTTTCAACCTAAAAGTCTATCATCAAATCCTCATCAGAGGAAATGAGAGTCCTAAGGGATCATGTCAATGATACACCAACACAGACAAAAGCATCAGCTTTAACAGTAAAATGCATGCAATGCAAGTGAGGGAGGAAATGTGTGTGGGGTTTCAGCCTCCACAAGCTCATCTCAACCTCAAGCCAGTCATGAAATAACAGCAATCATACTGAAAATTAACAACATGCTATCAAGCAATGAATAGGTAAAGGGAATGAAGTGCCATCAGGCAAACAAAACTCACATGAGAAAGAATCATCTATTCTCTAACCCTAACCCTAATCACAGGATCCTAATCAAACCAAAGCAAAGCCCTCAAGCACAACCCTAAACAGGAGAAATCATTCCCAGTCTTCAAGCTTCAGAATAAGCTTACCAAAGAAAGGGAGCTAAGAAAGCAAGCTCATAGTGTCTTCCTCAGGAGAACACTAGGAGGTGTATACTCAGGAATCATACCCTACGTGGCTCAACCACTGTGATCAGTTTACATCCCTCCTCGGGAGAGATTAAACTCACAAGCAGGCTCCAACATCACTGGATATTTAAGAAATCCTATTTAAGCTAGTGGAGCTAAATGAATAGACTCATAGGACCTTCCTCAGGAAAGTACTAGGAGGCTTCCACTTAGGAGTTGTATCCCATGTGGCTCAACAACATGTGATCAGTTTATATTCCTCCTCAGGAGGAATTAAACTCACAAGTTGGCTCCTACATCATTGGATACTTGAGAAATCCTAGATCAACTAGTGGAACTAAGTGAATAGACTCATAGGACCTTCCTCAGGAAAGTACTAGGAGGCCTCCACTTAGGAGTTGTATCCCATGTGGCTCAACAACATGTGATCAGTTTACATTCCTCCTCAGGAGAAATTAAACTCACAAGTTGGCTCCAACATCATTGGATACTTAAGAAAGAGGTGAGAAGGAAGAATGAAAGGCATTCATAGTACCTTCCTCAGGAAAGTACCATGAACTTCCTTCAAACTTCAAGCTCTCAAACCTCACCAACAGGGCATCAGCCAAGCTCTGGGTCTCTGCATCTTGATCTACAAGCTTCTCCTTATGATGCTCACCATCAATATCCTCAAGGCAACCCAAGCCCTTCATCAAATTCCTCAGAAAGAACCCCACAGATGAACAGATAACCCACTGAACAGGCCAAATCATCAGGCAATCTCAGAAAATGCCTAAAAATACTAAACTAATGGGGAAAAAATTAACAAATATTCATAAGGGTTCTCAACACCTACTCATGACATCTACAAAGGTTTCTACCTAAAAATCAAGATAAAACTCAATCAAAGAAAGGGAATCATCACCTATGCACAATTCTAAACCCTAATTAGACTATCCTAAGTCAACCCTAATTAAACTAATCAAGATTAATTCTAAAAAATCTAGAAAAAATCCTATGGGGAAGCATGACTAATTATCTAATTGCACAAAAAAGAATGGGTAAAAAAGATTAATGGAAAGTACTAAAACAATTCCTACAAAATCAAATATCAAAATGAAACAATTAAAAAGCTATTTAATTGGAAAATCTAATAAAAATATTAAACATAAAAATAAAATCTCAATTATATTTTTATAATTTTCTACTCATTTTAATCTACTCCTGAAAAAAAAGAAGAAATTAAAAAACATTTTTTATCTATTTTTAATGCATTATTCAAATCAGAAAAATATTAAAAGGAAATTAAAAAGAAATAAAAGAATTAAAGGGGTGGGGGTGTATTAAGTAAGCGCGCCAGTTAGAAATGAATGGGCCAAACAAAGGGGGGGTGCAAGAAGAAAAGGCACTAAGCCCATTCAATGGTCAGAAAAAGAAAAAGAGAAGAAAAAGAGAGAGGGGGTGAGTTTAGAAAAGAAAACACGTTGAAAGTGGGATTGGGCTTGTTGGAGGTGGTGTGGATAGCATCTGAATTGAAGCCCAAGTTCCATATTTTAATGAAACGCAGCGTTGCGTGCATTGCATTTCCCTCCATTTCTCAATTCGAATCCTGGCCGTGGATCAAGTCAATAGGTCAATGCGCTTCAACGGTGGAGATTATCTCTTCAACCTCCCATCAGTTAGGGTTTCTAGAATGACAGAATTCATGCATACCTTCGAGCTCTCTTTTCTCCCTACTCAGGCCACCATAGGTCACGATCCAAACATGAAAATCAATCTACTCAACAAGAGGAAGACAATGGTACGTGTAGTTTCCTTTGGTTTGCCCTAAATTGTTCAAACAGAAGCCACGAAGGTGGCACTTCACCATTGTTGCACTGAACTCAAACTTCATGATTCTTCAAATTAAAGCCAGGAACTTGAACTACATGTTATCCTCATTAACCTAAGCTATTCTACATTGATTATAACCCTAAAACACGCGTGTAATCAACAATTCAAGAATTATGGTTCTGTTAAAAATCCTCTCCAATGGTGCTCAAACTCTCAGGAACTATTCTATAATCCTACCTCATGCATTCTATGGTATCAAAACTACTTATAACTCAATAAATAAGGAGTATCGAAGAGAAAAAGTGACCTGTGCAAATTCAATGGTGATGCTTGTGATCAATGCTTGCAAGCTTTGTAATGGAGGGAGAATGATCCTTTGATAGTGATTGAAGTTCTGTTTGCAAAGATCCTGGTGGAGAAGCTTTGGTTATGGCAGAATTCTTGATCTCTTGAACTTTGAACCAACACCTTCAATGGAAGCTCTCTCTCTCTCTCTCGCTCTCTCTCTCCTTGCCTCTCTCAATCACCAACCTTCTCTTCTATGAAGAATACTCTTTTTATAGCAATTCATGGAATGTTCTAGAGCTCTTTAGAACTTCCTAGAAACTCATGGAAAGTTCCATGCATGAACATGTTTCTACATGCCATAATCCATGCATATCTCCTTATTTTTCGTGCCATGCATCCATTATGTGACATATTAACACTCCTTGAACCAAAATGTGAAGGAAAATAGGCCTGTGTAAGATTTTCCAATGGTACCTTCCTTTTCAAGTAATCTTTTTTCAAACAAACTTCATTTTTTAAGGCCCAAATCAAAATTCTATTAAAACCATTCTTCTCAAAATGTGTTTTTCAATGAAAATGGACTATTGGATGACCCCATTTGGATTTCTAGATCTTCCAAACCACTTTTCAAATCCACTTGAATTAACTTATAAGGCATATTTAGTTCATTTTTGCAACTTTTTACAAAACCATCTTCTAGCCATTTCCAAACTCTCAAGACCCCTTACTTGACCTTAAAATCCCATTTTGAACAACTTTCATGTTGGACATTTTTCCATTTGAAGCTTGGAAGTATGAGTTTTAGGCATTGGCTAAAATGACCTATAACTGACAAATGACCAAAATACCCCTGCCTTGTTCAAACCATAACTTGAGTTCTGTAACTCCTATCAAGGACTTCCACCACTCAAATTAAAGCTTAGAACAAGCTCTACAACATTCATGTTGTGGGGAAAATGAGATATCAAACACATCTAGTGCTAAAGCTGCCTGGAAGATAGGGGTCAAATTAGGGTTTTTCCACTGACAATCCTCATAAACCCTAACTTGAAACTTCTCAAACTCCTCAATCATGATGAGTTGGTCTAGGAATCATCTTTATAACATCTCTATGCATCATTCCATGATCTCATGGCCCTTGGATTGAGTCTCAACCTTCTCCAAATCTTCAGCTGATCTAGGGTTGACCCAGTCAAAACCCTAATTCTACCATTCATGGTTGAATCCTCTGAACTCTTGCATAATGACCTCTCTGGCATTCATGAGGGCTATCAAGACATCTCATAGGCTTTCTCAAAACATCTAGTCCATTCTCAAAGTCTCAGAATCATCTGAGGGGCACCCACAACTTTCAAACTGTGAAGCACATAACCCTGGTTTCAAACCACTTCTCTGGGGATCTCTTGGACTTTCTGATGAAGATATCAACTTTCAAACACTCAATGAATGAATAATTGTTGGTCAAATTTTGGGGTGCAACAGTCTCATCATGTTGTCCAAGCACACAACCCATAGACTTCTCAAGAACGGTAAGGTACATAAACAACGGTCTTCCAGGTACGGGAGGAATCAGAATAGGGGGGTCTTGCAAATAACTCTTAATTTTCTCAAACGCTTTTTGACAATCAGGGTTCCACTCAACCGTCTGCCCTTTACAAAGCAATTTGAATATCGGCTCACATGTAGCGGTCATGTTAGAGATAAACCTGGAAATATAATTCAAACGCCCAAGAAAACCTCTAACTTGCGTCTCGGTGTGCGGAGCTGGCATATCTTGAATGGCTCGGACTTTGTCAGGACCTACCTCAATCCCTCGTTGGCTAACAATGAAACCAAGCAATTTTCCAGATCTGACACCGAAGGTACATTTAGCAGGATTCAACTTCAACTGATATTTCCTGAGTCGTTCAAACAACTTCACCAAATGGTCTAGATGATCCTCCTCACTCTGAGATTTGGCTATCATATCGTCCATATACACCTCGATCTCCTTGTGCATCATGTCATGAAAAAGAGTGGTCATAGCGCGTTGGTAAGTTGCCCCTGCGTTCTTCAAACCGAAGGGCATGACTTTGTAGCAGAAGGTCCCCCAAGGAGTAATGAAAGTAGTCTTCTCGCGATCATCGGGATCCATTTTGATCTGATTATAGCCAGAGAAACCATCCATAAATGAGAACAATGCAAAACTGGTTGTATTGTCTACCAGTGTATCAATATGTGGCAGGGGGAAGTCGTCCTTCGGACTTGCTTTATTCAGATCCCTGTAATCCACACACATCCTAACTTTACCGTCCTACTTGGGCACTGGCACAATATTGGCAACCCAATCCGGATATTTTGCAACTGCCAAGAAACCTGCATCCAACTGTTTTTTAACCTCATCTCGAATTTTCAAAGCCATGTCGGGTCTCGTTCTTCGAAGCTTTTGTTTGATAGGTGGACAATCTGGCTTAAGTGGCAACTTGTGAACAACAATATCTGTGTCCAGACCAGGCATATCTTGATACGACCACGCAAACACATCAATATATTCTTTTAACAACTCAATCAACCTCGGCTTAACCTCTGTCCCAAGCATTGCACCAATCTTGATCTCTTTCTTGTTCTCATCTGTACCAAGATTAATTAAGTCCACCTGCTCTTTATACGGTTGAAGCTCTGTGTACTCGTACTCAATCAATCTTGTCAGTTCAGCGGGTACCTCAAAATCTTCTTCACCCTCGTCCTCAGCTTGATTGATGGGTGCATTCCAGTCAGGAGTGTCAGTAAAGTCATTGGACCCAACAAGGTTTACGATGTCTCTGCATGATGGAAGGCTTACTTAATTAAAATGCTCAAAGATATGTAAGATAAGAAATGAAATGCTGTTTTTTTGTTTTATTTTTGGAAAAAGGGTTGCCAATTTCATTTTTTAAAGGTGAAAACGAAAAACGCAAATGAACCAAAGTGGAATTGAACAAAATGCCTTTATTAATATCCTTTTAGAAATGAAAGGTGGCCCAACAAAAACGACCCTATAGCCTTGGGCAGAGCTACGGATTTTTATTTGAAAACGTAAATGAAACTTTTTTAAAAAAATTACTTTGACAAGGGAAAAATAACAGGGATCTCTACGGCCTCCCAGTTGTTCAAAGCTGCATCACCCTTAAACACCAGGTTGCTCAGATCTTCATTTTCCTCACAGTCACTGATGGCATTGACTTGGAAACCTCCGCTGACAAATACCTCTTGGATAACCTTCGGACGCCCTTCGACAGTTGTGACAGCTCCATCCTGAGTTGGTTTGTAACCCAACCCAAAGCGATCAGTCTTGGTCTTGACATCAATTACCTCTCCCCAACCTTCAGGAATGCCCCTGTCCATTGTTGATTTGGTACTCTTCAGAGATGCAAAAGATGGATTACCCTGACCCACTGTCTCTTCGACTTCTAGCAGAACAGCATTGGCGATCTCAAGTGCTTGAAAGGAGATTTCCAAGGCATTCTCATCGGCCTCGATGTAACGGAAAGAAGACAGGTTACTGACCATCAGATCCTCCTCACCGTGTATAATAACCAACTTTCCATCGATCACGAACTTCATCTTTTGATGTAACGTTGAGGTAACTTCCCCAGCGGCATGAATCCACGGCCTTCCAAGTAAACAACTGTAATTGGGATTAATGTCCATGACTTGAAATGTGATATTAAAAACTTGCGGACCAATCAGGATAGGAAGCTCAACCTCCCCCATTACCGACCGGCGAGAACCATCGAAAGCCTTGACTATCAAAGGAGTAGGTTTCAACACAGTCTCTTTGAAAACCAACTTATCGAGAACCCTCTTGGGTAGAACGTTCAAAGAAGACCCGGTGTCCACTAGCACTCTTGCCAAATTATCTTCCTGACATCTCACTGATATATGTAAAGCACGATTATGATTCGGACCCTCCTTTGGTAACTCTTCGTTGCTGAAACTAAGGGTGTTACAGGAGGTCAAATTGGCAATCACACTATCGAACCGACTGGTGCTGATATCTTGATCCACATGTGCTTGAGTCAAAATTTTCTGCAAGGCCATCCTATGAGCGGGTGAACTCATCAACAGAGATAAAATCGAAATCTTGGAAGGAGTCTGATGAAGTTGATCGATAACTTTATAGTCACTTTTCTTGATGATCCTCAAAAACTCAGCATCTTCATCATTCGTAACGGCTCCCTTACCTTTGTCTTTGACGGCCACTGGGATATTAGTGGTCTCCTTAGGTGGAACCTCATTAGAACGGGGAGTATACACACGGCCACTGCGAGTCATCCTGCTTGCCTCTGCGATATTGGTCACAGTGTCCTTAACCTCTTCATTTGGAATAACCTTCCCAGACTCCTTGTCAATCATCGTCACGTCGTATTTCCAAGGCACAGCTTTAGGATCACTGAAAGGAAACGGACTTGGTCTTCGAATAACTATTGGCTTATGCTGATTCACCTCAGGGATAGACGACTTTGGTATATCGAACACGAGATTGGCAGAACCTGCCCCTGATAGATTAAACACTGGTACCTTTCCCTTTGATCCCGGCTGATAGAAGACTGGCTCAACCACAGTGACCTCATCTTTCTTGGGTTGGCTTGTCACTTGTAAAACACCCTCATTAATCAACCTCTGAACATCATTCTGAACCAACACACAACCCTTAATACTGGCTTCACAACTTACGCATGCAACGTGGGAAGTATCTACCAGACCAGCTTCAAACAGTTTCGAATGGAACATCTTGAGAGGAGTCTTAATCTGTACAACGTCAAGGACATAACCTTCCTCCGAATCGGCACTAATGGCATTGACACTCTCATGGTTAGGAAAAGGGTTCTTCTTAACATTCGGTTGAGGATCTTCAAATGACAAAATCTTCTTTTCCAATAAATCCCTGACAAGATTTTTGAGAGCATAACAATTCTCCAGATCATGACCAGGCGCACCCTCATGAAATAAACAATGAGCGGCGGCGTTGTAATTGGCGGGTAGAGGATTAGGAGGCGGACCCAAAGCCCGAGTAGTGATTAGACCTTGCTTGACCAAAGAGGGATACAACTCGGTGAAAGTCATCGGAATCGGCGGACAAGGCTTATACGTTCTTCTGTTCGGAACATTCTGGCGAGGAGCCGGACTCTTTGGCTGTTGAGGAGCAGGAGCGTTGGGCGCCTGTAGGTAGTTGATAGGAGGCGGATAAACAGGAGGTTGTTGCATAGGTTGATACATAGGAACCTGTTGATTGAAAGAAGGTGTAACAGCTGCCACATAGGGTTGTTGAGCATATTGGATTGGGTACCCTTGAGGTTGAGCATAACCTTGCGGATATTGATAAAATTGGTCTCTTAGTCTACCAGAGGATATAGCATTAGTCTCGCCCTCTTTCTTCTTCTGGGAGCTATACGGAGGTTTCTTCGGCTGATCCTTAGAAGCACCATGATTATTTGTCATTTTACCACTTTTCATACCCAATTCAATCTTGACACCCACAGCAACGATGTCAGAGAAATTTGAAGTCACACTACCCACCATTCTCTCGTAAAATTCTGGACGAACCGCGTCGACAAACCAATCAGCTAACTCTTTCTCGGCCAAAGGAGGTTCTACCTGCGAAGCAATCTCTCTCCACCTTTGAGCGTACTCTTTGAATGACTCGGAATTCTTTTGTGACATACTCAACAACTGTCTTCTGTCGGGAGCCAGATCCATATTGTACTTGTAGTGTTTGATGAAAGCGTCAGATAAATCCTGGAAACTCTTAACACGAGACTGGTCCAAAGTTAAATACCACTTGGAAGAAGCACCCTTCAAACTATCTTGGAAGCAATGAATCATCAGTTTATCATTCTCAACATGGGCAGCCATTTTGCGATAATACATGATCAGATGACTCTTAGGACAGGTGGCACCTTCATAACGATCGAAGTTTGGATTTTTGAACTTCGGGGGAATAACCAAACCTGAGACCAAACAAACATCCCTTGCAGCAGTCCCAAAAATTTGATCGCCCTCTACTTTTTTCAATCTCTGGACGATGGTGTTTACTTCCTCACGAAGCTTATCACGTTTCTCATAACCTTCAACATTCTCATCAAGATTATCAAAGACTGTCTCATTGAAGTACGATTGCGCACGGGTGTGTACAACAGGTGGTGCAAAGATAGGAGCCCCCCTAGGAACTTCAGAAAATAAAGGCACGGCTTGCTGAACAGGCTGATTAATCGGAACAGTGGCTTGAGGAGGCACAAAACCGGGAGCAAGACCATAAGGTGGGTCCCTTGCTACGGTCACACTTGGTGGAGGGTCCACAGTAACGCCGGTAATCTCAGAAACAACAGTGGGCTGGGTATCCATCTTAGCATTCATGACATGTAACAATTCCATCATACGCCCCATACCCCCTCGAAGGTCTTCAAGTTCATTGCTAAGGCGATCAATCTCTTTTGCCTGATCCTCCATTCTTTTCCGAGTTTGAGCTCTGGTGTTGTACTGGTGCCGAGAACTCAGGGTGACGAAACTGGAAGGCGAGAGAACCGAACATGAGAAAACGGAAGACACATGCAATGCAAGAAAGTAAATGATGCTATGATGCAAATGAAGATTTCATGGAATTCAAACATTTACGAATGTCGTGGGGTACCAAGGAAATCCTTTTCTTTATTTTTTTTTATTTTTTTATTTGTGGTGTCCCGCGATATCCATAAATGATGTTTGAATTCCATGAAATACAATGCAATGGGATGCTTTATGAATGCAATGTATGAAAACACACAAAGTCCTAGGTTAAAGGTACGTGAGCGGAGTTAAGGTCTACCCATCCCAGAAAGGAGTGTACTATTGGTTAGTTGTACCTGCAGAACAAGGTTCTAAAAAGTGCCCAAAGTCATCAGCCCGTCTTTCGGATATTATCAACCTTCCGACTGACTCGGGGGTTAATAATATTCTCAAGAGAACCTCTTTTGAGTGTAGTATCGCGTAGCAACCATTGTAGGACTACTCCCACATAGTTCCCGCACTACGTCCTAAATAAGGCCAGGGTGGTGTTAAGGTACTACGGTCCTCAATATCACAGACTCCAATCGACCATGGAAAAAGTTTTCGCGATTACTCGTTCAACCGAACCATTTTCGAAAAGGTCTCAACTGAGCGGTGATTCTCGAATCAGCTTGGTCGGGATTCACTCCCTATAAGCCTCATCGAATATATCCCCATCCTATAATAATGTCACTAGTCCGGGCGTAGGACTTATCTCACAGCACAAGGAACAGTCCCACAATCAAAGCACCAATATACACATGTAAATGAATAATAACACAGATAGTAATAAATATGAACAAGTTAGGGATAACCCTCAAAAGTTTAGAAGTCTCCCCAGTGAAGTCGCCATTTTCTGTTGCGGTGGAAATAGGATCACAAACTATTAATGAGTTTGAATCACAATTCAGTTCACAACCGCTCTTTGATTTATCCGAAGGAAAAGGTCAAAAAGGGAAAACCTATTTTGCATCGTAAACACAATGCGGGGAAAGATCTAGGGTTCGGGGGTTGGTTAAATTTAGGGAAGGTATTAGCACCCTAAACTTCTGTAGTACTCTACAGGAACCTTTTGTTCAATGTTTACTATTTGCTTTATTTATTTGCTTAAGGTATATGTACAAAGGATTAAAAGTGAGAAAAGAGACCTAAGGGGTTAATTCTAAGTTTACTCGGCAAGACATTGCATCTTGTGCCTACGTATCCTTACGGGAGTGGAATCAGAGTAATCGTAGTTCCCCTCAATAGGGAGGTTAGAAACTTCTTGACTGTGGTCAAGGTCTCAAGGGGAATAAACGCATCTTAAGGACACGCTTACGTGGAGTGTAGAAACTCCAAATCTCTACGTTGAAATGTTAAGTTGTAATTAGGGTTAAATTAGGGATTCCACGGCGGGAAACCCTAAAATGGGCGCGGCGGCTCTTTGACCTAATGCTAGGGGTAAAGCTGTAATCTTGCCTGCGGCGAGGCATTTATGAAAATTAGGGTGTGTAAGAGTTGTAAGGGTTTGAAGTTGAGGACTATTGACACGGCGACCAAAAGCTAGACCTAACCTTCAGATGTGTGTAGTGTGACTGGAATATTGATAAATGCGTGAGGTGATTGAATGAAGCAAACAGAAAATAATGACCTAATTTAACTACGCAAGCAGAAATTTAAAGGGCAATAATTAAAGCGCGATTATTAGAGTTCGCGAGGTTACAACCGAGAAACATATACAATATGATAATGAACTTTGGGTGAAAAATAAGATAAAATAAGTAATGGTAAATGTAATGAGCTGCAAAATGAACAAACGACGTTAGTGGGCAGAGTTAGGCGGCAATCAAATGGATCGTGAGACAATGAAGAAAAAGGTGCAAATTTGAGATTTTTACTATTGTTTTATTTAACATCTTAAAAAAAAATTAATATTAGCTTGCAAAAAAAAAAGATTTAATTTACAAAATGTTTTACTCTTTTTTTTAAAAAGGTTTTATTTTTTTAATTTTATTTAAGAAAAGTTTTCTAATTTTATTTAAAAAAGGGAGTTTTTTTTTTTAATTATTCTTTTTTAAAAAATGTTAATTTATTTAACTTTTATACAAAAAAAGAAATCTTATTATTTAAAACAAATAAATAAATAACAAAAAAACCTTAAAAAAAGATGGGTTGGGCCGGTAGTCACTTCCGGACCCAACCCGGGTGGTGTAAAAGAAGGTTTTGCAGATTTAGGGTTTCAGACCCTATTTCCCTTTCGCGGCGCCGTTTACACTTCATTCCTCCTCTCGTCTTTCTTCTTCCTCGATCCTCTGCATCTTCTTCTACAAAACATGAAAAATAAGAAACATGTGAGTTAACGCGTGAGGGTTTACATTTGTCTTTAGCCGATGATGTGAAGCTGAGGCTGAGAGTTGATTGCCCGCCGACGCTACGAACGGCGATGGCGATCTTCTCAGTTCGGTGTGATTCGCGGAGGATATTGATTGTTCGGTGATGTTTGTTGTCACCGTCGATGATGTTCGCTGCTACTTCTTACGAAGATGATGATGAGGGTATCGGTCCCTCTGAGTCTCGTCCGCCTCCTTCTTGCGCCGCCTAGGGTTTGTTCGCGACTGTCCGTTCCTCTGGGGCTTTCGCGATTTCGTTCGTTCCTCTGGGGCTTTCGCGATCTCGTTCGTTAGGGTTTCGCTCGTGATCTTCGTTAGGGTTTGTGATCGTGGTTCCTCTCTCTCCCGCGGCTACCCGTTAGGGTTTTTACCATGGTGAGATTGTTCCCTTCTTATACTCTCTGACTCTCTCCTTTTTTGGGCCTTTGATGTTGGATTTGCGTTATTGCCTTATGATTTCGTGTTGATTTTATCTAATTTGATTTTATCTGTGCTTTGTTCGTTCTTTCAGATATTGATTGGATGTTCCAATTGGATGTTTTCTGATACGATTTGGATCTTGTTTCCTCTTTTAGAACCTGATTGGGGTTTTTGATTCCCAGTTGACATAATTTCTGATTTGATTCGAAGCTTTCTATTTCCAGAGTTCCTTGATTGAACGTTACTTGCCCCTACTGATTGGTTTTGATTGATTCGTTTTCTATCGTGAATTTGTTTGATTTCATCTGAACTGATTCGTTTTCGATTTGGCAATTTTTGATGCAGTTAGCTTTTCCTCTTCTTCTTTCAGAGAGGGCTGATACCACGGCCTTGGTCGAGTCAGAATTGCCGGGAAAGGTATACGGCGATGACGATAATATTCTGAGCCTGATGACACCGCTGTTGCCTCTGATGATCTATGCGGGGTTCTTCGCTTGTTGGTTTATCATTTGTTCCATTTGAGTTGTTTTAACCATTAGCCTGTGATGAACTTTTGCTGATGCTATTTGCTTCTTGCGTTTCAGGGCTGGTATTTTGGGCCATCGTGTCCGACTATGAATTCGAATGTTGCTTAATGTTGCCTATTTATTTGATAGTGGCTGCGAGTTTGGGCCATGATGCTGATTACCTGAGCCGCGACGACTGATATGAACTGCCATGGTTTTGTGCACTTGTTTATTTCATGAACTGAGATGTTTATGTTTGCTTGTCCTTGCTGGTACAATCCGTGCCATAATTTTGTGCTGTTTGCATTCTGAACTGGTTCGGTTTCACTCGTGAGTATGGTTTGATAACTTCACTTGATATCATTCACGTTTCGGTGACTTGTTTGTTGGGGCAATGATGCTCTGACTGAGCCCTTGTCTGCGCTATGATTTGTGCTGCAACTTGGTGTAGTTATTTCACATTTTTGTGACTTGCCATCTGAATTGGTTGAAGCTTGCCCCTAACTGACAACCTTTGGTACATTTTTTGATGCAGCTTGATACAACTTGTTTGGGTACTTCATTCTTCTTGTTCTGTTTGAACTTGCTTTTTGCATTAACTGCTGTTACACTTTTCTTTGGATCCTGTTGGGAACTTTCTGTTATGACAGATTTGTAGTATGTTTTCTTCTGGCTCTTTGCGCATGAACTTGCCTTCTGATACATTGTTTTGATGCAGTTTAGTTTCATTTCATTTTCTTATTCTGTTTTGAACTTGGCTTTCATTCTGAACCAGATTTGTCTCTTTGTGCCCCTTCACACTTGTACTGGCGCGGGCTCCCTTTTGCCTAGTTTTGTTTATGCAGCTTGTTATGCTTTGAGTTCTGTTGTACTGATGCTGTTTGTGGCTTTTCAGGTGTTGGAATTTTTCGAAACCAAAGCGACTCAGACCTGCCGGCATCCGGGTCTGAGTCCAAACTTGCCTATGTTGCCTTATTCCCGTATCAGTTTGGAAATCCAATCGCGGCAAAACGAATCAGTCCCGCTTCTTTTATCACTTCTATCTCTCGGATATCCCGTAACGATAAGAACAGGTGTTACCTGATCTGACGCCAACGGCGCGGATCGGTAACGGGGGTAGGACGCAGCTTCGGTTGTGCCACTCCCGGCACTCGATGATGACACTGTTCTGAGAGTGTCGAAAACAAACTCTAACATTTTTCTATTCTGTTTGTTCCTTTTTGATGCGCAGGTTAATCGGGGACTCGTGGAGAAGCTCAAGGGCCATCATGAAGACACTTAGCAATTTTAGGACTTAGGATTTTTAGAATTAATGTAATATCCGTAATTGTAATTTTATCACAATTAAGAATGTGAAACAATTTACTCCCTTTTGTATGATGATCCTTTTTATGAAATAAAATGTCAGACTTTCCTTTATATTCATGACCTGCTCAGTTTTGAATTTACTTACTTTATTTCTAGTTATAAATTATAAATATTTGTGAATAAATCCACAAATGTTTAAACTCATTAACATAGTCATAAACTATAAGCATCTCCCGAACGACATTCTTGTTCGTTCATTTGTAGTCTTAATCTCAGCACTTGATTAAATTTAAATCGCATTCCAACTTTAAATTCTAACCAACCATTTTATAACCCAAACACGGATGCACGCTGTAATCAACACCGATTTAATATCAATGATAACCTTGCCCGTAATTGAATTCCATCGACCAAAGACTGTGAGCAACAATCCAATAATACCCCAGTAAAACTGTGCCTTATTAACGGAGGTGTGCCGGAAATAAGCCACGAGCAATAAAATAAGTCTTAAATCCAGTTGGGCCCGACAATTTTTGATACCGAACACATGGACATGACGCCTTGATATAATCAAACCCGGTGATAAATAAACGCCTCAGAAATAGCGCCTCTAATGCCTCAAAACTTAATGACGGCCCGCCTTCAAGGAATTAGCAGAATCCACGTAAAATGACCAAAATACCCCTGGAACCAAATCCTGCAAAACAAACACCTCCATGACTTGTTAGTGGTTAGCGAATGCACAGATGAGATGCTATGCGAAATGACCGACTACATATAAGGGTAAAATTTGGGGTATTACAATATGTATGTGGTTTTCACCCTTTATGTTTAGTCTTGTAAGAACTTCCCCATTTCATGATATTATAATATCTTGATACATGCTTTGGTTGTGACCATATATCTTGATTGAAATCATTGCCTGATATTGTAATATCCTAAATGCTTGCTTTGGTTGTAACCATTCATCTTGATTGAAATCCTTGCTTATTGTAATATGCTTGATTATTCCTGTTTATATTCATCATGTGTGAATGATTATGCTTTGTTAAGTTTATTTCCCCAAAGTGATGGAACTCTTTAGTTCTCATCCCAGTTGCCTCCTCTTTTCCCTTCCAAAGGAAAGTCTCTCTATTGACCCTTGGGGTCATAGATAGCTCTTTAAATCGTAGGTCTGGATAGAACCTTTCTCCCCTTTTGGTCTGGATAGAACCAATAGGATTTAAACACATAGGTCTGGATAGAACCTCCCCCCTCCTTTTGGTCTGGATAGAACCAATAGGATTTAAATCATAGGTCTGGATAGAACCTTTCTCCCCTTTTGGTCTGGATAGAACCAATAGGATTTAAATCATAGGTCTGGATAGAACCTTCCTCCCCTTTTGGTCTAGATAGAACCAATAGGATTTACATCATAGGTCTGGATAGAACCTTCCTCCCCTTTTGGTCTGGATAGAACCAATAGGATAACCTCATAGGTCTGGATAGAACCTTCTCCCTCTTTTGGTCTGGAAAGAACCAATTGATCCTTTTTCTGTAGTTCGTGCCCGAACTACGACCGCTCTGATTTCTCATTGGACAACGAGAATATGTAGGCACAAGATGCGATATCTTGACGAGTAACCTTCCCCCTTTCTCCCACCTTTTGGTCTGGATAGAACCAATTGGTCTCACAACGTAGAACTTTAGGATAGAGTTTGGTTAACTCTATGTAAGAATCATGGATATGATTACTTACTTCCCTTTCTTGAGAGTTCAACATAGATTTAGAGAGTTTTCTTAGACTCTACACAAGCATGGATATGTTCGTTCCCTTTTGAACCTTGATCATAATCAAGTGTTCTTCAACCTTTGTGAGGTGAACTAAGATTGCTCTGATTCTATCCTAGTTAGGATACGTAGGCAGAAGACGCGACGTCTTCGTGAGAAAGCTTGGAAACTATCTTTAGGTCTTAACCTACACTCTTTTACCCAATCCCAATCCATAGCAAACATTTAACAAACTTAGCATGCAAACAAACAAAAGGTTCCTGTAGAGTACTACAGATGCTTAGGATGTGAAATACCTACCCTATGCATAACCAACCCCCGATCCCCGAATCTCTTAGCGTTGTTGTTACATCGCGCAAAAGGTTCTTTCTTTCTTTAGACCTTTCCTTTGGATAAATTAAAGTCCGGTTGTGAATTTAAGAATTAAAATTCAAGTTAATCAATAGCTTTGTATCACAATTCTCACCGCAACAGAAATGGCGACTTCACTGGGGATAACTTAACTTGAGGGTTTAGCCTAATTTGTTTAAATTGCATGCTATATTTGTAAATATTTGCTTAACATGTATATTTGTCAATATATTTGTTTGACTGTTGGGTATTAGGTGCTTTGAGTGGTGAGACGGTCCTATACCCGGACTCGAGTGCACTTAAGATAGGATGGTTGTATATTCAAGAAGGCTTATAGGGAGTTGATTCCCAACCAAGCTAACTTGAGAAACCACCGCTCAATGTAGGCCCTCTTGAAAGTTTAGTATTATTGATCGAGTATTCGTGAAAACAATGCTACTTTCGATGAAAGAGCCCATGACACTGTGAACTTTTAGAATACATTCTACCCCACTTTGGCCTTATTAGGACGTAGTGCGATGGCTATAAGGAAGTATTTCTGAAGTAGTTGATACGCGATACTACACTCAGACGAGACTCTCTTGAGAATATTATCGATTACTGAGTAATTTGGGAAATTGATAATATCCGAAAGATGGGTTGTTGACCCTGGGAACTTTGTTAAGAACCTGTTTGGCAGGTACAAATAGCTCATAGTACAAATCCTTGGGGATGGTTAGACCTTTGACTCCTTGCTTTGATCTTGAGCCTAGGAGGTCTTTGTATATGCATGGTGTTTGTGCATACTTGCCTTTGTGTTATGTGTGCATCATCCCATCATATCACCATAAGCATATCATGTCGCAACTAGTTTTGTAAAACTCAGTCGATCTCTAGTATTTTTAAAAGTTGTAACTTTCCAACGATTGATGAAATGAGGGTTTTGACATAGTCAATCTTTTGAGTTTTGTAAAACCAGTTTGCTTTTGCATTGCATTTGCATTATGCATTTGCATTTCTCAGTCTTGCGTCGCTTTTGATCAGAGAGAAGGGATACCTAGCACATATTCAGGACGAATGGCAACGGTGGAGGGACTTTTGAAAGCTCAGGAAATTCTGAAAGAGGACATCAGAATTCTCAAGTGTCAGATGAATTGGGTTCTAGAGACATTACAGAACATGATGAAAAAAGGGGGTCACCTTGACCATGTGACGTCCAGAGAAACTAGGGATGCATTATCTCCGATGATTCCTCCAACTCAAGGACATTCTCGGTATCAACCACCAGATAACCATCAACCGCATCAGCACGCCCAACAAAAACCAAGGAAACCAGAAAGTTTGTTTCCAATGTCACACAATCAGATATTGCCAGACTTGATCCAAGACAAATTGATAAAACCAAAGGAGCTGAAACCAGTAAACTATGGTACCAACGCTAAATGGGACTATCATGCTGGGGCGCTAGGGAGTTCAACTGAAGTGTCTCACCAGTCGGTGTTTGTTCCTCCTCAAGGTTCTCAAAGCTGGAAATTAAACAAGAAAAATCATGTCAGGAAAAATAAGACTTGCGGTAGACCAACTCCAGTACCGTTAAGCAAACTTTACCCACTACTGATTCAGAACTCACTAGTGACTCCACGATTATCCAATCCTATGCCAGGACCATGGCATAATGCGAACCTGAACTTTGAATTTCACAAAGGAGCTGAAGGACACAACTTAGATGCATGTATATCATTAAGCCATCTTGTACAAGAGATAATCATTGACAAACACTTGATCCTCGAGGAAGACCACCCAGAAGTAGAATGTGGATATCATACTGGGACGACATGGCACTTAGTTGAAGAGTGTGAAGGTTTTAAGCTAAGACTGCAAGAGTTGCTGAAACCTCAGGAGGATAAATCAAATGACAGTGTTGCGGTTCCTAAATCCAAAGGCAAAGGACCCGTGAGACCCCTTCTAATTCTATATCACAAGGAGCAAGTGGTGGTTGGAGGTGTTTCCCCACATGGGCCTAAAATTTGAATTTTAATTCCCTAAGACTGGCAGCTGTAGACTGTTTCAGCATTTTGTTGTGTTTTCTTTGCATTTTGAATTGCTTGTAAGCTGTTGTTTATTCGAATTGGCAATATTTAATGAAATGTTTGTGCATCTTTTGATTAAGTCCATTCGTTTCACTCTTTCTTTTTCTTTCATTGTTATGATAACGAAAAATGCAAAAATTTCTTTTCTTTATTAAACTGTTGCTTAAAGAAAAGATTGGGGAGGATGATGAAAACTATATCCATAACTGCTGTTGATATGCTTTCAATTTAACTTTGCCGATGATGTAAGGCATTGTTTCAATCCCTAAACACTAGAGAAATAACGAAGATAATCCCTCGTTAACCCTTCGAGCCTAGAAGTAGGAGTTTTCTTTCTCTACAAAAACAAAACCTTAAATCTCAAACCTAGGGCGGGTAGTTCTCAGTCAACTCGGAGATATATGCATACAAGACACTTTAAAAGCGGTGCATTCAGGTTTTCCTTCGGACACAACAAGCAGGTGTCGAAGATGCTGTTCAGCATAAAAGACGATGATGGTATATCGTATCCATTAAACTAGGTAGTCACCTCCTTTCTCAAAAAAAAAGAGAAGAAGAAAAAAGAATATTGAAAAGCCCGCTAAGTCAAAACCTATGAAGGAGACTTAGGCAAAAATGGGGCATCCCATTGACTGTATATTCGAACAAAACAGTTCAGACAAAAGTCAGGGATAAACAAAAGAGAGGAATTCTGTAAGAGTTATCACTCTTATCCTCAAACATAGCAAGGGGTTGTGACTACCCTAGGTTTGTAAGCCATCACCAATTATCATCAGTCCAATTCTTAAATCTGTAAGAACCTGAATGTGTAGTTTGAGTTAACTGAGCATAGGATTGGAGTTCATCATGGAGAGTGGGTGGGACAAATAACTTTGAGCCTTTATCCTTTGTTTCATGAACCGTGAACCAAGCCACGTTACAACCCTTAAAAGACCTAATTGAGGTAAGGTTGTTTTGAAAGCATATTACAACAAGGTTGGATAACCTGACTCCTAATGATATTTGTTAATTGTGTGTGTTCATCACTTTATCCACCATTTGTAAAAATGATTGGATCACTTTCACTTTGATCACTTGATCACTCCGCTGTGTGTGTTTCATCAAAAATGTTTTCAAAAGATTGCATGAATTTTACATTGAAAATCGCCAATTTTTAATGAACAACACTGTGTGCAAAACAATCCAATGTCAAAGGAATCCCAACAAAAGCTTATAGCTAGGGAAATTGACTTGATAAAAAAGGCTCAGCCTGGGGCAATCAATTTGAAGGATTTGTTAATCATTTGTTACAACATTCAGCTAATCAGAGCCGACCAGGTCAAGATCAGTTGAAGCTCTCAATGAATAGTTTAGTCTGGGGCAAATCTTTTGCAGTTACCAGCTAGCAGGGGCAAGTTTGTTCCCCAGTTGTTACTTCCACAGTCTGAAGAATTTGTTGTACAAATACCGTTAAGCTGGGGCAATCACGTCGAGATTTGTAAATCTCTCTAAAGGTCTAAAGACATTGAAGCATCTTTGTGCCAACTCTTTTGTAGAAGCATCCTTATGACTTCTTCTCACAGACCATGTAATCTAAGGCAAAAAAGGTTTGAAGATTGTTCGTCGCAAGAGCCGTTGCTCACTTGAGGAGGATTATTATCATAATGGGGTATAAATATTTTGTTCTCATGGTACCTTTTTCCAAGCTCTCCAGTTAAGTTGTTACTTCAGTTGATCTGGGAATCTCTTGATGTGATTTTCCTTCAGCAAAGAATTCAAATTCATGATGGCAATCCAAGTGAAGTCATGATGTTTTGGCCTAAGAAGATTACTCTCTCCCAAAGAAGGTGGTAACCTTGAAGTGGAATTGTTATTCTTCATGATCATCCCTTTGATATCCAATCTTGGTGAAGTTGGTTGTGTCTCCGTGTCGAGATGTTTATTTTATCTCCAGTTTTGTTTTGTCTGTTTCGTTAGCATAAATAAGCATGGCATAAAGCATGTGCATAGCATCCGTGCATTTTTTCTATCTCTAGTTGTTACTTGTTCCTGTTTCACTTTGGTTCCTTCCTTAGTGATTGGGTATGTTGTCTCTCTCCAATAGAGTCGACAACCCTTAAGCATAAAATGTTCATCCTTTCTCAATTCCCCACACAGTTTAATCCTCGTGGATGATGGTTGCTTCAATTATCTTTTTCCATGATTTGATGAAGTCAGTCACCATTCGAGTTCATTTCTCAATGGTTGGAGTTTGGTTTGACAGTTTCTTTCTAGCTATATTCTAGATTGAACTTTGGTCCCTGTCGGTCACCGAACCTACCCGGACGTGCATTTACTTTGCATTATCTGTCAAGAAGGAAATTTTTGTAACGGTAAGTGGCAGTCTCTTCGGAGAAGTTTAATCGTCCTAACCGATAAATGTCAGTCTCTTCGGAGAAGTTTAATCGTATTCAGCAGGTGAGTGGCAATCTCTTGGGAGAAGCTTAACCTTCATACCGATAAATGGCAGTCTCTTCGTAGATGTTTAATCGTCTTCAGCAGGTGAGTGGAAATCTCTTGGGAGAAGCTTAACCTTCATCAGCGATAAATGGCAGTCTCTTCGGAGAAGTTTAATCGTCATCAACGATAAATGGCAGTCTCTTCGGAGAAGTTTAATCGTCATCAGCGATAAATGGCAGTCTCTTCGGAGAAGTTTAATCGTCTTCAACGATAAATGGCAGTCTCTTCGGAGAAGTTTAATCGTCTTCAGCAGTTGAGTGGCAATATCTTGGGAGAAGCTTAACCTTCATCAGCGATAAATGGCAGTCTCTTCGGAGAAGTTTAATCGTCATCAACAATAAATGGCAGTCTCTTCGGAGAGGTTTAATCGTCTTCAACGATAAACGACAGTCTCTTCGGAGAAGTTTAATCATCATCAGCAGGTGAGTGGCAATCTCTTGGGATAAGCTTAACCTTCATCAGCGATAAATTGCAGTCTCTTCGGAGAAGTTTAATCGTCCTCAACGATAAATGGCAGTCTCTTCGGAGAAGTTTAATCGTCTTCAGTAGGTGAGTGGCAATCTCTTGGGAGAAGCTTAACCTTCATCAACGATAAATGGCAGTCTCTTCGGAGAAGTTTAATCGTCTTCAGCAGGTGAGTGGCAATTTCTTGGGAGAAGATTAACCTTCATCAGTGATAAATGGAAGTCTCTTCAGAGAAGTTTAATCGTCATCAGCGATAAATGGAAGCCTCTTCGGAGAAGTTTAATCGTCTTCAACGATAAATGGCAGTCTCTTCGGAGAAGTTTAATCGTCTTCAGCAGGTGAGTGGCAATCTCTTGGGAGAAGCTTAACCTTCATCAGTGATAAATGGCAGTCTCTTCGGAGAAGTTTAATCGTCCTCAACGATAAATGGCAGTCTCTTCAGAGAAGTTTAATCGTCTTCAATGAAAAATGGCAGTCTCTTCGGAGAAGTTTAATCGTCTTCAGCAGGTGAGTGCAAATCTCTTGGGAGAAGCTTAACCTTCATCAGCGATAAATGGCAGTCTCTTCGGAGATGTTTAATCGTCCTCAACGATAAATGGCAGTCTCTTCGGAGAAGTTTAATCGTCTTCACAGGTGAGTGGCAATCTCTTGGGAGAAGCTTAACCTTCATCAACGATAAATGGCAGTCTCTTCAGAGAAGTTTAATCGTCTTCAGCAGGTGAGTGGCAATCTCTTGGGAGAAGCTTAACCTTCATCAGCGATAAATGCCAGTCTCTTCGGAGAAGTTTAATCGTCATCAGCGATAAATTGCAGTCTCTTCGGAGAAGTTTAATCGTCATCAGCGATAAATGACATTCTCTTCGGAGAAGTTTAATCGTCTTCAACGATAAATGGCAGTCTCTTCGGAGAAGTTTAATCGTCTTCAGCAGGTGAGTGGCAATCTCTTGGGAGAAGTTTAACCTTCATCAATGATAAATGGCAGTCTCTTCGGAGAAGTTTAATCGTCTTTAGCAGGTGAGTGGCAATCTATTGGGAGAAGCTTAACATTTATCAGCGATAAATGGAAGTCTCTTCGGAGAAGTTTAATCGTCATCAGCGATAAATGGCAGTCTCTTCGGAGAAGTTTAATCGTCATCAGCGATAAATGGCAGTCTCTTCGGAGAAGTTTAATCGTCTTCAACGATAACTGGCAGTCTCTTTGGAGAAGTTTAATCGTCTTCAGCAGTTGAGTGGAAATCTCTTGGGAGAAGCTTAACCTTCATCAGCGATAAATGGTAGTCTCTTCGGAGAAGTTTAATCGTCATCAACGATAAATGGCAGTCTCTTCGGAGAAGTTTAATCGTCTTCAACGATAAACGGCAGTCTCTTCGGAGAAGTGTAATCATCTTCAGCAGGTGAGTGGAAATCTCTTGGGATAAGCTTAACCTTCATCAGCGATAAATTGTAGTCTCTTCGGAGAAGTTTAATCGTCCTCAACGATAAAGGGCAGTCTCTTCGCAGAAGTTTAATCGTCTTCAATAGGTGAGTGGCAATCTCTTGGGAGAAGCTTAACCTTCATCAGTGATAAATGGCAGTCTCTTCGGAGAAGTTTAATCGTCATCAACGATAAATGACAGTCTCTTCAGAGAAGTTTAATCGTCTTCAGAAGGTGAGTGGCAATCTCTTGGGAGAAGCTTAACCTTCATCAGTGATAAATGGCAGTCTCTTCGGAGAAGTTTAATCGTCCTCAACGATAAATGGCAGTCTCTTCAAAGAAGTTTAATCGTCTTCAATGATAAATGGCAGTCTCTTCGGAGAAGTTTAATCGTCTTCAGCAGGTGAGTGGCAATCTCTTGGGAGAAGCTTAACCTTCATCAGCGATAAATGGCAGTCTCTTCGGATATGTTTAATCGTCCTCAACGATAAATGGCAGTCTCTTCGGAGAAGTTTAATTGTCATCACAGGTGAGTGGAAATCTCTTGGGAGAAGCTTAACCTTCATCAACGATAAATGGCAGTCTCTTCAGAGAAGTTTAATCGTCTTCAGCAGTTGAGTGGCAATCTCTTGGGAGAATCTTAACCTTCATCAGCGATAAATGGCAGTCTCTTCGGAGAAGTTTAAGCGTCATCAGCGATAAATGGCAGTCTCTTCGGAGAAGTTTAATCGTCATCAGCGATAAATGACAGTCTCTTCGGAGAAGTTTAATCGTCTTCAACGATAAATGGCAGTCTCTTCGGAGAAGTTTAATCGTCTTCAGCAGGTGAGTGGCAATCTTTTGGGAGAAGCTTAACCTTCATCAACGATAAATGGCAGTCTCTTCGGAGAAGTTTAATCGTCTTTAGCAGGTGAGTGGCAATCTGTTGGGAGAAGCTTAACCTTCATCAACGATAAATGGCAGTCTCTTCATAGAAGTTTAATCGTCTTCAGCAGGTGAGTGGCAATCTCTTGGGAGAAGCTTAACCTTTATCAACGATAAATGGCAGTCTCTTCGGAGAAGTTTAATTGTCTTCAGCGATAAATGGCAGTCTCTTTGGAGAAGTTTAATCGTCTTCAGCGGTAAGTGGCAGTCTCTATAGAGAAGCTTAACCTGCACCAGTGATAAATGGCAGTCGCATTTGATAATTTTATCTTAAGGATGTCGACGCACGGTTGTGACCATCATTGTTTGAAATTCCAGTGGATACTGATATAAGTAATTTGGTGGTGACCAATCATATTTCAAGTAAGGCCCGTTGGTAATTGACATTATGAAAATCCATGGACAACAAATACTGACAATTTGGTTGTGTATCAGTCCAAACTAGTCACGATGGTTTCCATTCCAAGCTCAGGTTTCGTACCTTTGGAGATGTATTATTCCCAGCACAGGTTTTGTACCTTTGGAAGATGTTTGTTGCTATCCCGAGCATAGGTGGTGCACCTTTGGAGATAGATGTATTGTTTGATTGCAAGCACAAGTTTCATACCTTTGGAAGAAGTTTGTTTCTATCCTAAGCTCAGGTTTTGTACCTTTGGAGATAGATATTGGTTTGCATCCCAAGCTCTGGTTGTGTACCTTTGGAGAAGTATCGTTTCTATCCAAGCACAGGTTTCGTACCTTTGGAAGATGTTTTGTTGGATTCCAAGCACAGGTTTTGTACCTTTGGAAGATGTTTGTTGCCATCCCGAGCACAGGTTGTGTACCTTTGAAGATGTATACTTTGAATCCCGAGTTCAGAAATTCTCAGAGACTAAAGTGGTTGCATTTGCATGAAGTGTTCTATATCCTAATGTATTGAGGATGTTCAGCTTGTAGGGTCTTCGTCCAATCCAAATGTGTTGAGGGTTGTGTCTCTGTGTATCCTAATGTATTGAGGGTATTAGTTTTTGTTCCTAAAGTATTGAGGGATATATTTGTGCTTCCTGGTCGTCACCAAACTCTTTAAAAGTCCAGTAGTTACTGGCATTGCGTGAAAACTAATCGTTATTAGTCGGTTGTTACTAATTTCCCCAGCGGAAATCCTGTTGTTTTAACAACATTGTTTGGAATTCTCAATTGTAATTGGAACTTCGATTTGGTCGTCACCATATCACCAGGAAGTCTAGTGGTATTTAGCACTTTTTGGAAACCGTTTGCTGGATTGGTCATCACCATCCTCCCCAGTGAGTCTAATGGAAACTAACACCACTTGAAGTTGTTTGTTGTTCTGGTCGTCACCGGTTTCCCCATTGAAGCTTTTTCTTTCCCAGTCGAGTCTTGGAGAACTAATGGATGATGCGTCCGCAAGTGCATGGAAATATCGAAGTAATATAAAAGATTGTCGAACCCACAGAGACCAATGTCAATCTACCGTTATCTATTATTACGGCGTAAAGCTAAGGCTAATGGAATTAGGAAAGCTGAATGCAAATGAAATTAAATGCACAAGAAATAAAGATTTTTGGTTTAAAGAAATGCGGTGAAGGAATATCGGTATGTAACGCTTTAGCTCTCGGGAATTCGGCAGGTTACCGGTGCCTTTTTGTCTATTGCAAACACTTTTCAGGAGAACTTACTCGTTTAAAGACCTTCGTCTCACGATGGTTGTTGACTCGGGTCATAATTCTAAGGGCCGAATGTACGCTTTCGCTATCCCATTCGGGGTTAAAACTACTTTTTGTAAACAAATAGATTCTAATTTCTTTTAAAGCGCTTTCGCTGTGTCTAAAATCAATGCCTAGTTTTTACTATTTGGTTCTAGCCTCAGCTGTCGCTTGTTGGTTCGTACCTTAATATGGTTTCCCACTGTCGTGGCAAAACCACCGTAAATAGCTTCTCACTGTCGTGACAAAGGTTTATTTAGAATTTAGATTAAAAACTACGGCCAGAAAGGTTGTTTGTAAAAAGGGAAGGTGCCGGTTACTATCGAATCCTGTCCTACCAATTCGGTTACATACTGATAAAACTAATTTAGCTAGACATGATAATTAATGCAAACATAAATAAACAATGGCAGCAGAATAATATACCATGCATACTGACAGAAATAAAATAATAATTCAATTAATAAAAACCTGTAAATCGTACTGATCTCGAATCCTTGAGTAGTCCTCCACAATGTCGGCAGGATTCTACTTTGGCGAGAATTAAAAGGTACAGGAACAAATAAAGCGATACAAATTAAATAAAAGGAAAAGAAATGGAAAAGAATGCAGGAAAGTAAAGTTGACTTCAATGGGAATTTTGGCAGTACTTCGATACATCGAAGGTTCCCCCTAAAACTGTGAATCTAAGGCCTATTTATAGGAGATAATTCACTCTTCAACTTCCAGAGATCATGGGTGAGTTATGGAGGGAGTGGGAGTAACTTCCAGTAGTGGGCAGTGAGTGGAGAAAGTGTAGGAAGAAATTAAGTTGAGATTGATCGTGGCTTCTTCTGATTTGAACGTACTGATATTTTGCATGCGTGACGGTCGTCACACGCATGACGGTCGTAATGGACCTGTGACGACCGTCATATCAGCAGAATCCGTATTTGCTGTTTTTCATCTGTTTTTCATCTCTTTTCCTTCCATTTTTCTCCTTTTCTTTCTTTAGTCTAAATTCTCCCCAATCTGCTAAACGAAGTAAATTAATCATATAATAGAGCATAAATCAAGATAAATTAATAATAGTCAAAAATAAATACATGTAAATCAAGCCAAATAAACGATATGATTCTGCGTTATCAAACACCCCCACACTTAAACCATTGCTTGTCCTCAAGCAATCAGCCAACACGTTAAAAAGAAATAAGCATAGTTCGAAACAAAAACATGATGAGACTCTAATCATACGTGGCTGCTAGCCTAATGTTAGATCGATAGGTACTAAATATCAATACCAAGGATACCGTAACGACACAATTTCAAAAACTCCCTACTTATGCAAACCAATCGGAATCATGTCATTATAACTCAACCTATATCTCATGCTCTCTTTCACCCCATTTCATTATAGTGCAATCACATTAAGCCCGTTATCCATACACATTCATGGCAAGTAAACCTGTTAGTGACTGTGATCTCGATGCTATTTCATTTTTTTTTCTTCTGCAAATATGCTTAAGCATCAATTGAACTTAAAGAGTTTGTACCGTTAGGCTAAGTGCTCGGGTGAGGAGCACCTAACTTAGAAGGAACATGTCTTTTTCTTCATAATTTTTCTTCTTTCTTAATTTCTCATTTTACACTAGAGATCATACACTTATTTGCATCGGTTTCTTACTTAGTGTGTTTATGATGGTGCTAACTGCTTAAATAAACTACTTAGGGATTACTACAAGAACCTGGAGCTTTAAGGTTTCGGCATAATGGGTACTCAAATTGATTTTGCATATTTAGGGGGTTAAGGGTGTCAGGGCGGTATCAATTTTATCAAAACTTCCCACGTTTTTCTAACATAGCCTGGACAACCTATATACTTTCAGAGAACCATGTCATGAATCGAAGCAAAAATTTGTTGGAGGTTATAATTTTGAAATTTTGAAATTTTTGGGGAAATTGAATAACAAGCGAAAACCACGCATAAAGACTCGACAACACATGCAAAGATTTTGACATAATGTTAAAAACAGATAAAATTCCTAGAAGCATGAAATAAAATGTAAAACAATAGAGTTCCTCCCTCACACTTAAACCAAACATTGTCCTCAATGTTTTAGTAAAAGAGGGAAAAGGAAAGATAGAACCTGTATGAATGCTACTGCTCTTGCTATCCTTGTCTTTGTTGATCACTTCTACTTCGGCGACGGGCATTTTGAGATACCTTTGTTTGTGTAATTCTCGAACAAGCTCATCATGTTGCTCGCGTCAAGAGGAAGTACTCATCATCAGTGTTCCCACCAGCAGCGACACTCGTAGGAATGTCCATGGGCATAGCTCATCTTCTCAGATCGTCATCTAGAGAGTTTTCGCTTAGATATAGCTAAAGAGTAACAAGCGATACATTTCTTTATTTTCTGCAAATTTAAACAAACAAATTAAAATAAAGACTTTGTGGGTTGCCTCCCACACAGCGCTTTGTTTAACGTCGATAGCTCGACGGCCAAGGAGTGCAAGTACTCATGGTGGCTCTTTCGAGAATGGTTCATCGCTCGAACTTTAAATGGTCTTCGGTTTCCATGGCCACTTATCAAGCCATTTCTCATATCCCTCACCTTTTCTTTTCTTTCTTCTATAGGGTGGTTCATTGTTTTGAACTTGTGGTGGTGGTTCTGGATCTATCCGGCGTATCAGCTTTTCAAATTTGGGTTTAGTTATTCCATCCACCACCTCAAAAGTTAATCATACCCTTTTAACAGTAATAATGACCTTAGTTTCACGGTCCTCGAATTTTCTTTTCCTATGAGGGGCCTTAGACAAAGGTGCATTGGTGTGGGTATTTTCCAGTACCTCCACATATGTTTTGGATTGAGAGTCTACCTTGTCTTCCACAACCAATTGTGAGAAAGAATTAGGTGGGGTATAGGGAGGAGGAGCAACAATGGGTGCTTCCTTCTTTACCTCTTTGACAACCTCCCTCTCGGCTGGTGTCAGTGGATTTTTCTCAATAATTATGCTTGTCTCACCAAAACTCTCCTCAGACTCATCATCACTCTCCCTAAGATCTTCTATTTGTTCTTCATTACTAGTGGTTACAACATTCACATGGCTCTCAAGGAAGGGTCCTAGAGATGTTTCTGTAAGCAAAGAGGTTTGAGTCTCCAAAGCCTTGCTGTGAGTCGCGAGGGAATCGACTATAATGCTCATCTGCTTAAGGTCTTCATCAATTTGGAGATGTTGTTTTCTAAAGTCTTCATTTTGGAGAGTTTGTGTCTCCACAAAGCGCTCCATCATAGATTCGATCCTAGAGTGAGTAAACGTCTCTTCGAATTCTTCTAGTAATAGTTCAAGGTTGGATGTGTCGAATTCTTGCGTTTCCTCATAGTATTGGGAGTAGTCATCATAGAGGGAATTTGGTCGAGAATGCGTCGTATTGAAATCTTCTAGTAATATTTCGAGGTCAGATTTAAGCGGAGCTTGTGGTTCCTCAAAATACTGGGGGTGGTAGCTATAATAATGAGGATGGTAGTTATAAGGGAAATTTGGGTTATACATAGTAATTGAGATAAGAGTGCCTTAGTCTATACTATGCAACAACAGAATCACAATATTGACTGTTGGTCCCCGGCAACGGCGCCAAAAACTTGATGCGTCCGCAAGTGCATGGAAATATCGAAGTAATATAAAGATTGTCGAACCCACAGAGACTAATGTCAATCTACCGTTATCTATTATTACGGTGTAAAGCTAAGGCTAATGGAATTAGGAAAGCTGAATGCGAATGAAATTAAATGCACAAGAAATAAAGATTTTTGGTTTAAAGAAATGTGGTGAAGGAATATCGGTATGTAACGCTTTAGCTATCGGGAATTCGGCAGGTTACCGGTGCCTTTTTGTCTATTGCAAACACTTTTCAGGAGAACTTACTCGTTTAAAGACCTTCGTCTCACGATGGTTGTTGACTCGGGTCATAATTCTAAGGGCCGAATGTATGCTTTCGCTATCCCATTCGGGGTTAAAACTACTTTTTGTAAACAAATAGATTCTAATTTCTTTTAAAGCGCTTTCGCTGTGTCTAAAATCAATGCCTAGTTTTTACTATCTGGTTCTAGCCTCAGTTGTCGCTTGTTAGTTCGTACCTTAATATGGTTTCCCACTGTCGTGGCAAAACCACCGTAAATAGCTTCTCACTGTCGTGACAAAGGTTTATTTAGAATTTAGATTAAAAACTACAGCCAGAAAGGTTGTTTGTAAAAAGGGAAGGTGCCGGTTACTATCGAATCCTGTCCTACCAATTCGGTTACATACCGATAAAACTAATTTAGCTAGACATGATAATTAATGCAAACATAAATAAACAATGGCAGCAGAATAATAGAACATGCATACTGACAGAAATAAAATAATAATTCAATTAATAAAAACCTGTAAATCGTACTGATCTCGAATCCTTGAATAGTCCTCCACAATGTCGGCAGGATTCTACTTTGGCGAGAATTAAAAGGTACAGGAACAAATAAAGCGATACAAATGAAACAAAAGGAAAAGAAATGGAAAATAATGCAGGAAAGTAAAATTGGCTTCAATGGGAATTTTGGCAGTACTTCGATACATCGAAGGTTCCCCCTAAAATTGTGAATCTAAGGCCTATTTATAGGAGATAATTCACTCTTCAACTTCCAGAGATCATGGGTGAGTTATGGAGGGAGTGGGAGTAACTTCCAGTAGTGGGCAGTGAGTGGAGAAAGTGTAGGAAGAAATTAAGTTGAGATTGATCGTGGCTTCTTCTGATTTGAACGTACTGATATTTTGCCTGCGTGACGGTCGTCATGAAATGTGACGATCGTCACACGCATGACGGTCGTAATGGACCTGTGACGACCGTCATATCAGCAGAATCCGTATTTGCTGTTTTTCATCTGTTTTTCATCTCTTTTCCTTCCATTTCTTCTCCTTTTCTTTCTTTAGTCTAAATTCTCCCCAATCTGCTAAACGAAGTAAATTAATCATATAATAGAGCATAAATCAAGATAAATTAATAATAGTCACAAATAAATACATGTAAATCAAGCCAAATAAACGATATGATTTTGCATTATCAGTGGACACTAGCTTCCCAGGCGCGTCTGGTTTTGTTTCTAACCTTTTCCTGAAGATCCCGTTTGAACTCTTCGTTATGGGAAATTTCTCATCTGGTTATCCCCAGTGAGGTTTGTGTCTTCGTTCCGTCTTTTCCCCAGCGAAGTTTTCCCCAGTTGGTTTCTTCCCCGGTGAAGTTTGCGTTTCTTTTCTTTCGTTTCCCCAATAAAGAATTGCTTTCTTCCCCAGTGGGCTTCCTCATCTGGTTATCCCCAGTGAGGTTTGTGTCTCCTTTCCCCAGTGAAGTTGTGTCGTCCTTGGTGGAATTTGTTTCCCCTGTGTGAAAGATTCCCTTGAACAACATCTTTAGTCACGTTTGAACTATCTTGCTTACTTTGCCTTGAATCTTTCCCCAGTTTGTTGGGTCCCTCGTGAGTGGTTACCCGTTGTCTTGCCGTTCTTTTATTATTTTCTCGTGTGCCTGCGTTTGTCTTGCATTCAAGCATCATAAAGCATCATTTAGAAGATCATTGCATTTCAGCATTTGTCCTTTTGCATACCATCGGATCTAAGGGACAAAATTTCAAGTTTGCTATATTTAAATACCTTCCACTACGATTCTATGAGGATTGTCATCTCTCATTGCCATCTAGTGAAGATATTTAAATAGGGGCAACTGTTGCACCCCAAATTTTGACCCCTTAGATCTTCATCATCATTTTAGGATCATATTAATTTGATTATCTAACCTTAACCTATTTCAAGTTGGTCTTTGTCAAGATACAGGTGAATTAGGGTTCCGTACAGTCGGGAATCGAGGTTTCGATGGTTTAATCAGTCAATGTATTAGATTGATTCTCCATGAAATAATTCTCCACATCATCAAATATACTCCATTGGATCAAGTATGAACCCAATTTGAGTTTGTCACCCAAGGATTAAGAACAGTGCAGTTTAAGACACCCGATTAGGGTTTCTAATTAGGAAAAGTCAACTATAGTTTGACTTTTGATTAAAATAGTGTTCCAATGATGGAATCATGGTCCATAAATCTCATATGGCTTATTTAAGTTCACTCAAGAAGTTTCAAGACCTCAGAGGACCCAGAACACCAACAGTCGATTCAGAGTTCTTCAATCAATTGGTTCGTCTGACTGAAAAGTCAACTCATTGACCAATATGGTTTTGACCCAAAATTGAATTCAATTATTTTCCTAATGGTATATCACATCTATTCATGAATTTTGGTGACCATTGGATCAAGAATTGATAAGTAATCGAAAAGTTGGGAAATTAAGGTTTTGAAAAGGGCAAAGCCATAACTCCTTAACCACACAAGGGTTTTTGACATAGTTTCAAGGGGAATGAGTTCCTAAAACAAGCATAAATATTATAGTCCCTAATTGGGGATTTTTAAAAAGTACAAGTGGGTTCCATAACTCTTCCTGGTTAGAGAGAACCAAGATCCACAAGTTGGCAAAAACTCACATTCGCAAAACTAGGTCAGGATGAGTTTTTTATTCCAAAACCTCTCCAAATCGATGCTAATCAAAGGCTAAACCTCATTTATGATGTTTGAATTGATAATGAACATTTTAATATCAATTCACACGAAAATGACACAAAGATCAAAGGAAATCATTATTTAATGCAAGTTGCAAAAGTGAATAGTGAAGAAAGAGAAAAAAGGTGGCTACCCTTGTCAAATCATCAACTTTACTTCAACAAGTCACCTCCTAACCTATCAAGCATGATGAAAATAATATATAGGGCATGGAGAATATCTTAGTAGAGTGGCTTAAAGACAAGTATGAAGATTGCATTGGAAAACTCAAAGATTTTCATGATGGAAGGTTAAAATTGCCATGTCTCGAAAGCTGTTATTAGCAGGGTATTATTGGTTGACGATGGAATCTGATTGTTTCAAATATGCAAAGAAATGCCATAAATTCCAGATTTATCCTGATAAGATTCATGTGTCGTCGAGCCCTCTGAATGTCATGGCATCTCCTTGGCCCTTTTCCATGCGGGGCATTGATATGATTGGCAAGATTGAGCCAACCGCATCTAATGGTCATCGCTTCATCTTGGTAGCGATTGATTATTTTACCAAATGGGTGGAAGCAGCTTCCTATGCGAATGTCACGAAACAAGTCGTAGCCCGGTTTATCAAGAAGGACATCATCTATAGATACAGAGTGCCTGAAAGAATCAGTACTAATAATGGTTCGAATTTGAACAATAAGATGATGAAGGAATTATGCCAGAATTTCAAAATCGGGCATCACAACTCATCTCCCTATCGTCCGAAGATGAACGGCGCTGTTGAGGCGCCCAATAAGAATATCAAGAAGATAGTGCAGAAGATGGTTGTAACCTATAAGGATTGGCATGAGATGTTGCCCTTTGCTTTGCACGGATATCGTACCACAGTATGCACTTCAACTGGGGCAACTCCTTTCTCGCTGGTGTATGGTATGGAAGTTGTCCTACCATTAGAAGTCGAGATTCCTTCTTTGAGAGTTCTAGTCGATGTCAAGCTCGATGAGGCAAATTGGGTAAAGAACAGATTGAATCAGCTTAGCCTAATGGATGAGAAAAGGCTAGCGTCTATTGCATATGGTCGTTTGTATCAGAGCAGGATGAAGAAAGCTTTCGACAAGAAGGTGCACCCTCGAAGCTTTCAGACTGGCGATCTAGTGTTGAAGAAGATTCTCCCTCCACAAACAGATCACAAGGGCAAATGGACTCCCAACTATGAAGGTCCGTACATCGTGCGAAAGGTCTTCTCTGGAGGAGCCTTGCTGTTATCAACCATGGATGGTGAAGAGTTCAAATCCCCTGTGAATGCAGACGCAGTTAAAAAATACTTTGCTTAAAGAGACCCGCTGGAAAGAAAAAGAATATCCAGGCAAAAATGGGGCATCCCGGTGAACCATAAAAAAGAATGGGTTCGGGAAAAAGTTAGGGATAAAAATGAAAAGATGTAAACCCGCAAAGTTGAAAACCTGGAAAGGCGACTTTGACAAAAATAGGTATCTTGGTGAATTAAAAACCCGAAAGGGCGATTCAGGCAAAAGTTAGGGATTTGAAAAGCAAATGACTGCGGTCTGCGTGTGATCTTTCATTGCTTAGTGGATTGAGGGAGGACTTGAGGGCCGTTCATCCAAATCAATCTCTTCAGAAGACGAAGCGTCGGAAAAGCATCGAAGTCATGCGAGTCGTAGATGGATCAACTCATGGTGTTTGTCTGTGTCACATTGCCGACGTTTTGTATATTTATGTGCATTTCTGTAAATTTTTGCGTAGCTTCCTCTTTTCAGGGGTTGCATCTGTTGTAAAATTGGCCTATTTATAGGCCTTTTGTCAATAAAAACATATACTATTCAGTAATTGTTTGTTTTTGCTTTAGCCTTTACTGTTTTGTTTATGAAAAAACGTCCGATGTTTTTGATAAACTTTGCATACATAAAATTGCAGGCTCTGCCAATAATCATTAAAACTTTGTGTTATTTGAACAACGTCACAGATGTTGACCGAGATAGTTCTTTTGTGCAAGATATCTTGTCTGTTTGTTCATTTTTGCAGGGTCGTTACCCTTGGGGCTTTGTTAAGAGATGTATCCTTGGCCGGATCATCATATCCCCATTTGAGTCATCACAGAAGAGGCTGTAGTTGAGACTCATTTCTCCCCAACCGGTGGAGTTTGTGCATCTCAATCCCCAATAGAGTTGTATGCAAGTTAAGTGAGTAGTTAAGTGTGTCGGTCAATACACATTTAGCTCCAATAGTTCGTCTGTAGACACGATTCCCTCAACAGCTCAGACTGAAGTCTCCAGCAGAGTAAGGTCATCCCCCAGAAGGGTCGAGATTGATATTTCCTATGCAGGTTAAATGTGTATGCTTATTCCCATCAGTTGGTCGGTACATATTTATTCCCCGCAAGTCGCAGGTATGCACTTACTCCCCAACAAGTCAAGATTGGATTTCTTTCCACCATGCAGGTATGAAACTTTTCCCAGCTGTCGCTACCGCGAAAACAAGGTGCCGGCAAAATGGAAGAGTCGCCACCTTTCGTTATTTATCCCTCAGAACGGGAAAGGAAACGATCAAAAAACCCTGACGAAAAAGGTATAAGACAAGGTCATCGCAACCATTGTCTGGGTTCGGGAGTCGGTTACGCAAAGGGAATGTATTAGCACCCATCACGTCCATCATACTCGATGGGATCCACGCTTGTTGTGTTTACATGACGGGTTGGTTTACTATCTACCTATCAAGGCTGGCTTTAAAAAGAAAAGAAAATGACTCGGCAAAGCGTCGCACTTTATGCCTACGTATTCTCATCAGAGAATGAGAAATCAGAGTCAACGTAGTTCGGCCAACTACGGGTTATGGGGGAAGGTGGCTCGCCAATACATCAGTATTGTGCCTACGTACTCTCAACAGGTATGAGAGATCAGAGCTTACGTAGTTTGGGATAATACGGATTATGGGAATTCAGATTCATCTGTTTTTATCGAGTAGGGTTAACAAGCAGCTCCAGCAGTTGGATGTACGCAGCTCGACCCTTGGAGACTTAAGCGTTACCGTTTGCGGTAGAACTGGGAGTTAACGACACTCTTTTCTTCAGAAAAGCTTTCCTTTGAATTATGGGCCCACGGGGCAAAAAGGTTCGCAGTTTGTTTTCTGTCTTTTACGGAAGAACTGTTTTTTATGGATGTTTGCAACCAATATTGCACTAGAGACTATGACTTGAGAGTGAATGTGTCACATGTCACCCAAAGGGTGCCATACTAAACACCCAATTTGTTGAAAAGAAACTCTCCAACAACCCTTTCTCAGGTAGCTTAAGGCTCGTAACGCACGACGTCAGTTAACCTTTATTACTGTATTTTGATTTGTTTCGAGATGAGAAGAGAGAACAGGCTCAACTAAGGGGAGACTATCAAGTCCTAATGTTGTCATGCCAAGGATTCATCCTATAGTTGAGGTTTGAAACAGGGAACTCCTAGAAGTTATCATGCATAGGTTTCAACCTAAAGTTCTAATCATCACTTCCTTATCAAAGGAAGTGATATTGCTAGGGGATAATGTCAATGATAAACAGAAACAGATAAAGCATCAGCTTAAACAGTAAACAGTAAACAACTGTAAAATGCATGCAATGCAAGTGAGGGAGGAAATGTGTGTGGGGCAGCAGCCTCCACAAGCTCATCTCAACCTCAAGCCAAATATGAATAACTGTAATCATAAAGAGGAAACAACATGCTATCAAGAAAAATATGAGTAACTGTAATCATACAGAAGAAGTAAAAATGCCATCAAGCAAACACCAGACCACATAGGCAAGGGAGCTGGGCTCTACCGAATACCAGCAAGCGAAGCCATACAGTAAAAATACAAGCAGAGGGAGCTACTCAACCTCTAGTGCAATCATGCTCCTAGCTCAAGTAAATCTAAATATGAACTTATTCTAATGCATCAAGCAAATCAAACAAGTCACATTAATATAGTGCACAGAAAGCAAACAGACAGGAAAGAAAGCAGATCAACAACTTCTACAGCTTCTCAGCAGAGTTCTCCTCTGACAGCAGTTCAGTCCTCAGTCTCCAACTGCTCTTCAAGGCTATCACCTTCAATAGCAAATATCAACTTACTTCTCCAAGCTTTCAATACATCAACCATAAGTATCAACTTATCACTCTCTTCTTCAAGCCTCAGCTCCAAAGTAAACTCCACCTTCAGGCTTCAATTCCACTAGCAAGCATCAACTTGCTCCCTCAGGCACTCCAAGCATTGCACTCACAAGTATCAACTTGCTTTTGAACCTCAAGCTTCAGCTTCTTCATTTAATCTCCGATGGATTCCCCTCACAAGTATCAACTTCTTCTTCATCTTCTTCAAGCTTCAGCTCCAAAGTAGATCTCACCATCAGGCTTCCATCCCATTTGCAAGTATCAACTTGTTCCTTCTTGATCTTCAAGCTTCAGCTTCAATGGCAGTCTTCAAGTACAGAGAAGTAGCAAACTCCATTCTCTTCAAAGCTTCTGACAAGGTATTCCATCCTCTAGCAAGAGAGAAAGATTCATCTAAAAAAAAAGTAAGGTTTGGATGATTGATAGCAAAGTGAAGACCAAAGGTCACCACTAAGCATCCCATCATCAGAGAAAAGGACCCTCAAAGGTTCTACCAACTTGTAAAGAGCCACACATCCTACCAAAGGAGGGATGAGGCCTTTACAAGGGGACCTTACATCATAGGGAAGAATGGAAGTGATCAACACCTTCCATGTTTATGAAAGAAGAGAATCTATCTGGAAGCTCTGCCTACAAACCCTAATCTTAACACCTAATCAACACTACACCAAAAGAAGGGAAATCTTCACATCCAAGCTTCTTCAAGCACTCCATGGTAGCCCACACAAGTCTTCAACATCATCCAAGAGCAAGAGAAGCACAACCCTAGTCTAAGGGAACTAATGAAGTCATTCTAGTTGAATTAGCAAGTTAGGATCACCTAAAACCTAGTACTAAAGTTAGTCCTAACTAAAATACTAAAACCAATTGTAAAATCCTACAAAAATAACTATGGGACCCTAATTCAATCATGAATCTACCATACAAAATTAAGAGGTTGAATCATCCACCAAGTCCTAAAAATAGAACCTAAATCACAAGGTACTAAGCATAAACCCTAAAAATAGAGCACCTAAAGTTTCAACTTAAAACTACCACCTATATTCATCTCAAAAATGTGAGAAAAATCTAAGGGGAACATGCATCTCTGTGCTATCTACACACAAAAAATCAAGGCAAAAATCATCACCAAGTGCTCAAACCAAATTCATCAAAACAAGGTATCAACCATGGTTATTCTAATATCAATTAATATTCAAAGATGCAAATAAAATAAAAAATGCATGAATTATTAATATTTTTTATCTACAAAATTCTAGATTCAATCATGAATCAAGGGAAAAAAATTTGGAATTAATTGAGTTAGTCTTCTATTTTTTATGAATTATTTTCTAAGTCCCATGAAATGAAGAAAATAAAGAAATTCAAAGAAATTAATTAAATCAGCGTGGCAAATAGCAAAAATAACCAGTTCAAAATCAGAGATGGGCCCAGGGAGGGGTGTGGTTATCAAAGCGCGCGCTAGGCCCACCCATTAATCAGAAATAATATGGAAAATCAATGATAATAGGAAAATGTTTATGGTAAATAGCAATGCATTCCTTTGCAAATCTTGATGGGCCTCCAAACTGGGGTGTGGATAACAACATTTCACTAAGCCCACCCAAGTCTTGTTAATGAAACACAGCGTACAAGGTTAGTTCTCAGATCCTTCACAAACTAAAACTTATTTGTGGCCATTGGATCTTCCTTCAAGTCAAAGTCCACACCTAATCTCACGGCCATAACATCATCTTCCCCATTTCAAAAATCTGGAGGGAAGAACCACCATGGATGAACAGAACTAGCATTCTCATCTTCTCCATTCGCATACCTCATAATCCTCACTAAAACTCAAACCTAAACATCCTAACTCGCTCGTTTTTTTACAAAGAATTCAACCATGCCAATCAATAATCTTGAAGCTCAACCAATCTCAAAACACGATGCAAATCTCAGAAACTGCTCAAAATTCCATCATCACTATTCTTCAAATTGAAGTGCCTAACATCATCACCACTTCACCCTGATTAATTCTAACTATCAAACTAAGATTATACACCAAGAATCAGCAAGATATGGTCCTCTCAAGAAAATGGTCACCTAACCAATTGTCTCTAATCCTCAAATTTTGCTACCAGAAAGCTTCTAGCAATGATCTACATTGAATCTAACCTATCAAAACCTAAAGAAACTACATGAATCAAGCCATAGGATGAGAATTACATACCTGCAAATTTTGAATGCACAGAGCAGTGAAACCTTCAAATCAACCTTCAAGAATCTCCAGATACCTTCACTAACACCAAATGAAACTTCTGTATGCAACAAATTGGATTGAAACTCTCTGAATCCTTGAATTCGATTTTGACTTGCAAGCTATGAACTCAAAGTGCTCTCTCACGATTTTGCAACAATCTTGGCTTGAATTCTATCTGGAATCACTCATACACTCAAGAGGAAGATGTTGAAAACAAGAATTTGGATTGAAATGGATCAAAAGTGTGTAACCAAATTTGATTTGCAAAAAGAAAATTCAGAATGCAATCTCTCTATTCTCTCTCAATTTCCACCAACCAATGCTCTGAACCAGTTCTAATGCTTATATAGAACCAGTAGGAATGACCTAGAAACTTCTGGAATGCTCTAAAGGATATTTTCAATTTCTCATGCTATGGAAAATTTCATCTCATGCTCATCCATGACAGCTCAGTTTGCAGCTTTTTTTATCACTTTGATCATGGTTCAATTTCTCCTCAAATGAGATTCTGAATGTGTTTGGATGGATTGGAACCTTGGTTTTGCACTTGTGAATGATTTGGCAAGTGTAACTTATGTCATAAGCAACCAAATGCAATTATGAGCAAATGAATTCAAATGAAAAAACCAACATTGCCATTGTTTCTAAAACCATTTTTCCAATCAATTTGACCTATAATTTTGTTTCATTTGGTCACAAAATGACTTATTTGAATTTTTGACCATTAAATCCTTTTAATTCTTCCTTTTTCAAAATTTCTTGAACCAAGTCTCTCCTTGAGCCATTTCAATGCCTCCTTGATGCATGGTCAAGGTTAAAACCCAATTTTGAGAAACTTTCTAGTTGAACAAAATTTCAATTGAAGCCTCTAAGTTGGTGAAAATGGCCTATGATCACAAATGACCTATAATCACCAAATGTCCAAAATACCCTTGACTTGTCAAAGCCATAACTTGAGTTCTACAAATCCTATCAAGGACTTATATTACTCTCTAGAAAGCTAAGAGAATAAGGAAAAACATTCATGTTGACCAAAATTTCATAGGAATCATCCTCCTTGGGCAAAAGTTTCATGCAAGTTGGGTAACTTTCAAGCCCCAAATTCACATACCTCAGATGACTTGTAACTTGTCAAAGCCATAACTTGAGTTCTACAAATCCTATCAAGGACTTCTAGCACTAAAATTAAAGCTAAGATCATGATCTACAACAATCATGTTGGGGGTAAGATGAGATGACAATCACATGTTGAGCTAAATTGCCTTGAAGATAGGGGTCAAACTAGGGGATTTTACACTGTCAAGCCTTAGAAACTCTAGCTTGAAACTTCTCAAACTCTTCAATCATGATGAGTTAACCTTGGAATCATCATTAGAACATCTCAATGCATCAATCCATGATCACATGGCTCTTGGATTAGGTCTCAACCTTCTCCAAATCATCAGTTGACTTAGGGTTGACCCAGTCAAACCCTAGCTGCACCAATCATGGCTGAGCCTTCTTAATCTTGCACAATGACCTGTCTAGGCCTCAAAGTGATCTTCAAAATTTTGTCATGAGCTCTCTCAAGACCTCAAGTCTAACTTCATGGCTTTAGAATCATCTGATGACTTCCCCATAACTCTCAAGTTAGGAGACCCATATACTTGTTTCAACCCTTCTCCCTGAGGATCTTTTAACTTCTCTGACAAGGATATCAATCCTTGAACACCTGAATAACCTTCTTAGCTAGCTTTATAGTCTTGTGTAGCTCTTGATTGGTGATCATACCTCTTGATCTCCTGCATACATGTCAATGAAATGCAAATGATAATGCTAATGTGAATGAAATGAAACACAAGCTAGGTAAAGAAAAGTTGGGCAAATTTTGGGGTGCAACACCAGCAGTGGAGTAAACTCAAGGTTTGTTTCCCTGCAGAGCTTGAAAGTATGACTGTGTATTCCATCAGAGTCTATGTATTTGACTCATTCCCCAAGCATAGGTCGATGTTGTTTCCCTCGTTGGACGATCCCTAGCGGAGTTGCTGAAGAAGGTTTTCTTCCCCGCAGAGGTTGATGTTGTTTCTATTATTGCTTATTCCCCTAGCATGTTGGCAGAGTTTTCTCTAATCTCAACAAGGTCAGCATGAAGTAGTTTTATTTCCCCGCAGAAATAGATTATTCCCCAGCGAAGTCGGTAGGTTTGTTTCTCCCCGGAAAAGTATAATCTATAGCAGAGGTAGGTTATTCCCCAGCCGGTTTATCCCCAGTAGGTTGGATTTTGGTTCTTCCCCAGTGAAGCCGTCACTTACAGATGAGTATTTTATGCCCTAGAAGAACTTTGGTGTCCTAAGAGGCCATTCAGGGTTGTTTTCCCCAGCAGGGCGTGTTATGAATTTCAGGGTTTCGTTGTTGTCCCCTACAGTGTTGTTGATTCCCTGGTAGGTTGGATTTGATTTCAGCGTTTGGTCGTCTTTCCTCAGCCGAGTTGTTTATTTCCCAGAAGAGTTGTATTCTGGAAGGCCGTTCAGGGCATGTTTCTCTCCGGCAGAGTAGGATGGCTGCTAGGCATGTTGTTTTATCTCCCCGGTAGAGTTTGTCTTTTCCCCGGAAGAGTTGTAGTCTGGAAGGCCGTTCAGGGCGTTTTCCTCAACAGGTTTTAATTTGTATCCCTAGCCGGGTTGATTCTCGTTCTCGTAAGAACATGTTATTCATGAACTTTCTTTTCCGGGAAGCTATCCAGGGCTTGTTTTCCCAGCTTAAGTCCAATTGTGGTTGGCGTGTGCTATCTTTCGCCCCAGCAGGGTGGCCTTTCTCCGGCAGGGTTGGTTTTTCTCTTCAACATTTATTTTGCTGATTTGGTTCCGTTGCATTTTACATTCTATGCATAGCATCCTCCCAAACGTGTAGCATTTCCATTTCATATAGAGCATTATGCCGTTTTCAAACATATGCATGTGAAACATAAGCCATGTGGTTACCTCTTTGTTTGCACGTGCATCTCCAATAGATGATTGTTATATTTGCCCGTGTGGTATCCAGACCTGGAAAACTTTGTGATTGTTATTGTTGCCCGTGTGGTATCCATACCACGGCAGGTTTTGATTGATATTTTGTAGCCTCGTGTGGTATCCAGACCCCGGCTTATGTTATTACCCAGCGGTGTCACCAAACTTTAGTCGGCGGCGTTGTTCTTAGCCCGTATGGTATCCAGACCATGGAAATTTCAGACATGATTTCCTTTGTCCGTGCAGTATCCAGACTCTGGCCAATTCCCAATTTGTGATGTATTTCTTTGCCCTGTATGATATCCAGACCATGGCAATTTCAGATGTGGTTCTTTTGCCCGTGTGGTATCCAGACCCTGGCAAGCGTTGATATTTCTTTATCCCCGTAGTGTCTAGACTATGACAATTTGTGATGTTGATTCTTAAGCTCGTATGGTATCCAGACCATGACGCAATCTTTGATGGATGTGTTCATCTTATCATGTATTCCCCAACAGAGTTGCTTGGTTAAGTTTCTCTCTTCCCCAGCGGAGTATTCTTGTGATTCATCAGATCTTATCAACTTCGTGTTGATCCGGCCTCTAGGTTCGATGCCTGTTTTTATTTAACAGATTCCTGACGGTGATGTCAGATGCTCCTTATCAACTTCGGGTTGATCCGGCCTTCAGGTTCGATGCTCGCTTTCATTTAGCGAATGCCTGCGTGTTAGCAGATGTTGTTTATCAGCTTCGGGTTGATCCGGCCTTCGGTTTCGATGCTCGCTTTTATTTAGCGAATGCCTGCATGTTAGAAGATGTTGTTTATCAACTTCGGGTTGATCCGACCTTCGGGTTCGATGCTCACTTTTATTTAGCGAATGCCTACTGGTTAGTAGATGTTCTTCTCAACTTCGGGTTGATCCAGCCTTCGGGTTCGATGCCTGTTTTTATTTAACGGATGCCTGGCAGCGATGTCATATGTTCTTATCAATTGTTATTGATCCAGCCTTCGGGTTCGATGCCTGTTTTTATTTAACAGATGCCTGGCGGCGATGTCAGATGTTTCTTCTCGGCTGCGGGTTGAGCCGGCCTTCGATTTCAATGCATGTTTATGGCTAATAGATGTCTGCTAGTTTGCAGATGTTTATCAACTTCGCGTTGATCCGACCTTCGGGTTCGATGCCTATGGTGTTACATAGATGCCTGATGGTGATATCAAATGATCTTTCCGACTACGTGTCATTTTCTGCGTGTTAGCAGATGTCTTTTCCAACTGTGTGTCGATGATTTGATTGGTAATCAGTTATCTTGTTGCTGTTGCAACTATCAATTCAGTTATCTCTGGAGATTTTTGTCCCTATCAGGGTTTGCAGGTTTTTTTCTACGGTTGACAAATTTCCGGGTTCTTTGGTATTCAACCGTCTTTTACCTTGATTGTTTGAAAGCCGTTTACTTTTCACCCAGTCAGGTCCAAGTCGCTTGAATAGGGGCATCTGTTGTACCCTAAAATTTGCTCAACCTTTTCTCTACTTGGTTTATGTTTCATTTTAATTTCTAGAATTTGCATTTACATATCATTATCATTTGTAGGGGATCAAGAGAGGTGTGCATAGCAAGAGAGGCTTGTCAAGAGGTTTCAAGCAAGTATGAGTGCTCATCAAGTCATCAAGGAGTTGGTCTGAGCTCTTTGAGAGAGAGGTTGGATGTGTGTTGTTTATCTCCTATCTTAGAGGCCAATTAAGGATCATCCGAGGATCACAAGTTTATGGTTATGGATATGGAATGTTGAAGAAGTTCATTGAGTGCTTTGAGAGCCATTGTGGAGCTTATCTAAGTTGTTATTTCATGTGCAAGAGGTTACAGTCAAGGATTGTACACCTAGGGTTTCATCTGCTTAGTGCAAGGTCAACTGTGGATTTGAAGGAGCTTGAGGTTTGGTTCCAAGTCATTTGAGTTATGGAAAGTTGTGTTGAGACATTTGAAATTTCCTTCCAAGTTCAATTCAAGAAGAATCAAGAGTGTGAGAAGTTACTAAATTAGGGTTTCAAGGCTTGTTAGTGTAAAATCCCCTGTTTAGTGCCCAACTTCAAGACTACATATCTCAAGATACAAGTTTCATCTCACTTTGATGCAAACATGATACTTGTAGAGCATGTTCTTAGATTTATTTTGAGTACTAGAACTAATTCGTTGGGTTTGTTGAACTCAAGATATGATGCTAGCAAGTTAGAGGTCTCAGATGAATTTATTTTCAGTCAACAAAAGTTAACCAACTTCCAAGGCATTTTTGACCTAGAATCAAGTTTCTCCTCAACTTTAAGTGAACATGAGAGTTTTTCCTTATGATCTTAGCTTTCCAAAACGTCCTATAAGTCCTTCATCGCATTTGTAGAACTCAAGTTATAAAGCTTGCAAGGCAGGGGTATTTTGGGAAAGTGTGATTATAGGTCATTTTCATTATAGGTCATGTTCATGATCTTAAGCACTTCAAATGAAACTTTCACCAACATGAAAGTTGCTCCAAATGATCTTAATTTCATCATGGAACATAAGGTTGTCATGAATTATGCAAGGATATGAAGATTGGTGAAGAAATTTTAAAGGAAAAGGGACTTTTTAAAGTGAATTCAATTGATTTGGCTAGAGGTCATTTTCATACCACATTTTGATTCAAAATTGTTCACAATTGTCCCATGTACAAAATGCATCAAGAAATTTTGGGTCATGCAAGAAAATACATGTGATTTTCAAATTTACTTCAAGAAGAAGTTTGCATTCAAAACTCCACAAATGGATCAATTCAAGACCCATTTCCAATCCATATGTTCAATTCACATTGCCAGCTGCAGAATGGAATGAATTTCATGTGTGTATGGTATGGTTTTCACGTGTGCACGAAGCTACTTGCCAAATTGGGCATTTCAAAAACTCAAATGAACCAAGCCTCATTGAGCCTCCAATCACTCACATATCCATAATATAAAAGCTTAGAATCAAAATTGGAAGCCAATTCTGGAATTTTCATGGAGGGAAGAGCATAACCAAGTTTGAAATTGAAGAGAGAATTTGGAAATCGTGAATTCAGATCCAAGCCATTTCAATTCAAATTGAAGCAATCTTCTTCTTCCTTGAGCATCAGTGAGTGGATCTGCACATTCTTGAGCAAGCTAATCCTCAATAGAAGCACCAACGGAGTGTCTCTGTTAGGTAAATTTCCTCTCAACTTTCCTTCCATTCTAGAGCTTATTCTAGGGCATTGCTGGTTGCATCTGAAGTCCTACCTCTGGTAGGCAATGTTTGATACCTTAATTGTGTTGTTTGGTGAAATTTCAGTTACGCACTCATTTTTTCCATCGTTCAATTCTCTTCATATGTGCATGATAAATGAAATTGAGGCTTGGATCTGGATTGTATATGAGTTCCTCTTTAATTTGATATAAAATTTGGCATTGTTTGGTGAAGTTTCAGACCTGCAACTCCGACCACTTCGCCAGAGAAGACGATCGGAGCTAGGGCTCTGGCGTCTGGTCTTTGCTCAGGTCAAGATGACTTGGCATGCTTTGACTCATTGACCAGCTTTGATGGATGGCTTGCATTGTTTTGACTCTGCGTGCGTGTCATTTGACTTGCCAGGTCAATTAGTGAAACGCCTCGTTTCACTTGGCTGAAGGGAAGTGGGCTTTGATGCTATTCACACCTCACTCATGATCCAGCCCAGACATTTGTACTACATTCCTTGCTATTTGCACCACGCGTGCTTTATTTGTTTTTTATTTTTATTTTAGTTTCTGTTTTGATTTAATTCATTTAAAAATATCTCCAAACATTATAAAATTCCACAAAAAATATTTTGGGATACTTTAATGTGTTAATTAATTTTCTCAAATTTTTAATTTTATTTTTATTTTATTTTTCAATTAAAATTGGAATTAATAGTTAGAGATGTTTTTGAATGATTTTTCACTTGTTCTTGTTTGTTTCTTGCTTGATTCTTGACCAATTCTAATCTCCTATAAATGAGACTTCTTCCTCATGTTGTTGGTGAATTGAAGTGTCTCTGAGGATGATTTTGGTCAAGGTTTGACCATTTGTTTTTTGACTTTTAAGTCATTTTGTTTGACCCTCGACAACCCTCTTTCAAAGTGGAACACCTAAGTGAATCAATTTCTATGGTGATGCTTTGAATGGACATTGGTTGTGTGCTTTTGGCCTCTGGTTTACAACTCATTTATGTGCTTTTGAAATTTTATTTGGATTTAATTGAGCCACTTTCCTATTTTTGAAGTATCTTGTAAGTCAAGCTATCCCTAAGGGTGGTTCACATACACACTTGACCTAGTTTTGATGGGAAATGACCCTCGTGGATCCCTAATGCTCCCAACTCTATTTGATTCACATTCTTAACATATTGAAGTTGATGGATGCCCATTTTTAGGTCATACACTTGTGTGGTTTTAGTTTTGTGTTGCATTCTTTTTAGGCTTTCCATTTGGTTTCAAATGTTGAATGTGTTTAGGACTTAGGTCCTCTTCCATGCCTATTCTTGCAATTCCTTTTGATGTGTGTTCTTATTTTCCTTGTGCATTCTTTATTCTTATCCTTTCTTCTGTCCAAGGACCCTTGAGTCCCATTTGAGATGGTTTGGTCCCTCCTTTGGAGGTACTTTGAACATGTCATGAATGGTGATTCTTTTTAGGACTTTTTGTGTGCTTTCTTGCATGATCATGTGGTGCTCATGGTTGAGTTGATTATTTGAGTTACTTTATGTTCTCACATTGCCTCCCATTCCCATTTGGATTATTTCCTCTTCTCCTTTCCTTTTGGTTTGCCTTTGGGCTAGTGGTTGATGTTTGAGTGGTTGTAGGAATTTCATTTCTCCCACCTCATCCCACTTTGGTGTGAGCTTGTTTAAGTTCTTTTTGTATGCATTTCATTTTTTTTTTGCATCTTTTTCATTGCATTTGCATGCTTGAGGTTGAGATGTGCTTGTGGTGGTGTTTACCCCATACTTTGTTCCTCCCTCCTTTCTTTCATCTTTGTGCATTAAATGTTTGCATTTTCTTCTTATTTCTTCTTTTCCATGTTCCCTTAGGACCTCTAATCTCTCTTATTCAAGATTGATTATGATAGACCTTAGGCTTGAACCCATGCATGATAACATTAGGTAGCATTCCCTTTCATCCCAATCATAGGTACACTTTGCATGAGAACATTAGGTTGAGTTTAGTCTCCCTTTAGAGTGTCTCTCTCTTCTCATCTTCAAACACCTTCAAAACACATAATAAAGGATAATGAATGTTGTACGCTACGAGCCTTAAGAATTTGGGAAATTATGATTGGGGGCCTCCTCTCAATTGTCTAGAGTGTTAAGCGTATGTCTTTTGGACGATATGCGACGCATTCGTTCCTAAGTCATAGTCTTTAGTACAACATGAGTTACAAATCAAACTCAATCCACTTCTTCTTCTAAAAGACAAAAAAAACAAACTTCAAACATTTTTTTTTATCCTTCGGGATCTTAATTTGGAAAACCTTTTTCATAAGGAGATTTTTGTTAACTCTTGGTTCTACCGCAAACAGGTAACGCCTAAGTCTCCAATGGTCAAGCTGCATACACCTAACTGCTAGAACTAAGGTTTAACCCTACTCAGGTAAAACATTTGAACGAACCTGTGGTCTTGTTAGCCCGAACTAAGTTTGCTCTAATTTCTCATACTAGATGAGGATATGTAGGCACAAGACGGCGATGTCTTGGCGAGCAACCTTCCCTACCTTTCACTCGTAGTTTTCCGAACTACGTTGACTCTGACTTTCCCATTGCACGAGGGAATACGTAGGCATATAGCGGCGATACTCTATCGAGTATCTTTTCTTTTCCTTTGTCCCTAAAACCTGTAGCTAGATAGTAAACACCCTTTAGATAGATAACACGCGTGGATCCCGTCGAGTACGACGGACGTGAGGGGTGCTAATACCTTCCCCTTGCGTAACCGACTCCCGAACCCAAGATTTGGTTGCGATGACCTGTCTTCTCCCGTTTTCGTTAGGTTTTCTATGATCATTTCCTTTCCCTCTCTTTGGGATAAATAACGAACGGTGGCGACACTTATGAGCCAGTATTAGCTTAATGCCATTGTCCATATGCGAAAGGCTCGATATGGGTGAATTAAGACCAACTAAGATGTCTGTATAACTAGCTGACTGTTCTGTTAAGTTCCCGATAGGAATACTAAAAAACATTCTGGTACGCATATGTCAATTATATATCCCTACTGATTTCATAATCATGGACATAAAGAAGGATACCAATACCACTATCATATTAGGAAGGCAATTCTTAGCTACCGCCAGAGCCATTATAGATGTAAAGAAAGGTAAGCTAACTTTGGAAGTTGGTGAAGAGAAAGTCAAATTTATTTTGACACAATTCTTACAAGCACCAGCTATAAATGATACATGTTGTCTGCTAGCTGTCATTAATGAATGTGTAAGAGAAATGGAGATGGAAGAAACTTCTTATTTAGAAATTATAAAAATTCCAATACCTCTAATTTTTGAAGATGACAATTGGCATGGTGAATACCAAGACGACAGTCTAAGTGAATGCCTAGCACTGACACCCAATCATATGCCTTTCCTAAATAAGTCGACTTTAGAACTTAGAACACTACCCAAAAATTTAAGGTATGAATTCCTAGACACCGAGCTCGAATGACCAGTGATAGTCAACACAGACTTAGGACAAATAGAAACTAAGAAACTGCTACATATCTTAAGAAAATACTCATCTGCTCTAGGGTATAACATTTTCTATCTGAAAGGAATAAGTCCTTCTATTTGTATGCATCACATTATGCTAGAGGAAGACTACAAGACCTATAGAGAACATCAAAGAAGGATAAATCCCATTCTGAGTGATATAGTCAAGAAAGAAGTACAAAAGTTATTAGAAGCTAGAATTGTATACCCGATCTCCAACAGTTAATGGGTTAGCCCAGTGCATGTCGTACCAAAGAAGGAGGGGTGTTACAGTTATTAAGAATGAAAAAGGAAAATCTATAGCACAAAGAGTTGTGACTGAAAGTAGAATGTTCATTGATTATAGGAAATTGAACAAAGCTACTCTAAAGGATCATTTCCCGTTACCTTTCATTGATCAAATGCTTGAACGATTAGTTAAGCACTCCTGTTTTTGCTATTTAGACAGTTATTTAGGATTCTTTCAAACCCATATTCATCTAGATGACCAAGAAAAGACAACCTTCACTTGTCCTTATGGTATATTTGCCTATCGACGAATGCCGTTTAGATTATGTAACACTCCCATAACATTCCAAAGATGCATGATGTCAATATTCGTTGACTTTATAGACGACATCATGGAAGTATTTATGGAAGATTTTTCTGTTTGTGGGCAGAGTTTTGAAGGATGCTTATCAAACTTAGAAATGGTACTTGGAAGATGCGTAAAAGTCAATCTCATGTTAAATTGGGAAAAATGTCATTTCATGGTCCAACAAGGAATAATACTTGGACACATAGTGTCTGATAAGGGGATTGAAGTTGATAAAGCCAAAATCGAAGTCATAGAAAACCTTCAACCTCCTAAAACCGTAAGAGAGATACGGAGTTTCTTAGGACACGCCGGTTTCTACCGAAGATTCATTAAGGATTTCACTAAAATCACTAAACCACTGACTGACTTATTAATGAAAGACGCTGAATTCATTTTCGACGACAAATGCCAAAAAACATTTGAGCAGTTAAAAACAACTCTCATTACCGCACCCATCATGCAACCACTTGATTGGAGGTTACCATTTTAAATCATGTGTGGCCCTAGTGATTATGCCGTAGGTTCAGTTCTAGGACAGAGAAAAGATAAAAAGCTTCATGCAATTTATTAATCTAGTAAAACCTTGGACCCTGCGCAAATGAACTATGCCACCACATAAAAGGAACTTCTAGATGTCGTGTTCGCTTTGGATAAATTATGTTCTTACTTAGTAGGAACAAAGATAATTATCTATACTAATCATGCCGCAGTCAGGTACCTATTGAGTAAAAAGGACACCAAACCGAGACTCCTAAGATGGATACTACTACTACAAGTATTTGATTTAGAAATCAAAGACAAGTAAGATACTGAAAACGTAGTAGCTGATCATTTATCGAGAATAGAGGATATTAAGCCTGAGCAAGTGCCTATAAATGGTGATTTTACTTACGAGAGACTCATATCTCAGTTACAAAACACGTTTGGACAATCTTTAACATACGATGACACCGAAACAAAAGAAGTCGTGGAAGCGATCTATACGGAAACCACACTGCCATGGTATGCTGACTTTGTCAACTACTTAGCAGCTGGAGTTCTTCCACCAGATTTAACTTACCAAAAAAATAAAAAATTCTACCACAATCTTAAACATTATTATTGGGACGAACCTCTGCTTTTCAAGAGAGGTGCCGACGGTATTTTTCGTCGATGTGTTCCCGAAGACAAAGTTGAAAATATAATCTCTCACTGTCATTCTGCTCCCTATGGAGGACATGCAAGTGCTCCTAAATAATATCATCTTCAATCTTTTTTTGATTCTTGATTCTTTTTCGGTTAAGATTTTTAGGACTTGAAAGTAAAGTTATCAATTAATCTGAATGATGTTGGACAACATATGCTTAAGACTAGTGTTAGAGACTTTGAGCTGAGTGAAGATTTGTAGAGTATTGCTGCTACACTCAAAATTCTGTATAGTGGCTATTTTCTCCAGAAAGGAGTTAACCATAGAGACGGACCATGGGCTCAGTACGACAAAATGGAATATTATTATAGTATTTGTAGGTTTCCCAGAGAAGTTGTGGTAGCTGGACAACGCACGCCTCGTGTTTTATGCTATGTTAAGAATTTATCGGTGAATGACCAGATGCTTAATTACATTATTTGCTATGTCTTTCTTCCAAAGGATTCAAATCATTCCCAAATTAATGATCTCGAGATGCAAGTGTTGTTTGCAATTAAGAATAAGATCAAAGTTAATTGGATATTGACAATGATGTACCATCTTCAACAACAACTTACACTCTCTTCTGACTTCCTTATGGTCGTCTCATTTCAAGCATTTTGGAGTTAACAGATTTAGATCTTAATAGGGAACCATCTATTGCAATGAAATCAATGAAAAATGAAATTAATAAGATCACTATTATGAAGAACACTGGAATTGTTAAATGTAACGATGGAACATACAAGTACGAAGATGGGTCGTCTACCTTCGATTATCCAATCCCGGAAGGCGGAGTTACCAATGAGTTCCTCTATATCACCATGATGGATCAACACCGAGAAACTACCCAGACCATCAATTCTCTTCGAAGGCTTGTCTTAAACTCTCAAAACCAAAATGCCGGTAATGATGAAGATGAAGACGGAAGTGAAGAGGATGAGGATGGAAGCGAGGAAATGTCAGATGATGATGACTAAAACACTTGTTTTATGTTCTTTGTTCTTGTTCTAGCTATTATTTAAGTTTATGCTTAAATTCTAGTTCTTTAATACACTTGTGGTTTTGTATGTATGTCAACTTTCATTATTGTGTGCTTCTCTTCCTTTTTGCTAATGCCAAAGGGGGAGAAGGATTGGTTTCTCTAATGTTTCTTTGTGCAGAAAATTTATACCTCTTGTATTAAGGGGGAGCTTTAACTTAGGGGGAGAAACAAGTTTAGAGAAACAAGTCTCAAAGCAAGCTTTCAAAGATTGGTTGTCATCATCAAAAATGGGGAGATTGTAGAAGCGAGCTTCAAGCGCATAAAAGTTTTGATGAAGACAACAAATTTTCTACGCAACATTTGTATGCAAAAAGCAAGAGACTCAAATGACATCAAGTTTCAAGTATTGAAGATAGAATATTGAACAACAACTCAAAGGTATACCAAATATCATTTAAAATACTTATACAAGTGTTCAATTATTCATATCTCACTTCACATATATCATAAGACTTTTTAAAACATTTTTAGTAGCTCACTCTTTTTAAAAATTTATTTTGTTTTGAAAAACATTCAATGTTAACCGATTAACCCCTATGGTTAACCGGTTAACGGATTCTAAAATTAATTTATTGTTGAATTACTTACAGTGTTAACCGATTAACCTATATGATTAACCGGTTAACAGTTGTTGTTTTTAATATTTTCTAACGTTAAAGGGGTATTAACGGATTAACCTATATGGTTAATCGATTAACCCTGAAGCAGTAAGCGAAAAATGACAGCTTTTCATGAAAATATGCATCGTTTTCATTTGTTTTCTGACAGTTTTGTTGCATAAAACTATACCCCTCTGTAGAGGTGTTTTGTACAGTATAAATACATATCAGTTTTCAAATTTTAATTTACCTTCAAGAAACTTAATCATCAAATTCACTCATTCTCTTCATCTTTCAATATTTCTTAAAGTGTTCACACAAACAGAATTTTGAGAGAAACGTTTGAATAAATTTCACATATTATCACAGCTTCATCTCATACTTTTCAAAGAACACTTGTATATTTCTTTTGAGTGATATTTATTTCAAGGAGAAGATCGATCGTGAAGATTGATAGCATTATACTCTTAAGACATCAAATTTATATCAAGATTATCTTTTGTATCACCTTGTTGTCCAGGATTGTTGGAAAGAAGTGAGTGTTTGAAGAGGATTGTTCTTCCTACACTTTAGTTACCTATAGATTAGATAGTAGGCTTCACCTTTGGTGTGATTAGGCTGTAAAATCATTCTAAACTATAGTGAAATCTCTTTCGAGTCGAAAGGGGAGTGGAGTACTCTCGGAGTATGAGGGCAACCACTATAAATCTCTTGTGTCACTTTTTCCTTTCCACAGTTGTGCATAAAAGATTTCACTAAATCAGGGTAACACCGACCATTATCGGAGACAAAGTTATCATTCTTTTGATACTTTAGCAATGCTGGAAAATCAAAAGTAGGTGCTTGAAAAGCTTTGAGATTGGCATACTTTACCTTGAGAAGTTGTCGAACTCGAACCTTGAAGTCCATTCTCCGCTTCTTAGTTATTTCCATCGGAGCATTTTCCTCATCGACAACTGAGCTACTTTCCGACATCTTTCCTTTTCCTTTCTTTGATGGAGCCATGGATGAAGATCTGGGATTTCTAGGGTTTGAAGATGAATTTTCGGATTAGGGTTGGATGTTGTGACAAAGATGGAGAAAGTGAAGTGGTTTATAAAGAGTAATGTTTGAGTGGGATTTTAAAGTTAGATTGATTGTTATTTTGAATGGGTAGAATTTGGAAGAAGGTTTTAATGGGGATTCAAAGAGAAGAAGATGAGTCCCAAGGAATGTTGGTGAGAATGAACATAAAGCATATGCAACAAAAACACTTAAACACACATATTAAAAACCGAATTGAATAAATTTTCCTAAAAAAATTATACATGAACAGTGTTAACCGGTTAACCATATGGGTTAACTGATTAACGCCTTCAAAAATAAAATAAAGGAAACAGACACAAACAGTGTTAACCGGTTAACCATATGGGTTAACCGATTAACGCCTTCGAAATTTCAGAAAATGCAAAAAAACAGTGAGTAAATAGCTCCAAAATCATGAAGGTTCTTGATATAACACTTATAGAACATGTTAGCACATATCTTGAGGCAACTTTTGATAAAAAAAAATTTGAAAAAGAATAACTTAATGATGTGCGAAAATAGGAAAGATTGAAAAATTTTGCCGACATGGTAAATTTAATATAGCATCAAAAGTTTCGAAAAAGAGATAATATCATATTTGTGTACCTTGATACTCATAGATGCTATAATGATCAACTTTTGAAATATTAGATATCACCTTCATCGAGAATTCTAAGTTCTCGCCGAATCTTGAAAAACGATTCTTTCGCAAGTGGTTTTGTGAAGATATCTGCAAGTTGATTATGCATATCTACAAAAGTGACTTCAACATCTCCTTTAACCACGTGATCACGGAGAAAATGATGTCGAATGTCGATGTGTTTGGTCCTTGAGTGCATGACCGGATTCTTTGTAATGTTGATCGCACTTGTGTTGTCGCACCGGAGAGGAATGCATCTAAGATCAATTCCATAGTCACTTAATTATTGCTTTAGCCAAAGATTTTGTGCACAACAACTTCCCGCTGCTATGTATTCTGCTTCAGCCGTACTAAGAGCAAGGCATGCTTTTTTCTTACATGACCATGAAACTAGTGTATTACCAAGGATGTGACATGTTCCACTCATGCTTTTTCTATCTGTTTTACAGCCTGCATAGTCCACGCGAGAATAATCGATTAAAGTACAAACACTACCTTTATGATACCATAAGCCAACGTTCATCGTTCCCTTGAGATACTTCATGATTATTTTGACCGCCGTGAGATGTGACTCCTTTGGATTTGCTTGAAAGCGAGCACATAAACATACACTAAACATTACGTCAAGACGACTTGCCTTCAAATATAATAAAGAACCAATCATACCTCGATACTTTGTAATATCAACCGATGTTCCCGATTCGTCTTGATCGATGTAGGTTTCGGATCCCATTGGTGTTGACATAGCTTTACACCCGTCCATATCAAATATCTTTAACAACTATTTGCAATACTTAGATTGGTTGATGAGTATTCTGTCTTTTAGTTGCTTGATTTGCAATCCAAGGAAGTAATTCATCTTACCCATCATAGACATTTCAAACTCGCCTTGCATCATCGACGCAAATTCTTCACATAGTTCCTTGTTTGTTGAACCGAAGATGATGTCGTCCACATAGACTTGAACAAGTAAGGTATTATCCTTTATCTTTTTAATGAATAATGTCTTGTCTACCTTTCCTTTTTCAAAACGTTTTTCGCATAAGAAATTACTTAGACGATCATACCATGCCCTTGGTACTTGTTTTAGTCCATAGAGGGCTTTCTTCAATTTGTATACATGTGAAGGATGCTTGAAGTCTTAAAAACCCGGGGGTTGTTTGACATAGACTTCTTCGTTGATGTATCTGTTCAAGAAGGCACATTTGACTTCCATTTGAAATAGCTGAAAGTTCATTGAACAAGCATAAGCAAGTAATAAACGAATAGCTTCTAACCTTGCAATCGGAGCGAATGTTTCTTCAAAGTCAATTCTTTCCTCTTGATTGTACCCTTGAGCCACCAATCTTGCTTTGTTTTAAACAATTATTCCATTCTCATCAAGTTTATTCTTAAACACCCATCTTATTCCGATGACATGTTTATCTCTTGGTCTAGAAACAAGTTCCCAAACTTGATTTCTCTCGAATTGGTTTAATTCTTCTTGCATAGCAATAATCCATTGATCATCTTCAAGAGTTTCATCAAATTTGAAAGGTTCTATTTGAGACATGAATGCCATGTTCAAGCATGCATCTTTGAGATTTAATCTTGTAGTAACACCTTGACTTATGTCTCTGATCACTTTGTCAATAGGATGATCTCTATGAATCCTCCATTGTTTTGGATGATCGTTGACATTGGAGTTTATTGAACCGGTCTATCTTGATGTTATTTAATGATATCTTTAGAAGTATCTTCTTCGGGAATTTTTATAATCATCATCCTCATCACAAACCACAATATCCTCCTTGGAGGGGTTAGATTCATCAAATTTGACATGCATAAATTCTTCTATAGATAAAGTTCTTTTATTGTAAATTCTAAAAGCTTTACTAGTAAGAGAGTAACCAAGAAATATACCTTCATCGAATTTCTCATCAAACTTACCAAGGTTGCCTTTGTCGTTGTTTAGGACAAAGCACTTACATACAAAAATATGAAAGAATGAAATATTTGGTTTTCTCCCTTTGAAGAGTTCATAAGGAGTTTTCTTGAGAATAGGCCTAATATTAACACGGTTACTTACAAAGCATGCCGTACTCACTGCATCCGCCCAAAAGTACTTAGGAAGATTTGAATCACTTAACATTGTCCTTGCAAGTTCCACCAATGTCTGATTCTTCCTTTCTACGACACCATTTTGTTATGGGGTTCTTGGTGCAGAGAAGTTGTGTGAAATTCCATGTTCTTCACAAAATTCTTCAAATAAGGCGTTTTGGAATTCTCCACCGTGGTCGCTTCTAATGGAGGCAATTGTAAGAGACTTCTTATTTTGTATTTGTTTTGCATACTTCTTGAATGCTTTGAATGCTTCACTTTTCTTCATTAAGAAGAAAGTCCAAATGTATCTAGAAAAATCATCTACAATTACTAATGCATAAACATTACCTCCGAAGTTTTTTGTTCTTGATGGACCAAAGAGATCCATGTTCAACAATTGTAGTGGCTTAGTTGTGGACACCACATTATTGGATGTGAAGGTTGATTTAGTTTGCTTTCCTTTTTGACAAGCGTCACATAACCTATCTTTGATGAATTTGATCTTCGACAATCCAATAACCAAGTCATGTTTGATCAATTTATTCAAGTGCTCCATATGAATGTGAGCAAACCTCTTATGCTATAACCATGATTCATTATTGCTTGCCAAGAGACACCTAACATTCAAAGACAAGTTATCTAAGGAAACTAAGAAAATGTTATTAACTTTTTTACCTTTTAGCATAACTTTATGAGTAACTTCATTTTCAATCAAGCATTCATTTTTAGTGAAGTTGATTTTGAAACCTCGGTCATACAATTGGCTAATGTTAAGGAGACTATGCTTTAGACCTTCCAAATATAGGACATCTTCTATAGTGGTTGAAGGCGGTGAACCAACGATTCCTACACCAAAGATTCTTCCTTTGTTTTTGTCACCATAAGTAACAAATCCTTTGGCCTTAAGTGTTAGATGTGAAAATTTGCTTAAATCACCCGTCATGTGCCTCGAACATCCACTACCAAGATACTATTGATTTGAAGAGGTCTTCAAGCATACCTACAAAAAAGAGTTAAGTTTTATTAGGTACCCAAATTTCCTTGAGTCCTTCAAAGTTAGTTCCTTTCTTTACCCATACATAATGGCCTTTAGCAACACCAAAATTTCTAACATAACATGCATTTGGAGTATGACCTTTTATACCATAATAGAAACACGTAGGCTTAAAGTTGCTTTTATATCTAGGGGGATAAGATTTCTTCTTATTGTTTCTTTTCTTTTTGTCATATTGATGAATCATTTTATGATTGTCACCTTTTTCCATAGGAATTTGTTCTTTAGCTTTGACAAAGATGGTCTTGTTAGAAGTTTGTTTAGAAAATTTTGAGTAACCAAGACCACTTTTATTATTTGAGTATCTTTGATTACTAAGAACACATTCCAATCCAATTTTTCCTTTTTCATATCTTTCTAGGACCCTTTTTAATTAGACTATTTGAAAAGAAAGTGACTCGCATTTAGTGCATGCAAAATTCTTAATTAATTATTCTTTTTCATCTTTAAAATTATTTTCCATTTTCTCAATATTTTCTTCTAAAGTTGATATTTGTTTCTTTTGAGATGAAATATTTTTATATAGAATTTTGCATTCACTTAAAAGTTCATAAATTGCTCCTTGAGCATCACTATCAAAAATTGAAAAATCACTACTAACCTTATTGTCTTCATCGTCGGAATGATGTGATGCCATCAATGTTAGATTTGCGCATTGATCACTATCGGAGTCAGATGAAGAACTTACTTCATTGTCATCCTAAGCAATGTAGGCCTTCTTTTTGTAATCCTTCATTCCTTTGTGGTCACGATTCTTTGTGAGTTTAGGACATTCCGGTTTGATATGGTCTTGATTTCCACATTAATAGCATATAATGTCTTCATTGGATGTTGATGTTTCTTTTTCTTTGTTCTTCGAAAACTTCTTTCTTCTCATATAACTAGAGTTTCTAATATTAATTTTTGCACCAAAATATTTTCCTAGTCTTTTTACAAGAAGCATAAACTTTTTGTCCTCTTCGGGATTGTCTTCTTTTTCCACTTCTTTGGATTCAACTTTTAAGGCAATGCTCTTGGATTTCTTCTCTTGAATTTCATATTTCTCCAATCGTCCAAGTTCCTTCTCATATTCTTGGAGATTTTCGAATAAAGTAGCAGATGTCATTGTTGATAGACTTTTCTTTTCAGAAATCGCCGTCACTTTGGGTTGCCATTCTCTTGATAAAGACCTAAGCACTTTAAGATTAAGTTCATCATTTCTTAGTGTCTTACCAAGTGCATTCAAGTGATTTGTCAAATGCACGAATCTTTTCTACAAGTCTAGGATTGATTCTCCTGGTTGCATTCTGAGTAACTCGTACTCTTGACATAATGTATTTAATCTAGATTATTTAACTTTGACGGTTCCTTCATGAGTTTCAACAAGAGTGTCCCATATTTGCTTGGTCGTTGTACATGCTGAGATGCGGAAGAATTCATCCATTCCAAGTGCACTTAGTAAGATATTTATCGCCTTTTTTTCAAAGAGAACCTTTTTCTTATCATCATCATCCCATGATCCTTGTGGTTTTTCTGAACCAACTCAGTTGACAACCGTTGTAGGAATAAAAGGACCATTTTGAACACCCTCCCATATTTCACTTCCTTGTGCTTCTAAATGTGTCTTCATGCAGATCTTCCAAAAGTCAAAATATTCGCCACAAAACAAAGGAGGCTTATTGCTACTGCCACCGTCTCTAAATACAAGATTGTTATTTTCCGAAGCCATCTGGATCGAATAGGAACAAATTACCTATCACCTGCTCTGATGCCAATTGTAACTTGTAAATGCGCCTAAGAGGGGGGGATGAATTAGGTTCTCAAAAATTATCTTCAATCTTTTTCTGATTCTTGATTCTTTTTCGATTAAGATGTTAAAGACTTGAAAGTAAAGTGCGGAAAGAAAAAAGTGACACAAGAGATTTATAGTGGTTCCCCTCACACTCTAAGAGTACTCCACTCCCCTTTCGACACGAAAGAGATTTCACTATAGTTTAGAATGATTTTACAGCCTAATCACACCAAAGGTGAAGCCTACTATCTAATCTATAGGTAACTAAAGTGTAGAAAGAACAATCCTCTTCAAACACTCACTTGTTTCCAACAATCATGGACAACAAGGTGATACAAAAGATAATCTTGATATAAATTTGATGTCTTAAGAGTATAATGCTATCAATCTTCACGATCGATCTTCTCCTTGAAACAAATATCACTCAAAAGAAATATAAAAGTGTTCTTTGAAAAGTATGAGATGAAGCTGTGATAATATGTGAAATTTATTCAAAAGTTTCTCTCAAAAATCTATTTGTGTGAACACTTTAAGAAATATTGAAAGATGAAGAGAATGAGTGCATTTGATGATTAATTTTCTTGGAGGTAAATTGAAATTTGAAAACTGATATGTATTTATACTGTACAAAACACCTCTACAGAGGGGTATTGTTTTATGCAGCAAAACTGTCAGAAAGCAAATGAAAACAATGCATATTTTCATGAAAAGCTGTCATTTTTTGCTTACTGCTTTAGGGTTAATCGGTTAACACCCATTTAATGTTAGAAAATATTCAAAACAGAAATTGTTAACCGGTTAACCATATAGGTTAATCGGTTAACACTGTAAGTAATTCAGCAAAAAATTAATTTTAGAATCCACTAACTAGTTAACCATAGGGGTTAATCGGTTAACACTGAAAGTTTTTCAAAACAAAATAAATTTTTTAAAAGATTGAGCTACTAAAAGTGTTTTAAGAAGTCTTATGATATATGTGAAGTGAGAGATGAATAATTGAACACTTGTATAAGTATTTTAAATGATATTTGGTATACCTTTGAGTTGTTGTTCAATATTCTATCTTCAATACTTGAAACTTGATGTCATTTGAGTCTCTTGCGTTTTGCATACAAATGTTGCGTAGAAAACATGTTGTCTATATCAAAACTTTTATGCGCTTGAAGCTCGCTTCTACACAAAGACTTGTGCTAAGATCTTACAATTCGGGCTCTTTTGGCCCACTCTACGGAAAGATGTCCATATCGCGATCATAAACTGCGACCGGTGCCAACGCACTGGCAACATCTCTAGATGCGATGAGATGCCACTAAAAAGCATTTTGGAAGTATAAGTCTTTGACTTGTGGGTAATTGATTTCATGGGACCATTCCCATCTTGTTTTGGTAACAAGTACATACTCGTTGCTATTGACTATGTATCAAAATGGATCGAGGCTATAACCTCTCCAACAAATGATGCACGAGTAGTGATTAGGCTTTTCAAGAATGTAATTTTTCCTAGATTCGGTGTGCTGAGACTCGTCATCAGCGATGGTGGATCTCCGTTTATTTCAAAGATTTTCGAAAAACTATTAACGAAATATGGAGTCCGACTTTGTGTAGAAACACCCTATCACTTGCAAACAAGCGGGAAAGTAGAGGTTTTGAATAGATAAATTAAACAAATCTTAGAAAAAACAGTTGTGACCTCTAGGAAAGATTGGTCTTCCAAATTACACGAAGCTCTGTGGGCATATAGGACAACCTATAAGACCCTAATAGGAACCACACCGTTTAAGCTAGTTCATGGCAAATCACGTCACCTGTCAGTAGAATTAGAGCATAAGGCTTATTGGGCCATTAAGAACCTTAATTTAGACTTTTACTGCCGTAGGCGAAAAGTGAATTTTAGACATCCATTAATTAGAAGAACTTAGGTTAGATGCTTACGAGAATGCCCGCATCTATAAAGAACGAACTAAAAAGTGGCATTATAAGCATATTTCGAGGAAAGAGTTTACTGAGGGTGACATAGCACTCCTATTTAAATATCGACTTAAACTCTTCCTAGGAAAACTTCGTTCTAGGTGGTCTAGTCCCTTTGAGATAACCAAAGTTTTTCCAAATGACGCAGTAGAAATAAAAGGAAAATCTAGTGAACCGTTCATCGTAAACGGGTAGTGCCTGAAACATTACCATAATGTTGAAAACAGAGACTACTCCGCCAGTATAAAGCTTGCTGAGTTGCACACTCACTCCCAAAATTAGTGAAATTTAAAAATTATGTCGAGCTTACTTCATAAAACAAAGCGCTTGGTGGGAGACAACCCGCTTTTTAATTTTTATTTCTAATTTTAATTTCTTTTATGTGCTTTTATTTTTCCTTTCCAAAAATGTCATGCAATCTTATCCATTTTATTTAGTCATTACTAACTTGTTACTCATTGTTTGCTTACATACAGGCTAACTTCACTTTAGTTAGTTACTAATTTTAACGATGAATCAAGTTGATTGCATGAGCATTATTTTGAGAGGCAGAGCTCAAAGGAGGCGCTTTGAAGCCCTTGCTCAGAGAGAGATGTCACTTACTGTCTACCCTGATGGACCTACCATGACCAGACTAGGTACCCGAGACAGTGTTATGTATCTCCTCAACCAAATTGGTTGGGAACATTCTGCTATCAATAAAAGATTTAGTTCCTACCGTAGGCTCACCCTAGAGTTCCTTAGCTCACTGGTTTACTAGCCTGACCATGGCTATGGATTCAGTAGATGCCTCATCAGCTTTACGATGTTTGACATGGACTACCATTTTAACCACAGAGAAATCGTTGAACTCCTAGGATTTCCAAACGGCCCTGATTCCTTTACCATTGCCCACGAGGAACTAGTCACTAACCTTGAGCTGGATTATTTCTAAGGAAGCATCAACGAAAATAATCATCCTGAACCCAATGTTATGTACTCTAAAAGCATTCATAACCCTGCCATTCGCTACCTTCATAAGATTCTTGCTCACACCTTATTTGGAAAAGAAGAAAATATTTACTCTGTGTCAAGAGGTGAGATTTTTATGCTTTACTGTGCTTCCCAGGGCCGACCCGTTAATGGCACTACCATTATGATGGCCAACTTTAGAATTATAGCACAAGCCACCCACAGACCAATCATTATATGAGGCCTATTGACTATAATTTCAAATGCTATCGGACTGAGGCAACCACTTCTTAGCCTTAACCCCTTAGGTACTATCCGACCTATGGACATTCGATTTTGCCTTAATCGTGGCATCATTAGAAACCTCGGCCCAGACACCTTTGAATTCCTAATTGATAACCAGATTGTCCGTCTTTTCACCTTACCAAACCATAAAAGAACTAGTGTCCATAACTTGAACAATTGGCTTTATGATTTAGATGAACCAGACACTCCACCTTCACCCCCTGAGACACCCCAAATCTATGATCATTATAACCATTATGGTGACCATCTCTCTGACTCTGGCTCTAGCACTCCTATTGTGCCATCCACCCAACGAGTGGATATTTTTGCATTCCTATCTTCACACTTTTAAACAGTGAGGATACTGTTTGTTTTAAGTGTGGGAGAGGGACTTTATTTTTGGAAAATTTTATTTTGCTGTTTTACTTTTCTCAGTCTATCATTTTGTTTTATATTTTTTGTAATTGTCTTCATTTGTGACATTTTATTTTATTTCTTTTAGTCAATAAAATTTAACTTCCTTTCTGAATTTTAGTATTCCATTTTAATTCTACATTTCAATTCATGTTTATTTTTCATTGGTGATTAAATTAAGAATGCAATGAATTTTCAATTTTTATTTTTATTTTTGTTTTTTCCACTCCAGACAAGGTGGCACTCGCCACCCTTGCATTTTGACTAAGTGGCAGTCGCCACCCCTTCATAGTGGCACTCGCCACCCACTTGATTGTGGCACTCGCCACATTAAGTTGTATCTTAGCAAAGTGGCACCCGCCGCTCTCATGCAATGGATGTATGTCTACCACATAGTGCCTCTTACCACCATGCATGCTCCCACATGTACTTCACCACCATGCTTGCTTGCCACCTATTTTTTTTATAATGATCTTGTTGACCATCTTTAACACAAACCAACCACACCAACTACATTTAATTCGTATTAAATCACACTGCTATTATTTATATCTCCATCACCAACTCTTCACAACACAAAAACATACAACTCGCTTCATAATCAGAAAGAAAAAATATTTTTTATCGCAAGCTACTGCCATGGTAAGCTATTAAATACTCTTTAGAGAAGGTGAACTAGGTGAAAAACAGGCTGAACTCTGCGCAACACTGCTATAGAGAGAAGTCGAATCCACAAGGTATGCTGATGTAGCTTGTTTAGAAGCCTTAGGAATCAAAGATAGTGTAGATTTTATGTTAGAGAAATTGGGTTTAACTTATTTTTTATCGTTTAAAGATCCTGTTTATGTTCAACCCACTTTAGAATTTCTAAGCTCACTTGTTTATGAACCTAATGGAAACCTTTGCTTTCGATTGTTTAACGTAGAATACACCTTCACTTTTGATGGATTAGCTGTCTTACTAAAATTTCCTTACAGAGATGGAGTGAAACATGATGTGCCGGATGGAGCCAGTTGGCTAGACGCTTATAAACAATTTTGGAGAGCAATAACAGGAACAGTGACACATAGTTTTGAAGGCAATAGAGCCTCCCTGATCCAAAACCTGTTTGTACGCTATTTACGCCAATTATTGGCATGTACTATTTTCGGTAGGTCCAACTCTAACATGGTGAATGAAGCTGAATTTTTCTATCTTTTTACCACCTTAGCGACCACCGAAAGGATTAACATTGTCTCATTTCTGTTCTCCCATATTAAAGCAATCGCCACCGCTAAAAAGGGAGCTATAGTTTTCGGCGGCCTAATAACTACTTTAGGTCGAACTCTTGGTTTAGAAAATAAATTTTTACCTTTGACACCAGTACCACCATGAACTATAGACATAGACATGGTTAGAAGCATGAAAATGGTAAGGAAACGGCGAGACGGGAATTTTGACTTAATGATTAATAATCAAGTATTCCCGGATTTTATTCTTCCAAACCCATCTCGCACAGGCATCTGTAACCAAAACAATTATTGTTATGTTGAAAATCCAGTCCCTGTGCACGTTCCAGAGAATGTTGATGCTGGCAGGGACAATGCTGACACACTTCCACACACTGCACGTGTCACTTCTGAAAATATTGCAGGTACATCCTTGAGGAGCAGACCTAGAAGAAGAAGTGAAGACACACCCGCCACTCTCTATGACATATATGTTGAGATGATGCGACATAGCAAATTAGACGCTAAATACAATCAAATAATTTAGAGTATCAAACCTCAGCAAGCCGAGATGATGAAGATCCTCCGATAGATGGAAACTGAACAATATAGCATATTTGGCTTGATCGCAGAGATGGTAGATTTATCAGTGCGCGTGGAACATTCTGAAGAGCCACCTAACCAGCCTAGAAATGGTAGGCGGGCACGAACTCGCGACAAAGGCCGCCAATAGAAGACTTTCTAGGTTCTACCTTCCTTTCTTGCCTCAAGCTATTGCATTGGGGACAATGCTCGATTTAAGTGTGGGGGAGGAAGCTTTATCACTTTTATTTACTGTTTTCTAGGTAGATTTTAAATTTTTTTCCTTTTAAGTATTATGTTATGTTATCTCTTTGTTTAGCGTTAATAAAATCAAATTCATGTACTGTCGAGTCGCTATACGTAGTTTCTTCCATTTATTAGATTCTCCGAAATTCTTAAGCCATAACAAAAATTTTAATTTCAGTTTGATGCATGACATAGAACCAAGAAGTATATTGTTTGGTTTAAGATAAGTTCGAGAGACTTGGGAAAGTATTGGTAATATCGGTACCGTTTTGACACCCTGAACCCCCCGAGTATGCTGATGAATTTGAATACTTATTATGCCGAGACCGTAAATTCTAGAGTAGCCTCTTGATTAGTTTATACTAGCAGTCAACACCATCCTGAAGCACAACCTAAGTAATAAACCAATGCAAATACGTGTCTGATCTTAAAAATGTGAATCGAAAAGAATTATTTGAAAAGTTGAATGAAAGACATGCTCTTACTAAGTTAGGTGGTACTCACCCAACCATTTAGCCCAACGGATCAGACTCTTGAAATTAAACAATGCACAAGAAAAAGAATAAGAATTTTTTTTGAAAAAGAGATCAATGAACACTAACAGGTTTACTTACCATTTGCGTGCAAGGATAACGGGATTAATGTGATTGCGCGATAATGAAAAAGAGGTGAAAATGAATAGGTTGAGTTATAATAACATGATTAGAACTTGTCTACATAGGGAGGGAGTTCTTGATTGCACTCAATAATTTTGTGTCATTACAGTATCTTTAGTATTTCTATCTAGTATCTATCTTTCGTACGAAAGCCTCGCAACAATGTATGATTTATGTTTTGTCATGCTAAGATCCATGCCTAGTATATTTTATTTGCTTGAGGGACAAGCAAAGATTCAAGTGTGGGGAAGTTTGATAACGCGAAATTATATCGTTTATTTGACTTGACTTACATGAACTTTATTTGCGATTATTGTTAATTTATCTTATTTATGTTCTATTATGCAATTATTTTATTATGTTTTGTAGGAAGAAGGAAATTATTGGAAAAGAATTAAAGAAGAAGAAAAAGAAAGAAGAAAGAAAGAAATAGAAAGAGAAAAGAAAAGAACAAAAATACTGGGGGCCACCACACACTAGTGGCACTTGCCACATGTGTGTGGCGCCTGCCACCTAGAATGAAGAAGTGGAAGTGGCGAGTGTCACTCCTAAAAGCAAGGAGAGTGGTGAGTGCCACTAGGTAGCAAGGGAGAGAAGTGCAGCACCTGCCACACTGAATTATAGGAGAATGTGGCATGTGCCACCTGATAAAAACGACCAGTACAATTTCTCCATTCACTCTACACTTTCTCCGGTTTTTCCTGCACGCTAAGAAATTATTGGGAACGAATTTCATAGATAACTGACCAGGGGCAATGAATATAAAAGCATGACAGTTTCCAAGCAGATGAGGGATCTCCTATTTCTTCTCTGAGCTAGATTTTTATTTTCCTTAGACTTTAGGAAGTTTTTACCATCTGTAAAAGCAATAGTTTTTCACACTGAGAAACTATTGCAATTTAGTATTAGGATTTATTTTGTTGTTCATGATTTGTATTGAATTCAAAGCTTGCCTCCATAATTCAATTTTTTCCAATTCTTCGTAATTTCCAGGTTTTGCTTATTTTTACTTTTACTGTTATGTTTTCCATTTATATTTTGTTTGGTCGTATGATTAATTCTTGTCATTGTATGCATTGTTTACAAACCATGTATGGCTAAACTGTTTAATATCGTTATGTAAATACGATCGGTCGGAAGAGGTTTAATAATTCATGGCGTGAACTTAACAAATTTATATCTCTGGTCTTGATTTCTTTTTATTAAACTTAATAACTTTTATTTGGAGAGTAAAAAGGTAACGAAGGTTAGGATCAATAAAGCGAGAGTTTGAGGTCCTAACAGGATAGATGAAACTGAACATTAATTCTAAATACAACAAGAGCGCTTTAGAATTAATTAGGATCTACTTATTTTAAAAAAGTGTTTCTAAATGCAAATGAGAGAGCGGGATCCTTCATTCTGATTTGAGAGTATAGTCTGAGTCAATAAACACGAGAGTGTGAGATAAAGTATTTTAAATGAGTATTTTCTACAGAATAATATTTTTGATCTTCTAATAATGCCCATGAATTATTGAATCCCCGATGATTGACAAACTACATACTGATATTCCGTCATATCTTGATTTAAATCATATTTTAATTTACATTTATTTTCTTGCATTTCAAACTAAAAAAAATCTATTAGCCTTAGATTTACGTAGTAGCATTAGATAACAGTAAGGTTGATTCTTGGTCCTTTGGGTTTGGTAATCTTTAAAACTACACGAATCGACTATGCACTTGCAGTCACGAATCATTTAGACATACTAAGTCACGATCAACACTCAGAAGAGATCCTCCAAGGGTGTCTTCATGGTAGATCTAAGTTACATTTCAAATTCTAAGCCTTGTTTACTTTGTTTCTTAAACAGTGAACCAGACCATGTTACAACTTTTGAAAGTCCTAATTGAAACTAGGGGAGCTATAAAAGCATACTCGGCAAAGTCGTTGTTAAATTGACTCCAAATCCGAATGTTTGTTGGAACATCGCTAACCATATTTTCACATCTTAATTTGTGCCAACCTCATGGCCGAATATCATCTATCATACACCTTGTCTAAATTTTTTATTTCAAAATTTGCATGAACATGGTGTTATAATTACTTTTCAAAGGGAACATTTTTCTCACAAATTAATACCTAGCACTAAGGAAATATCAACAAAGGTTTGATTAGGGGCACACCATTTCAAGACAATCCTGACTAGGGCCAAGCCACCTAAGGATCCTTCTAATTAAGGGGAAAATCCTTATGATCCTAGGGGCACATCATATAAGGATCCTTCCAATTAGGGGGAAAATCCTAGTGATTATAGGGGCACATCATCTGAAGATCTTATTGATTAGGGGCAAAAAATTTCAAGATTTGACACACCTATGTCAAAATACCTCCATGACTCTAATAATATGTGGTATACCTTTCAATAGGCTCATACTAGGGCAAACTACCTCAATATCATAGTGAAACCAACCACTCCGAGAGTCAATCTAACCAGGGGCGAACCTTTCAATGATTCAAACACTGGGACATACTTTTCAAGATTTATATACTGGGGCAATCCATATAAAAGTCATATCATAGCATGGTGGGATCCAAGTTCCTTTTTAGGCATACCTTTCAAAACTTAGTCAATCAAGGGCAATACCCTCTGAAGCACAGTCAATATAGGGCAGATCACTGCAACGCTTGATAAAAATATATTTTAATAAAATTCTCTTAAAAAAGGGTTCATCTGGGGCATATCATTCTAAAGATTTATCGCTACAAGGCTAATATAATGGCAGACCATTTCAAATCCGTAATAAAGACAAGCTGTTTCAAAACTCATATTGAGGCAAATTTCTTCAAAGACCCAACAGACTAGGCAAATACATGATACTGCAAGGGCAAGCCCTATCTCAATACTTTTGAGATACACATATGAACTCTTTCACACATCAACAATTATCGAGTTCAAAACGAGTATCGGGGAGATCATACTAGATTAACAACCTACCACCTTTTGACAAATAACCTTGTTACACATGCAACCCTCTAGATCTTAACCATTCTATTCCCCACCACATGGAAATTCATATAAACAACTAAATGATTGTCATTCATTAATTATTTCACTGCGCTCTATCATAACATATCATCATATGTATACATGAGCATACATACATAATATAGGATTCGTGACCACTTTTAGAGGTCCAATCCCCATCTATACCAGTACAATTCCTAATTAGAGTACTTATTGGCCTTTCCCAGTAAGTAACCTTCCCACAATCACTTTTTAACAAAGGACTTCCCTAGCAAACTCACTATGAGTCTTCAAAGGGATCTATCCAGTAATCGGTCATCCCAACTAGTGAGCAGGTCATCACCTCTCACATCCCCAACTTAGTAACCTATCCATATGAGGGATAAATTCCATTAAATATCTAACGGTTTTATCAATGGATCCATTAAAGGTTTTATCAATAGGTCCATTAAGGGTTTTTATCAAGGGTTCCATTGAGGGTTTTCATCGAACGTTTCTCATAGGGGTTGCATCAGGGTTTCATCTAAGGGTTTCGCCACGGGTGGGTTTATCGAGGGTTTTTTCAGGGGATTCTACCAAGGAATTTTATCAAGGGAGTTTTATCAAGAGAATTTTATCAATGGGATTCAATCCAAGGGGTTTCATCAAGGGTTTTATCAAGGGTTTATCAAGGGTTGTCAAATAATTTTAAGGGGTTTAATCAAAGGGATTTTGTCAAAGGGGTTCTATCAAGGGGTTTTCATCAGAGCATATCCACCAAGGGTTCACTAAGCTCTTACCAAGAAGTTTCAACAAAGTGGTACTGTCAAAGGGTTTCATCAATGGATTTATCGAAGAGGTTTTACCAAGAGATTTATCAAAAGAGGTTTCATCATAATTTTATCAAGGGGTTCTACCGAATTTTAATCCAAGGGGTTCTATTAAGGGATTTTCATCAAGGGGTTCTATAAAAAATTTATCAAGGGGTTTTACCAGATTTCTATCAAGGGACCTTATCAGAAGGGGTTTCATCAAGGTATTGTATCAAAAGGTTTTTTATTTATTTATTAAAAAGGGTTCTTCCAAAGGATTTACCAAAGGGGTTTCATCAGGATTTTATCAAAGGGTTTAACAGAACTTTATCGAGGTGTTTCACCAAAGTCTTAGAAAAAGGGATTTCATCCAGAGTAATCCGAGCATCGCTAAAGTCCTCCTTGATTCCAATAGCATGATCGGAGGACCATAAGGATCATAGGAAAATTAAACCTAGAAGGGTTGAAACTTATCATCAAGGGTTAATCAAGAGGTTCCATTAGGAATTTGTCAGATGATTTCGTCAAAGTTTTATCAGCATGGGTTTCATCAAAAGTTGTCACAGGGTTTTTTCAATATTTTACCAAAGGATTTACCAAATGGGTTCTATAGGATTTATATCCAGCATATAGGGTTTCCATCAGACAATTTCGTTGAGGGCTTATGATCAAGGGCTAATCAAGGGGTTCCACTAGGAATTTGTCAGACAACTTCGTTAGAGTTTTATCATCAGGGGTTCCACCAAAAAAATAACACATGAGTTTTATGAAGTTTTTACAAAATATTTTTATTCGGGTTCTAACACGGTTTACCAAAACAAAATTGGAGGATCGTCAAAATCCTATCAGACTTTTGTAACCAAGGATATATACAGGGATATTGGGATATTAAAGGAGTACTATAGATTGGTCTGCACCTATCAGGCTCCGCGGTCAAAATTAGGGTCCTTCTTGTATTTATTCGTCTCCTCTTCACAAAACGAAGGCTCATCGACATCATCTTTCTGATTCGAAGTCGATAAAATAAAGGCAACTATTGTACCCCAAAGTTTGACCATCTTTCTTTTATTTTTTCACCTTTTTATTGCTTATATGAATTAAAAAAATAGTGATAATAAGTAGTTTGTTTTTTTAATTTTTCCTTTTTTAAAATTAAATACTATTTCTATGCATCTATAAAAAAGAAGAGAGGAAAATAAAAATTTAGTATATGTATCATTTGTAAGAAGAGTGCAAATTAGAAACCAAGTTGTAATTAGGATATTACTCTTGGGATGTGATTTCATTTTGAATAAACATAGTAGTCCATTTGGTAGAGGAGTAGGCTTGAGGATTGTAAGGGAAAGTGTATGAGTTTGAATCCTACCTCTTCCACTTTTAATATTTTTTTCTTTACTACTAACTTTTTCTATTTTACCTTTAAATCATAAAAAAAATAGTTTTTTATTATTTAAATATTAATTTTCTAATTTTATTTAATGGATATTTTAAAATATTGATTTTTTCATTAAAATTATGTTTTTTTGGAAAAAAAACTCAAAAAATCCAAAAAAACAAATCAAAAAAATATGTTAAAAATTATTCACTCTAAATGTTTTCCTTCATTATTGATTTTATCTTTTCTGCTATTTTTATTATTATTAATTAGTATTAATTTTAGTTAATAATTGATCTTACCGAATGATCAGAACTTGAGATGGGTCAAGGACAAACGTTTGTGATGTTGGGTGTGAAAGAGGAGGAGGGTTTTTATAATTCCCCCAGCACTTAGCCATTGGTCCCTATTTTCGGGGCGAAATAACTATTTCCCAAAGAATAGGTAATTGTTAGAAATAGACGTTGGGAAGGGAAAACATGCTCATAACTAGCCGTTGGCACGGGCAGAGACGTAGTTACGAGCACAAGCGTCTTAACCATTTCTGGATGGTGGAACCGTGCGCGATGGACAGGTACTGACGAGGAGAAATGTTGTGACCAAGGGTAAATAGGTAAACCTCCCCTGTTGGAGGGGCAGAAAGGTAAACTTCCCCCCTAAGAGGTTGAACTTAGGAAATTATGTTATTCTGGGAGCAAAAGTGGGTTGGGTCATGCCTAGCCATTGGGCCAGTCCGGAACAGTAGCCCCCCTAAGTCGTTGCTAACGGACGCAGTAGTGATGACTTAAAGATGAACTGTTTCCCGAGCATAGTCATCGTGATCTCCCTTGTGTTCGGATGAACACTTGTCTGGGTACCATAAATGTTGGTGTTGGGGACCTTGGGATCTAGGGAGCCTAACAGTTGATGGGATCTGAAGAGTGGGGATGCCACGTCTTCCTCGACCACGTAAGTGCATCGAATCTCAGCTTATTCCTTATTTTTCTATTTTGATGACTTATATTGCATGTGGTTAGGACCAAGTGACTTAGTTATAGGTTGTATTTAGCGGTGGTTGTTGGTGGAAGATGGTGGCGTGGCCATCTGTCTACTGCTGGCAGTGTAGTTGCTGCTTTTAGGAAGGGTAAGTTAGCAACCCAAATATTCAGTTGATCCTAGGATAGGGGAGACACGGTGGTGCCGCTGCTAAGGTGACATGGATTCCGGTGGTTTACCCGTGGGATTTATGGGTTTTGTGACCGGGGACTATCCCCGAATGCGTTAGGGAGAACTGTCGGGCATCTTTCCCTTGTGTTTAGCTGCGCCATTTGAGTAGGGCTTAGGTCGAGGATTATGTCCTTGGCCCTTTGCACGCCCTTTCAATTGACTAGCACTGGAATGGATTTGATTTTGTCATTGAATTCACTATTTTCCTCTACTTTTCAGGTAAAATAGATGTCGCGCAGGGCCGAAAAAGAAGAGCATCTTAGAGATTTTTTTGAGGATAGCTCCTCGAAGGATACAGAGACAGACGATGATTCCTCGTCTCCTGAGTTCATAGGGATGTCGTCGGTGGATGAGTGGACGGTGGCCGAGTCAATAAAGCATGGATCTCTTTTTGATTCGTACACCAGGGACGCGTTCACCACGGTGGGACTGGAAGGTGAACAAAGGGTCTATTTTCCTTCAGAAGATGAACAAATTTTCTCGGAATACGGGGAGCGATTTCATATGTACTAGTATGTTTTTAAAGAAATATGGTTGAGATTTCCCTTCATAGACTTTCAACGCGCTGTCTTCGTGCACCTTGACCTGGCGCCCTCTCAACTGCACCTAAACTCTATCGCCTTCATATGGGCATACTAGCTGGTGCACGAGTATCTGCAAATTGGGGCCACCCTTCCCCTTTTATTTACCATCTTTCATCTTCAACGACAAGTGTAGGGGAGAAAGTTTGGCTGGGTTTCTTTGAAATAAAGGAGGAAGTTGTTCAAACCCTTCTCTGAATCTATCAGAACATTCAAGGATAGGTTCTATATGATCGAACCAGTGTCGGAGAGAGCTATTTATTCAAAGTTCGTATGGGAAGTCTCCACAGACGAGAACGGGGAGGACCTGATAGATGAGGAGGGCAACATAGTTTCTCGGAGGCTGTTTAGTTTTCCTTTCTGCTGGAGTGGGGATCATTTTACCCGCACAACTGATGAGTACATAGTTGCCCATCATCAACTGGTGGAGGATGATCGGGCCAGCTATTCCAAGTTGGTGGCCTTTGTAGATGGCTTCCTTCCTGTCCAGTATGTGACTCACGCTGAGCAAATTTTATACGAGGAGGAAGGTGAGATGCAGGTGGAATCCCGATATATCAACACCAAAGAGCTCCTCAAGTGCAGCACTCGCAAGGAGGCTCTTGAGCTCCTGGGTAGTTCTCGCTTTCTATTATTTTTCCCGAGATATTTTTTTTTCTCTATACTTATGTGTTTTTTTTTGCAGATAAGATGCCTTCAGCACAGGAAAGGATGATGAAACACGCCCAAGGGAAAATGAAGAGCGGCGCTGCTCTAGGGAAGAGCCATCTCGGTCAGCAAACGGTCCCTCCTCAAACAGGGTCAGGGACTTCATCATCAACTCCTCCGTCCATCCAGACGTCGCCTCTGCCAGTAAGCTCGAGGCCCAAGCGTTCTCGTCCGAACGAGGTCGTGGATCTTACCCGAGAGTCTATCAAAAGCAAGTATGAGTTGTCCCCCTATTTTCACAATAGGGAATTCTTCGAGGGATCCTCTATGTCCATCCCTCGGGAAGAATCTATAAAACTCGAGCAAATAGACCGTCCTAGCAAATGGGCCATTCTTTCTCAGGATGCCTCTGTTTTAATGAGGGTCCTGGAAATGGCCGTGGTGTATATTGAGAAGGGATCTCTGCTGGAACTAGAGTTGAAGAGGTCTCAGGATGCAGTGACGACCTTAGTGGAGAAGGTCAAGAAACTCCAGGAGGAGAGGGAGAAGGAGCTCGAGGATGCTTCCTGCAATGGTCACAAGGAGATGGCTCTAGAGAGGAATGATGTGGCTGCTAAGATGAAGGTTCCCAAGGACCTGGTGGAGAAGTTACAGACCGTGACTGCCCCTGCTGGGGACGAGCCCGAAGAGACGAAGAAGCAGATGACTTGCTCAGAGTTGGTTGCTCGGTTTGTTCAGGCTGCCAATGACCTAGTGGCCATTGGCGAGGAGGCTTTCCAAAATGCAATGGACCAAATAAAGTTGGTAATACCTGCGGTTGAGCTGACTACGGAGGACACAAGGTTCCTCTACACAGTCAAAGACAGCCAAATAGTCGTTCTATAATTTCCCCGATTTGCTGAGGGCGGGGATGACCAGGGGCATGCGTCCCACGAGGAAGTTCAACAAGAGGAGTAGTTTTATGCTTTGTCTTGCGCAACATTTGTATTTTATTGTAACTTTATTATGTGGGGCTTGGTCCCCTTTTTATTATACCATGCACAATTGGGGTTTTTTGTGGTCGTGTTATATTATATGTACAAGTAGGTAGTATGTTTGTGTTTTACTGAATATTATATGTCCAACACGGCCGTTAGAGGCACTTAGTAATTTTTTACGTTTCGAGTATGCTCTATGGATGGTGTTCGATAGTGTGGGGAACTGATCGAAAGGCCTGGGTTATTTCCGGGTTGGGCGGAGCTCAGGTCATAGTCATGGCCTGAGTTCGCAGCATGAACTTGCCATCGTGAGCTAGGGGTTCTATCGTTCATGATACTATGATGACGACGGGCTCGATCGAGGAACCACCGTCGAGCATGGATAGGTATCTTCGTGAGACCCTTGCTTAGATCCCTTTGATGGTGCATCGCTTGTACCTGGGTGTGCAACCGTAGCCGGCCACCATGCCCGCCGTCTGGGCGAGACACGTCGATAGTGGTTTTTATGCATTATTTTACCAATAGTTTGAGTTAATCTTCTTATATGTTTAGTTGTATTTTATTTTCTTTTATCGCATTTTATACGTTGGTTTGGTATTTCCATTGTTTTTAGGTTCAGGTAAGCAATCATGAAGAATCAGAGCAAAAAAAATGGACAATACAGTATGTTTGGGAGTGAAATTGGCAAGGTACAGAAGGCCTGACACGACCACCCTCGTTGCCTAACAGGGGTCATGTCAGGAGGATATGTGTGACCAAGAAAAGATGCAAGAAAGAGATTCCAGGGGGCTGACGCGACCGCCCGTTTCAGCTGACACGGTCGTGTCAACATGCTTGGAACAAAAAGGGAGATTCCAGGGGGCTGACACGGCCTCCCGTGTCATTTGACACGGCCCGTGTTGGCTGAAACACTTCATCTTCCAATTTTCTGATTTTTTAGGCCTTTGAGATCCCTATGGGTATTTTAGGTATTTTCCAATTACTGTGTTGGACCTGGGAGTATTTAAGACAGATTTTGAGAAGGAAAACGAAATTATTTTTTTGGCCAGAGAAGAATTGCACTATCACAATTTGAGAGATTAAGGTGATTGGGGAACTAAAGGCTTTTATGAGCGGAAGCCATTGAAGATCCAAGAACCCTCTTATCTTGTAATATCTAGTTTTTATTTTGTATTTTCTTTGAATATTATGAGTAGCTAAACCCCCCAATGCTAGGGGTGTCCCTGATTTGAATATGTAATGACTCTGATATTATTATTGCATTGACATTACCTTTGTTTAATAACTGATTTGATCTCTAGCTGTTCTTGCTTGCCCTGTCATCCCAACAGGGTTTGATTTACGATTAATGATTAGGCTGGACCGCTGTTGTTAAGACTTTGCTTTTGATCATCCTATAGTAGATATCATCTAGGACTAGGGATACCCTATAGGAACCAAAACAATTCTTGATAATTGATTGCTTAATCTCATTTAAAATTCTCTATGTACGTAGGAATTAGGGTAGAGGATTAAAGATTTTCTCACTAAAGACTTAGGAGTAAACATTCTAAAGAATCAATAATTATCTAGTTACAATAAGTCGTTGCATGTTAATTCTGAGTTGTTACTGAGTCGGATCATACACCTTCCCTAGAAGGTTACTCATATTTATTTAAACTAATTAGTCAATTTTCCCTTTTCCTTGAAAATATTTTTATAATTAAATAAAAAACCTTTTTAAAACCCTAGAGCTTTTGTTTAACTAAAATAAAACCAGAACTCTATATCGTCAAGAAGTCCTTGAGATCGACATTTGGGGAAATCCCATGTATTACTACATTGGAAAAATAGTACACTTGTTAATTTCCCGATCATGTTTTTGATGTCGTTGTCGGGGACTGCTAAAAGATCATAGATTGTATAGTTTTATTTTAGTTAAAAACATTTTGCTCCGCAACTAAAATTTAGTCTTACTTTCTTTTTTAATTTTATTTATAAAAAAATCAGATTATTGTTGCTTCATGAATTCTTTTATACTGTGCGACTAATAAAGTTTCTGAGTTATATAGTTATGAATGTTTTTTATACATTACCACCTGTATCTCTTGCATGTTGGTCTCCTGATTCGAGAATCACTCTGGAAGAGGTGACCAAAATTTTTAAAGCTTATTGGAGGGAGCTAAGAATCCTTATGAATGAATGTAAGGAAGCTAACTTTTATCCAAAAAAAATTATTTGGAGAGAGTTTAGGTTGGAAGAAGAATATGTGAAAGAATAAGAACAAAACATGACGTCAGACGAAGAAGATGAATTAGAAATAGAAGAATCTGAGGTAAACAAGAAATATAGGGAGGAAGAAAGAAGGCAACTTGAAGATGATCTATTGCTGGATGATAATACAGATGTAAAAAATTGTGTAGATATAGACATCCAACAAGAAAATATTCAAGAAAAAAGTATCCCTAAAAATTATTTTAACAAGGCAGATGAAAGACAAGAAATTGATAAAGTATTGGATTTCATTTATGCATTGTTCACAAAAATCCCACTGAAACTGATGTGGAAACAACATCATTAATACCTCAAGTTCATGAGATTGCTACCAAACAAAAGAAATAAAAAAGATGATGTGTTATTTGTTTCATATATGCCACCTTAACAGAGCGTGATCCGTCGAGCCATGTGACGTTAAACGAAGTGCTGCATGGGAGGCAACCCACGCTTTTAATAATTTTGCATTTTATTTTTGTTGTTATTTTGCTTTGATTGCAAGTTATAAATGAGACCTTACAAGGGAAAGCTAGAGTGTTACATGACCCTCCAACTCCTCAGTAAGGACCTTTGTGAGTACATCTTTCTCACTCCTGTTCTAAAATATTGAGGACAATGTTTAGTTCAAGTTTGAGGGAGTTTTTACTGTTTTGAGTTTTCATTTTAAGTACCTTTTAATTGTGTTTGGTTTCTTTTGTTCAAAAATCGCTTTGAATTCTCCCCGAATAAGGACAGTAAAATTTTTTCTTATGAATACTGTGATGTGTGAAGTAGTTAGGAAAGTATATAGAGTTTGAGCAAAGAAAAGTTGAAAAGTTATGCTTGGTTACTTATGTATGAAGTTAACATATCCAAAATTCAAGGAAAGTGTGCACAAGAAGTTTCTATCAAATTCTAGAAAGGTCCATGAGTGTCTATATATTGAATTGAGAGGTTTCATTCAAGGGTTGGTGAATCATTGTGATCAAAATACCAAGTTATACCTCATTCTTCCATCTTTGCAAAACCACTTCAAACTCCATCAAATCTTCACTAATTTCCAAAGTTCTTGATCCTATCATCATCTAGATCATTCAAGGATCACATTTCCATCAATATCTGGTTGAATTGAGGAAGGAATCGTGTGCTACCAACTTCATCATCCAAGGTGCAAGAAGGTTGTGATTGCAAGATTCAAGAGGTTTGAACAAGATCTATTGCATACAGAATCAAGAATTAAGTTTGTTGATCACTTCCCAAGCATTGCAAGCATTGGATCCAAGGAATTCTACCTCTGTTTTCATCATCAAACCAGGTTGGTGTTTCCCTTCGAATTGGTTGATTTAGTTAGCATGTTAGAGAATTATTAGGTTAGAATGGTTAGGATTGGTTAGATGATTAATCCTGGTGAATTTGAGGACATTTCATGGAAGTTGCCATTGGTGTACCAAATCTGTTGTGGCTTAGAACTCTTAGATTAAAACATGATAATCTTAGATGTATAGCTCAGAATGATCAGTGCAGTGTGTAGATCGTGTTAGGGTAAGAATTAGAAGGAATTAGCATGATTGATAGCAGTGAAAAATGGTGGAACCAGGATGTTATACCTATCGGGTTTGAGTTTGGATTGAGTTTTAGAGGAAAGTGAGGCCATGGTTGTGTAGAGGAGAAGAAATGGAGCGTTTTTGCTTTTTACAGAATTTTTTTTCATGGAGAATCGAGGTCGTATGAGAAGGTGGAAGATGGAGTCATGAGGCTGCATGCAGGGTTCATCCATGGTGGAAACCCTAGTTCTGTGGGGAAGATAAAGGAGGACCGTTAGATGCAAGCCAAGACTTTGACTGAACCTAGGATCCGATGGCTCACGTTCAAAACGAAATTTGGAGGGAGATTACGCAGCCAAACGCACCGTTTCATTAAACCCTTCAGACTGGGCTTTACAATCCATTGCTAATCCCACCCCCTAAACGCAGGCCCAAAACCATTATAACTGATTTAATTACTTTTCGCACCGTTTACTCTCTTTTTTATTTTTTGTTGTGTTTTCTGATCACTGGGCCCAGACGCGCCTTGCTAGGCGCACCCCCAGTCTGGGCCCATCATATTCTTTTAACTGAATTAATCACTAGCTGCACCCCTTAACCCAATTAATTCATTTTAGTTTTACTTAATTCATTTTAATTCTTTGGAAAATCATAACAAAATGAAAAATGCTTATTTTTTAGTGGTTGTTTTTGCATTAGGTTCATATCTTTGTTAAGAAAATTAAGAAATAATAAAATTAGTATTTCATTTTATTTTTATATTTTTAGTATATTTTTCTTTTAAATAGCTTTTTAAGTAGTTTAATTTGATGCATGATATTGTTGATTTTAGTTTAATTAGATGCTTTTACATTTTGGATCCATTCTTTTTAGGTTGATTAGATTAGAACTTTAGCTTGTATATAAAATTTAATTCATAATTTTAGAACTTAATTTTAGATGATTTGTTTAGGTGTGATTAGAGGAACCAAAACTAGGGTTTAGGAGATAACATAGGTGTGAGAAATCTTTTCTTTTAGGAGTTGTAGATTGAATTTTTGGGGTATGGGACTATAGGGATTATGGGTAGCTAATAGATCCCTTAGAAATTACTAGGTTTCCCCTATTCTACTATTACTATTAGTATACTGCTTGTATTTGCTTGACTGTGTGGTGTGCCCTCTCTAGGGTTATTATTTGACTGTGTGGGGTATTGGGCTTGTTTGGGGCTTGGGGTTTAAGCTGAAGACTATGCTGATGATGAAGCCCATTGAAGATCAAAAGAATGAATACCAACTTCCAGAGTTGATGAGGAGTATCTCTTGCTGGCAGTTGTTGAAGGTTGTAGGGTTCAGGAGCTAGGCAGAGCTCTAGAGTAGAAAACTTGATTCACAAATATGGAAGGTCTTGTCTGCCTCCATTCTTTCTCTATGATTCAAAGTCTCTTTTAAATATCCACCTCCTTCCTTTGGAAGGATTAGTGAATATATTTAAAAGATAGAACTTTTGAGGGAAAAATGTCTGTATCATGTTAACAGTCAGTGAGCCACCCTTGGTAGGCAATTGACTGTTTAACATTCATTTCATCTTGTTGACTGATATTCATCTTGGAGATTGAGACTTGAAGAAAAGCCATTGCAGATTGAAGACTGATGATAGAGACCTTGTTTGAAAGCTTGAAGATGAAGACTGAGGCTTGCTTGAAGCTGCTAGATGTTTGGAGATGACTTGAAGACAGATGTTGATGCAGAGCTGCTGTGGCTGTTTATTTTTGCTGTTTATGATTCTTGATGTATTGATTGAATTTCCCTGACTGTATTGTTTGCTGTTTAACCTGTTAGGTTGAAAGTGAATTCTGTTCACTTTTGCCTATTGTTTTCTAGGTTCGAGGTTGAGTGGGACTCCCTTGCCTCGCTTGTATTGCTGCATCCATGCATTTTACTGCTTTATTGTATATATGCTATTGTTTCTGTTTCCGTTTATCCCTTAGGATCTCTGTTTCTCTCTGCGCAAGAGAGGAGCATGATAGACATTAGGTCTTAACCCATGCATGATAACATTAGGTTAGTTTGATTCCCTTCGCAACCATAGGATAGAGTTTTGTCTCTTCTTTCTCAAAACAAACAGAAAAATACAATAAACATTTCAAACACAATAAAAGACACTTCTTCCGTAAAAGAATGTGAACTCATCAAAACGTCATTTTTGTCCGCTTGGACTGTTAATCAGAAAAACCCTTTTTCAGAAGGAATAAAAACAATCAAGACAGACTTGTGTCGTACGTGGCCCGAACTATGTTTGCTCTGATCTTTCATGCTGTATGAAAGTACGTAGGCATAGGATGCGATATCCTAGCGAGCAACCTTCCCCTCCTTTCCAGTAGGTAGGCGAACTACGTTGACTCTGATTTCTCGTTCCAAACGGGAATATGTAGGCATAAAGTGCGATACTTTGCCGAGTCATTTTATTTTCTTTTAACCCCTGACCTGTAGAATAGATAGAATAACAATCCGTACCAGAAAACAAGCGTGGATCCCGTCAAGTACGACGGACGTGAGGGGTGCTAATACCTTCCCCTTGTGTAACCGACTCCCGAATCCAGGATTTGGTTGCGATGACCATTCCTTTCCCGTTTTGCGGTAGGTTTACTTCGAGCGTTTCCTTTCCCTCCTTTGGGATAAATAACGCACGGTGGCGACTCTTCTGTTCAGCCGGCGCCGATTTTCGCAGTAGCGACAGCTGGCGACTCTGCTGGGGACCCAACGTCCCCTGGCTGCTAAAGACTGCGATAGTTCCTTATGCATTTGGGATCCAACGTCCCTTAAGCGAGTCAATCCTAGCGCTTGTTTTCCCGTCGAGGATTTTGTATGGATTTATTTTATTTTTTTTGTATCTTACTTTCGGCATTATATTATTGATATTATTGTTGTATTGGGGTGTGACGGGTGTTCTATGATTGAGAGATAAGCCGGACATGGGCTTGAGTGCACCTAGAATTAGAGTAGAAAGTAGTGGGCGCGTGCCGGCTTTGCTTGCATTAGTGTCTCACGAAATCTACACTCGGACGAGGTTCTTTTGGTTGACTTCTTTTTCTACCCTTTGGGTCGAATGGGTTGTTGGTTAGCTGAATTGTCGACTCCGGGAACCGATCATTTGGAAGTTGGCTAAGTGAGGCCTCTTCAGGATTTGATGATGCCACTCCTTCTGGGAATCGTATCATCAACCCTGAAAGTCTGTGACGCCGACAACCGCATAGGATGCCATACCATTGTCAGTTACTAGGACACCTACCTGTGAGAGGGTTTGGGGTTATGCAGGTAACTAGACCTTCAGATACTGGTTTGTTTCTTGATCTGAGATTCTGGGTATTCATGGACAGTTGTGAGGTCTATCAGAGACCAGTTGGAGTTATGATATGGGGTCTGTCAGAGACCAGTCAGAGTTATGATATGAGGGTCTATCAGAGACCAGTGTTGGAGCTCTGTTTTGGGTCTATCTGAGACCGGGGTTTGAGGAATTATGGAGGGTCTATCTGAGACTTTTTTGATATGGTTCAGGCTTCTCAGCTATGGCATTTGGTCCCTGTTGCATGTATTTGCATTGCATTATTTGCATAATCATTATCATTGCATCCCATTAACGTGTGTCTGTGCTGCAGGTGCATTTGCATATTCCCTGGTTCTAGTGCCCGGACTTCTGCCTATTGATCATGGCTGGTTTGAGGAAGACAATCGCGTATAAGTTACCTACACCTGACATTACTCCTTTGCTTGGTCTGATGTCCCTTGCTGATGAGGAGGTTAGGAGAAGTTTCAGAATGAGTCATGGAAGATTGCTGAGATTAGCCTGCAAGCCAACTGCTGCTAAGATGAATGGGCTGTACACCTTGATGCAATTCTATGACCCGACTTTGAGATGTTTCACGTTTGCTGACTTTATTTTGGGGCCTACCATTGAAGAGTATGTCGAGTTTACTGAGCTACCAGTCCAGAACAAGGTTCCCTTTATTCACTCTGCCGCTGAGCCCAAGTTGGAGGACTTAGCTAAGGCCTTGCACATGAACGCCACTGAACTATTGGTGACTTCTTGGCTTGGGGTTCCAGGTTTCTCCCTTGATTTTCTAGTTGGCAAAGCTCAAGAGTACGCCAAGAACGGCTGCTGGATAGTCTTTAATGCTATCTTGGCTCTATGCATTTACGAAATAGTGTTGTTTCCCAACCTACCCAATTTTGTGGACTTGGACGCTTTCCATCTGTTTGCTGCTGGCAACCTGGTGCCCACTTTGATTGGAGACTTCTATCATTCATTGCACTACAAAAATGAAAATAGAAGAGGAAATACTGTTTACTGTTGCGTGCCGCTGTTGAACATGTGGTTTAAGAGCCATCTTCCTCTGAAGGGACCTTTTATGGATAGCGCAACTAGAGCTGACTGGCCAGAGCGCCTGATGAGGCTATCTTATGAAGACATTGAGTGGTTTGACCGAGACTTGTTGGGGTCTGAGCTTATTTTCAGTTGTTCTGGGTATCCTAATGTTCCGTTGATAGGAAGAAAAGAGTGTATCAATTACAACCCTTCTCTGTTCGTTCGTCAGTTTGGATACGCGTTGAAGAACCCACCTCTGGAGGAAGAAGTACAGGAATCTCTGTACTTCACCGGTGATTTGAAGGGAGAGTTACTAGCTAAGCTTCAGCACGCGTGGATGCGTATTAACAGAAGAGGGAAGCCACTGTTAGGGAAGAATGATTGTCAGGCTTATGCATCCTACAGAGTTTGGATCCAAGAGAGAGCAAGACAGTTACTGATGCCATTTCCGGCTGCACCGGTCCTTGTTCATATTCCGGTGGAAGAACCAACCACTGTTACTATGGAGGTCTACGAGCAAGTTGTTAAAGAAAAGGAAGCCTTGATGAAGATCAATGAAGAGTTAGAAAAGGAGCTGGCTCAGATACGTAGCGAGAAAAACAAGGCCGTGCATTCTTTCCAACAGCAGATCGAACTATTAAACAGGCTAGGTGCTGAGTTGACTGAAGAGAAAAAGAAGCACGAACGCCTGGGTCAAGAGTTCAGAAGCTCTCATGACATGCTGGAGTCCAAAAAGAAAGCACTCGATGCCGCTCACCGGGAAATCTCTTCTTGTAATAAGACTTGGAATGCTACGCTAACCAACAACAAAAAGAGGGAAGATAAATTGAAGCAGCAAATTTCTGAACTCGAAGAGCAGTTGAAGGCTAGCATTAAGAAGTATGAAGAAGAGGTGATGACCAGATATAGTCTCCAGAATGCATTGAACAAGGCCATCGAAGGCAGGAACGAAGCTGTGTCTCAGAAGCGGAAGCTAGAGGATCGCTTCGGAGAAGGGGCATGGGAGGAAACCGCTGGTGACGTGCGACGTGTTCTCAAGAGAAGAAACCAACTTGTCGAGGGTCTGCTTACCCGACCCAGCCATCCATAGACCAAGAAGTTAATAGAAGAGTACCAGGCTTATGAGTGTACTTGACCATTTCATGTATTGATGCTTTATTTGCATAGTGCTGACCATCACCAGGATTGTTGGTTGAGGTCATGCCTTCTTATTGTACACTCAGTGATGTTGTATTCTTGGCTTGATGGTTTTCTCTGCAATATATGAGGCTTTCTTTGATTCGGCTTCGATCACCGTATTGCTAGCACTGTCACCGCACTGACACCTTCGCACTAGAATCGGGGAATGAGATTCCCTAATGCACAGACACATACTGCATTGCATTCATATTCATATTGCATTACAGGTGATTATTGGATGGTATCTTACTTCCTGCACTGTACCAGGGTCTTTTCAGGATTGAAGATCAGCGCCCACACCGATACTCCACTCGCACCAACTGCCGAAGAATCATGGATCAAATGCAGAACGAAATGCAAGACATGCGTGAGAAGCTGGCGCTCTTCATGCAGACAATGGAGACCATTGCAAAAGGACAGGAGAATTTGCAAGCTTTGGTGCAGCCTCTGTTGGTCAGAAATGCTGGGCACGGAAATGAGGATCATCAGTCTGTGCGAGTCGACACTATTCATGGGGATGGTACTCCCACACCAGTGGCTCCACCTGTAGTCAACATACCTGCTGTTAATATCAACAATGGCGCTGCTGCCGGGAACGATAACGTTGGAATGGGGAACGAGACTATCGATAACAATGTTGGGCTTGGAGATGTTAACCTGGGAGATAATATGGGAGGCAATGGCTTCGGTAATGCTGGATTCGGCTTCAATGACCAGGGGTTCGATAATACTGGGAAATATGGTTTCAATGCTCAAGGCTTCGGGCAGGACAGATTTGGTATGACTAATCAGGGTTACGGTGGATTCGGAAATGGAAATGGCGCTGGGTTAATGACTTTTGGGCCTGCAGGAGTTGCTCAGGGGTATGGCAACAGAGGGCGAGGCCCGGTGATGAATCAGATTAAAGCTGGCCGTAACAACGGATATGATGGGTATGGAGCTGGGAATGGTAATTGGCAGGAGGACCAGCAAGAGGATGCTTTCTCCGGTGGAGGTTTCGAGGGGCCTATCGATGACTCCCAGAGGATCAGAATGCTAGAGGAGCAGATGAGGGGGGTCGTGAATCAAAGTGTTGTCGGCTTAGACATGTCAACAATGGGTCTAGTGCCTGGCCTGAGGGTGCCAATCAAATTCAAAGCTCCCACATTCGACAAGTATAAGGGGGACACCTGTCCAAAGGTGCACGTGCGGTCATATTACAGAAGGATGTCGGTGTATTCTAATGATGAGAGGATGCTAATGCATTTCTTTCAAGATATCTTGTCAGGTCCTTCCCTCGAGTGGTATATGGGATTAGAACCAACTCATATAAAGACATGGAAGCAGCTGGCAGTAGCATTTGTAGCTCACTATAAGTATAACAGCGACTTGGCACCCAATCGGGTCCAATTGCAGGGGTTGTCCCAGAAGAAGGGTGAGAGCTTCAAAGAGTATGCGCAGAGATGGCGCGACATGGCTGCTAGAGTCCATCCTCCTCTAGAGGACAAGGAAATGAACGACATGTTCATAGGAACATTCACCGGCATGTTTTATGACAAGTTGTTTCACACTTCTTTGGGCCGTTTCTCAGACTTAATTCTGATGGGAGAGAAGATTGAAAGTAACATTAAACAGGGAAGATTCCAAGCTGAGGAATCCACTTCGGCTGGCAGTAACAGAAGGGCTTTTGGTGGGCGCCGTCAGGGCGATGCAAGCGCAGTGTTTGGGGGCCGAGGCCGAGGCCGGGGCAGAGGTCGAAACCAGTATAATCCGCCGCAGCAAGTGGCAAGCGTTACTATTCCGTTTCAGCAACAACCGTTTCAACAACAACAACAACAACAACAGCCACAACAGGGGGCACAGCCTGCCCAGCGCAGATTCCAGGGGGGCAAACCAAGGAGGGTGTTTGACAAGCCTCCTTCGACGTATGCAGATTTGCTACAGACGTTATTGGGTTTGAACTTGGTGGAGAAGAGAACTCTAGCACCAATAACAGGCACTCCTCCATATGGTTATGATGCAAGCAGGCACTGTGAATTCCACTCCGGGGCTCCGGGCCACGATGTAGAGGGTTGCCATGCATTCAAGCATGTAGTGCAGGATCTATTGGATAGTAAGGCTATCAACTTTGGAACAGCGGGTCCGAACATAGTGCAGAAGCCCATGCCCAACCATGGGGAAAACGCCATTTTAACTGAGGAGGGTTTGAATTTGATTATGAATGTCGACGACCTCAAGACACCGTTGTGCGAGATAAAGAGCAGATTATTGCAAGGGGGTGTGTATCCAGGTTGTGACGAGTATTGTTTAGAGTGTTGGACCCTAGTTGGGGGTTGTGATTACTTAAAGAAAGGTATTCAGACTTTAATAGATGGCGGCACACTGCAATTTGACCGAGCAGCAATTGAAGAACCTGCAGGGGTATTAGCAGACAAGCAAAGTGATGTGGCTACTGTGACGATTCCTCGAAAAACGATCACTATAACGGCACCGGCCAAGCGACCACCGACCACTATCACTAAGGCCGGACCAATCTCGTACGAGAGCACTAAAGCAGTTCCATGGTCATATGGGTTGGAAGTGTATTGTGATGGGGTAAAAATTGATGTTGATAAGCAGCCAGCTGAGACTGTAGACAATGTTGTTGGCACCGGAGGTATGACAAGAAGTGGGAGAATCTTCATATCGCCTGAGGTAGAGGCTGAAAGACTGGCGAAGGGAAAGGGAAAGATGATTGAGAATGTCCCAGTGCAGGCGAATGGAAAAGAGACGGCATCGAAGGATGTGGAAGAGTTCATGCGTTTGATTCGTAAAAGTGATTATAAAATTGTTGAGCATCCGCAACAGACGCCGTCAAAGATATCTATACTGTCGTTGCTATTGTGTTCTGAAGCTCACAGAAATGCATTGCTGAAAGTCCTGGATACTTCCTTTGTACCCCAAGATGTCTCCGTAAATCAGCTGGAGGGGGGTATGGCGCATGTGAATGCAGGCCATAGCTTGGGATTTACAGACTTCGATTTGACCCCGAAGGGGAGAGAGCATAATATGGCGCTGCACGTCTCTGTGGAGTGTAGAGGTTCAGTCATGTCTCATGTACTGGTAGACACCGGATCATCTTTGAATGTGCTGCCCAAGAAAGCGATGATGAAGCTGGATGTCAGAGGAATTCTGTGTACGCCCAGTGACTTGGTGGTCAGGGCATTTGATGGCACGCGAAGAACAGTATTTGGATCTATAACATTGCTTCTACAGGTGGGGCCGGAAGTTTTCGCGACTGAATTTTATATCATGGATATCCAGCCAGCATACAGCTGCCTGCTCGGAAGACCTTGGATTCATGGTGTTGGGGCAGTCACGTCTACCTTGCATCAGAAATTGAAATATATGGTGGGGGACAGTGTGGTCACTGTATGTGGGGAAGAAGATATACTGGTCAGCCATCTGTCATCATTTAAGTATGTGGAGGTCGATGGCGAGATTCACGAAACACCCTGCCAGGCATTTGAAGGGTTGCGCATCAAAGACAAAGGTCCCGGGCCGAGTAAAGCGTCGGAGGTAGCCGTCTCGTCATATAAAGAAGCTCAGGCTCTGCTAGAGACAGGTGAGACAAAGGGCTGGGGCAAAATGCTGGACATTCCCGTGAAGATGGACCGGTTTGGGCTGGGATATCAACCGTCGTCATCAACCCCTGCTGTGGGAGCACCCCATTTCAGAGGACCAATAACCATCACTGCCAGTGGAGTATGTCATGAGACCATCAACGCTGCTTCAGAGTCTGACGAAGGAGACATCGATTGCGACATGGACGCCTGGGTTCAGCCGAGCGTGCCAGGACAGGGATTGTGCAATTGGTCTATTCAGGAGTTTGTTCCTGTGACTCTTAAACAGTAATGCTTTGTTTTTTTAATTGTTGAACAATCTGGTGTCTTACCCGGGGCATCATGATTTGCTTAGGGCTGTGTTGTTATGAACATTGAGTGTTAATCATTAAATAAAAGGCGTTTTTTTCATGTGCAAATATTGCGATCTCTGTTTTCCTGTTTTCTATTTTACAATAAAATGGCAACGTGGTTATTCGCTTTATACGCATTTTGAAGCATTTAACCATTCCTTTTGCAGGATAACATTTTCAGATGACATCATTGAACCACCTATGACTCGTCTCGACTTTGAGCACCCGGTATTTCAGGCCGAAGAAGAGATTGTTGAAGATGGTGACGTTCCTGAAGAATTGTCTTGGTTGGTGAAGCAAGAAGAGCGTGTCATTCTGCCTCATGAGGAGGTCATTGAAATTATTAACCTGGGGTCGGAAGGGGTTGAAAAGAACATCCGTATAGGAGCCGCGCTGCAGAGCGACGTCAAGCGAAGACTGGTTGAAATGCTCAGAGAGTATAGTGATGTGTTCGCTTGGTCATATGAAGACATGCCTGGGCTTGATACAGATATGGTTGTGCACCGTCTGCCGTTGAAAGAAGAATGCCCGCCGGTCAAGCAGAAGCTTCGCAGAACTAGACCCGATATGGCAGTAAAGATTAAGGAAGAGGTTCAAAAACAGTGGGATGCTGGTTTCCTAGCTGTGACAAAATATCCCTCATGGGTCGCTAATATTGTACCAGTGCCAAAGAAAGACGGTAAAGTGAGAATGTGCGTAGATTACCGTGATTTGAATAAAGAGAGCCCGAAAGATGATTTTCCGCTTCCTCACATCGATGTGCTGGTTGACAACACTGCTCAATTCTCCGTATTCTCCTTCATGGATGGCTTCTCGGGCTATAATCAGATTAAAATGGCGCCAGAGGACATGGAGAAGACTACTTTCATAACGCCTTGGGGAACATTTTGTTATAAAGTGATGCCCTTCGGATTGAAGAATGCTGGGGCAACGTATCAGCGTGCAATGACGACTCTTTTTCATGATATGATGCATAAGGAGATCGAAGTTTATGTCGACGATATGATTGCCAAATCCCAGACGGAGGAAGAGCATTTGGTGAATCTGTTGAAGTTATTCAAAAGGCTTAGGAAGTTCAGGCTGAGACTGAACCCTAATAAGTGCACCTTCGGGGTGAGATCGGGTATACTGCTGGGGTTTATCGTGAGCGAAAAAGGAATAGAGGTTGATCCTGCAAAAATAAAAGCAATACAAGAGATGTCGACGCCTAGAACAGAGAAAGAGGTGCGCGGGTTTTTAGGGAGGTTGAACTACATTGCTCGGTTCATATCTCACCTAACAGCTACGTGTGAACCATTATTCAAGCTGTTGAAAAAAGACCAAGCTGTAACGTGGAACGAAAATTGTCAAAAGGCGTTCGATAAAATAAAGCAGTATTTGCAGGAGCCTCCTATTTTGATACCCCCAGTGGCAGGGAGACCCTTGATTATGTATTTGACAGTTCTTGAGGGAAGTATGGGTTGTGTTCTCGGTCAACACGACGAGACAGGAAGAAAAGAGCATGCGATCTACTACTTGAGTAAGAAATTTACTGAATGTGAATCTTGATATTCAATGCTTGAAAAAACTTGTTGCGCGCTAGCCTGGGCCGCCAAGCGTTTGAGGAAATACATGCTGAATCATACAACCATGCTCATCTCGAAGATGGATCCTATCAAATATGTATTCGAAAAGCAGGCATTATCGGGGAGAATTGCCCGTTGGTAGATGGTCTTGACTGAATATGACATCCAGTATGTCTCGCAGAAGGCTATAAAGGGGAGTGTATTGTCTGAGTACTTGGCAGCGCAGCCTATTGAAGATTACCAATCGATGAGGTTTGATTTTCCTGACGAGGATATCATGTACCTAAAGATGAAAGATTGTGAAGAGCCGTTGCCAGATGAAGGACCAGAATTGGGTTCCAAATGTAAGTTGATCTTTGACGGAGCTGTAAATGCTTACGGTAGCGGAATAGGGGCAATAATCACTACTCCACACGGGTCGCACATCCCGTTTACTGCTCGATTGACCCTTCCAGTTACCAATAATGAAGCCGAATACGAAGCTTGTATTATGGGGCTTGAAGAAGCCATTGATTTGCGAATCAAAAATCTGGACGTATACGGAGACTCAGCTCTGGTGGTGAATCAGATAAAAGGGGAATGTGAGACACGTCAGCCTAATTTGATACCGTACATGAATTACGCAAGGAGATTGTTGCCTTTCTTTGACAAGGTTGAATTGCATCATGTACCGAGAGCGGAGAATCAGATGGCTGACGCCCTGGCCACTTTGTCTTCCATGTACAAAGTCAACTTCTGGAATGAGGCTCCCGGAATCATTATCTCTCGGCTTGACAGACCTGCCTTCGTATTTGCTATTGACGAAGTAGCTGATGATAAACCGTGGTATTTTGATATCCTCAATTTCCTGAAGAACAAAGAGTATCCGGCTGGGGCATCCAGTCAAGATCAGAAGACTCTCAGGAGATTGGCGGGTAATTTCTATCTGAATCCGGACGGTGTCTTATACAGAAGAAATCACGACTTGGTGTTGCTGCGTTGTGTAGATGAAAAAGAGGCAAAGTTGCTCATGGAGGAAATACATGAGGGTACATTTGGTACGCATGCTGGTGGTCATGCTATGACGAGGAAGCTGCTGCGGGCAGGTTATTTTTGGCTAAGTATGGAAACTGATTGTTTCAAGTTTGCGAGGAAGTGCCACAAGTGCCAAATCTATGCAGATAAGATCCATGTGCCTCCAAGTCCTCTGAATGTGATGTCATCGCCATGGCCATTCTCGATGTGGGGAATTGATATGATTGGAAAGATCGAGCCGACGGCTTCTAATGGACATCGGTTCATTCTGGTAGCAATCGATTATTTCACCAAATGGGTGGAAGCGGCATCATACGCAAATGTGACAAAACAGGTGGTAGCCAAATTCATCAAAAGAGATATCATTTGCAGATATGGAATCCCCGAGCGGATAATCACTGACAACGGTTCAAACCTGAATAACAAAATGATGAAGGAGCTCTGTCAGAATTTCAAGATCGAACATTACAACTCCTCCCCTTACCGACCCAAGATGAATGGCGTTGTTGAAGCGGCCAACAAGAATATAAAGAAGATCGTTCAGAAGATGGTGGTGACCTATAAGGATTGGCATGAGATGCTACCTTTTGCTTTGCACGGTTATCGTACGACAGTACGCACATCAACCGGGGCAACCCCGTTCTCGCTGGTATACGGGATGGAAGCAGTACTACCACTGGAAGTTGAGATTCCTTCTCTGAGGGTATTGCGAGATGTCCAACTAGATGAGGCAGAATGGGTGAAAGACAGGTTGAACCAGCTGAGTTTAATGGATGAGAAGAGGCTAGCTTCTCTAGCATACGGTTGTTTGTACCAGAGTCGGATGAAGAAAGCATATGATAAGAAGATACATCCTCGGAGCTTTCAGACGGGCGACCTTGTGCTGAAAAGGATTCTCCCGCCGCAGGCAGATCACAGGGGCAAGTGGACCCCCAATTACGAAGGACCATACGTTGTCAGAAAAGTCTTTTCAGGAGGAGCGTTGTTGTTGTCCACCATGGACGGTGAAGACTTTACGTCGCCTGTGAATTCGGACGCAGTTAAAAAATACTTTGCTTAAAATTGACCCGCTGGACAGAAAAAAGAGAGTCCAGGCAAAAATGGGGCATCCTGGCGAACCAAAAACAGAATGAAAGGTTCGGGCAAAAGTTAGGGATAAATTGAAAAAATGTACACCCGCGAAGTTGAAAACCTACACTGGGCGGCTTCGGCAAAAAAGGGTATCCCGGTGAACTGAAAACCCGTAAAGGGCGGTTCACGCAAAAGTTAGGGATTTGAAAAGCAAATGACTGCGGTCCGAATTCGATACTGCGGTGAGCACTGGTGCGGGAGAATATACCTGAGGGGTCGATTATCAGATGCAATCTCTTCGAAAGTGTGGATATCGGGAAAGCATTGGAGTCGTGCGAGTCATAGGAGGATCAGTTCGTGATGTCCGTCTGCATCCCGTTGCCGACATGTGTACAAATTTGATTTGTCATTATATTTATGCTTCTTGTGCATACTTGTATATTTGTTGTGCGTAGCTTCCTCTTTTCAGGAGTTACATCCCGTGTACAAAATTCTGCCCATTCAGGGGCCCAATCAATAAAACGTGTTATTCAGTATGTGATGTTGGTTCTTTACTGTTTTGTGCATGATAAACGCCTAGGTTTAATGGAACTAGCATGTGCATAACGTCGCTGGCCCTTGCCAATAATTGCTAAAACTTTGAATTAACTGAAAATAATGTCACTAACGCTAACCTGAATAGATTTGGTTGCATAGACTTGTCTTGTCTTGTTTGTGGTGTTGCAGGGTCCATAGTCGTGTGAAGAGAACGATCAAAAGATTGCAGTATGGATCGGAAGCTCGTAACGAAAGACTCGATCCCCACGCAGGTCGCGCTTCCAAGGTAGCAATGTTCCTCACTGAAGAAAGATCAAATTCCCTAGCTAGTCGTAGCTTATACAAAGGACATTCTCCAGTAGAGTCGTTTATCCTCAGCAAAGTTTGGCAATTCCAAGATTGTAGGCTGTATTCAGACAGTGTGGTGTCCCCCAGAAGGATTCCCCCATCTCAAGCAGAGTGGTTTGGCCTCAGAAGATTAATGTGTCCAACTTGTGAGCTGTACTCAGGCAGTCTGCCCTCCCCATTAGGGTCAGTTACTCTCCCCCAGCGGAGTCAGTTGATTTTCCCCAAGAGAATCGTTTCGCCCCCAGCGGAGTTCTCTTTCCAGCAAGTGCTTTCTTTCCTCCCAGTGAAACTCGAAGATTAAGACTCTCCCCAGCAGAGTTGGTTGTGTATACTGGCATTTATTTTGTCAGAATACCGTGGGATATCTGTTCATTCCCCAGCAGAAGTCCAATCATACCGGGCTCATCTGCTATTCCCCAGCAGAGTTATATTCCCCATCAGGGTTGACTTCACTCTTCCAGCATTTATTTTGCTGGAATAATTCTGTAGCACCTGGCTATCCCCAGCGGAGTTAGCGTTGTCTTCAACATTTATTTTGCTGAAGCAGTTCCTGTATCCCAGCAGTTCGAGTCTGCATTCGCATCGGCATATAGTGTCATACTTGCATCCACCAAATAAAAAATGCGTAGCATTGCCATGTCATTGCGTCATTGTCAAACATATGCATGTTGAAACATAAGCCAGGTTGATTACCCGTTTGTTTCAAGTATTGCTCTCTTGCAGGTGGAAGGAGCTCTTGCTCAAACGAATTACCAAACATTCAAGATCTCAACGTGAGACATTCAACGAAAGTGTCAGCTTTGGCATTATTCCTCACAGAGTTATCATGATAAATTTCTCTTTGTCCCCGAGCAGAGTTATTGGTGTAAATGTCTCTTGTTTTCCCCGCCAGGGTTGCTTGTTGAAGTGTCTCTAGTCCGACCAGCGGATTATTTGCTTCAAATTCGTTGTTATGTCAGCATCAACAGGTTTCATAATCAGAATTTCAGAGGCTGCCGTCGGTTATCAGAACAGGCGTACGGTAGTGTGGTTTCCCAATATCCCCAGTAGAGTCCGCCTCAAAGTCACTGTCACGTCAGCGCTAAGAAGTTTGTGGGTTGGGACCAATGGAGGAAGGAGTCCTGACGTGGATAATTTTATTGACGGGATTTCTTCGGGCTAGAGAAGTGGGTGTCCTAACGTGGACAGATTTGTTTCCCCGGGTTGATAAGAAGTGCTAGTCCTGACGTGGACAGATTCGATTTCTCCGTATTGATTGAGTGTGAAGTCATGACGTTGACAAAATTGATTATTCTTTGTGTTGGTGTCCTGACGTGGACCATTTATTCCCAGCAGTTATCTTCCTTCGTAATGGTGAAATGTGCGTCCTGACGTGGACAAGTTTATAGTTCTTCGTGTTGACAAGATACGCGAGTCCTGACGTGGACAAATTTATCTTTCTTCGTGTTGGTGAAACGGGAGTCCTGACGTGGACAAATTTTATTTCCCCAGCGGGTCGAAGATGCGGGAGTCCTGACGTGGACAAGTTTTATTTCCCCAGCGGGTCGAAGATGCGGGAGTCTTGACGTGGACAAGTTTTATTTCCCCAGCGGGTCGAAGATGCGGGAGTCCTGACGTGGACAAGTTTTATTTCCCCAGCGGGTCGAAGATGCGCGAGTCCTGACGTGGACAAATTTTATTTCCTCAGCGAGTCAAGAGGTGAGTCCTGACGTGGACAAATCAAGACGAGATGTGAGTCCTGACGTGGACAAATCAAGAGAAGATGTGAGTCCTGACGCGGACAAATCAAGACGATATGTGATTCCTTACGTGGAAAGAGGTATTCCTTACGTGGAAAAACGATATATTCCTTACGTGGACGATGTATTCCTTACGTGGAAAGATTATATTCCTTACGTGGAAAGATTGTGATCCCTTACGTGGAAAGATTGTATTCCTAACATGGACGATGTATTCCTTACGGGGAAAGGTGGGTCCTAACGTGGACGATGTATTCCTGACGTGGACGAAGGAGGTTATTCCTGACGTGGAAGAGTTTAGTCCTGACGTGGACAGATCCAGAGGAGAGTTATTCCTGACGTGGAAATTTTATTCCTGACATGGAAGAAGTTTATTCCTTACGTGGAAAGAAGTTTATTCCTAACGTGGAAAGAATCCCCTCGTGCTGATGAAATGCAGACGAGTCATCTCCAGCGAAGTCGCCTAGATTTTTTCCGGGTTGACGGCAAATGGGAGTCCTGACGTGGAAAAGTTTAGTTGAGACTTCTTCGATGATAGAATCTTTTTTAGGCTGATAAAAATAATCCCCATCACGGTCGCTAATGGATTAGTTGGTTGCTGTAACAGTTAGATTCAGTTGATGAATGTCATTCCCCAAGCAGTGGTGCAGTTTATTTATGCGGTTGGCAAATTTCCGAGTTCTTAGTATTCAACCGTCCCGTACCTCGAATGTTTGAAGGTTGTTCGCTCTTCACCCAATCGGGTCCAAGTCGCTTGAATAGGGGCAGCTGTTGCACCCTAAAATTTGCTCAACCTTCTTCACTTGGTTTATGTTTCAATTACATTAGCATTTGCATATAGAGTCATGTACATAGTCTAATCATCTGCATAGCATAGCATAGCAAGTCATCCAACAAGGGACCAATCACTATTCTTATCTCTATGAGCCTATCAAGAGGTTATTATTCAAATTCAAGCATATCCAAGTCATCAGAAAGAATTTGAAAGCTAAGAAGTCAGTGGACCAAGCAGTGCATATCTCTCCTACCTTGAGGGTATTTGAAGATCATCAAAGAAGTTGTGAGTTGTGAATTGAGCATGGAGAGTATGTAGACATCATGGAAGACATGGAGAGTCATCTTGAAAGTGAGGCAAGTCATTGATGTGATCACAAGAGTTGCAGTTGAAGACAGTCAACTAGGGTTTCATCTGGGTCAACCCTAGGTCAAATGACTGATTGAAGGGCATCAAGGTCTATGGGAGAGATGTGGGGTTCATCATTTGACATGAAGATATGGATATGGTGTTGTGCTAAGGAGGAATCAAGAGAAATAAAGAAGAAGAGGAGTTTCTAAATTAGGGTTTCTGTGTAAAATCCCCTGATTTAGGTCAAACTTCCAAGCAAAGATAAGTCAAAATTCAAGCTTCAAATGGATCCTTGGCCAACATGAAACTTGTAGAGGATCTCAAGACCTTTATTTTGAGTGGTGGAAGACATTAAGGAGATTTATAGAACTCAAGTTATGGTCCTTGCAAGTTACAGGTCATCTGAGGTATCTGAAATTTTGTCTGTGAAAGTTACTTGTCTTCCAAGCAACGTTTACCCCTCAAGGATATTTCAAATGAATTTCTGGTCAACATAAGAGTTGTTCCTCATTGCCTTATCTTTCTATAAAGGTATGGTATGCCTTCATATTATTTGTGGAACTCTACTTATGGTCTTGGCAAGCAAAGGGTATTTTGGTCATTTGAGAATTACAGGTCATTTCAAGCCTATGCCCAAAACTCATACAAGGAAGCTCCAAATGAAAAACTTCACAACATCAAACTTGCTCCAAATGACATTTTGAGTCTATAAAAGTGATCATGAAAGTTTGGAAAGGCTCATAGCTCAAGGTTTCAAATTTGGTGAATTTAATGAATAAAAAGTGACCTAAACTTGAGATTTTTCATAACTTGGCCAAATGGGATGAAATTATAGGTCATTTTGATTGGAAAAAATGTTTTAAGAACATTGGCAAAAGTGGATTTTTGAGTTTGGTTCAAACTTTGGAAGTTATGCTTGGTTACTTATGTATGAAGTTAACATATCCAAAATTCAAGGAAAGTGTGCACAAGAAGTTTCTATCAAATTCTAGAAAGGTCCATGAGTGTCTATATATTGAATTGAGAGGTTTCATTCAAGGGTTGGTGAATCATTGTGATCAAAATACCAAGTTATACCTCATTCTTCCATCTTTGCAAAACCACTTCAAACTCCATCAAATCTTCACTAATTTCCAAAGTTCTTGATCCTATCATCATCTAGATCATTCAAGGATCACATTTCCATCAATATCTGGTTGAATTGAGGAAGGAATCGTGTGCTACCAACTTCATCATCCAAGGTGCAAGAAGGTTGTGATTGCAAGATTCAAGAGGTTTGAACAAGATCTATTGCATATAGAATCAAGAATTAAGTTTGTTGATCACTTCCCAAGCATTGCAAGCATTGGATCCAAGGAATTCTACCTTTGTTTTCATCATCAAACCAAGTTGGTGTTTCCCTTCGAATTGGTTGATTTAGTTAGCATGTTAGAGAATTATTAGGTTAGAATGGTTAGGATTGGTTAGATGATTAATCCTGGTGAATTTGAGGACATTTCATGGAAGTTGCCATTGGTGTACCAAATCTGTTGTGGCTTAGAACTCTTAGATTAAAACATGATAGTCTTAGATGTATAGCTTAGAATGATCAGTGCAGTGTGTAGATCGTGTTAGGGTAAGAATTAGAAGGAATTAGCATGATTGATAGCAGTGAAAAATGGTGGAACCAGGATGTTATACCTATCGGGTTTGAGTTTGGATTGAGTTTTAGAGGGAAGTGAGGCCATGGTTGTGTAGAGGAGAAGAAATGGAGCGTTTTTGCTTTTTACAGAATTTGTTTTCATGGAGAATCGTGGTCGTATGAGAAGGTGGAAGATGGAGTCATGAGGCTGCATGCAGGGTTCATCCATGGTGGAAACCCTAGTTCTATGGGGAAGATAAAGGAGTACCGTTAGATGCAAGCCAAGACTTTGACTGAACCTAGGATCCGATGGCTCACGTTCAAAACGAAATTTGGAGGGAGATTACGCAGCCAAACGCACCGTTTCATTAAACCCTTCAGACTGGGCTTTACAATCCGTTGCTAATCCCACCCCCTCAACGCAGGCCCAAAACCATTATAACTGATTTAATTACTTTTCGCACCGTTTACTCTCTTTTTTATTTTTTGTTGTGTTTTCTGATCACTGGGCCGAGACGCGCCTTGCTAGGCGCACCCCCAGTCTGGGCCCATCATATTCTTTTAACTGAATTAATCACTAGCTGCACCCCTTAACCCAATTAATTCATTTTAATTTTACTTAATTCATTTTAATTCTTTGGAAAATCATAACAAAATGAAAAATGCTTATTTTTTAGTGGTTGTTTTTGCATTAGGTTCATATCTTTGTTAAGAAAATTAAGAAATAATAAAATTAGTATTTCATTTTATTTTTATATTTTTAGTATATTTTTCTTTTAAATAGCTTTTTAAGTGGTTTAATTTGATGCATGATATTGTTGATTTTAGTTTAATTAGATGCTTTTACATTTTGGATCCATTCTTTTTAGGTTGATTAGCTTAGAACTTTAGCTTGTATATAAAATTTAATTCATAATTTTAGAACTTAATTTTAGATGATTTGTTTAGGTGTGATTAGAGGAACCAAAACTAGGGTTTAGGAGATAACATAGGTGTGAGAAATCTTTTCTTTTAGGAGTTGTAGATTGAATTTTTGGGGTATGGGACTATAGGGATTATGGGTAGCTAATAGATCCCTTAGAAATTACTAGGTTTCCCCTATTCTACTATTACTATTAGTATACTGCTTGTATTTGCTTGACTGTGTGGTGTGCCCTCTCTAGGGTTATTATTTGACTGTATGGGGTATTGGGCTTGTTTGGGGCTTGGGGTTTGAGCTGAAGACTGTGCTGATGATGAAGCCCATTGGAGATCAAAAGAATGAAGACCAACTTCCAGAGTTGATGAGGAGTATCTCTTGCTGGCAGCTGTTGAAGGTTGTAGGGTTCAGGAGCTAGGCAGAGCTCTAGAGTAGAAAACTTGATTCACAAATATGGAAGGTCTTGTCTGCCTCCATTCTTTCTCTATGATTCAAAGTCTCTTTTAAATATCCACCTCCTTCCTTTGGAAGGATTAGTGAATATATTTAAAAGATAGAACTTTTGAGGGAAAAATGTTTGTATCATGTTAACAGTCAGTGAGCCACCCTTGGTAGGCAATTGACTGTTTAACATTCATTTCATCTTGTTGACTGATATTCATCTTGGAGATTGAGACTTGAAGAAAAGCCATTGCAGATTGAAGACTGATGATAGAGACCTTGTTTGAAAGCTTGAAGATGAAGACTGAGGCTTGCTTGAAGCTGGTAGATGTTTGGAGATGACTTGAAGACAGATGCTGATGCAGAGCTGTTGTGGCTGTTTATTTTTGCTGTTTATGATTCTTGATGTATTGATTGAATTTCCCTGACTGTATTGTTTGTTGTTTAACCTGTTAGGTTGAAAGTGAATTCTGTTCACTTTTGCCTATTGTTTTCTAGGTTCGAGGTTGAGTGGGACTCCCTTGCCTCGCTTGTATTGCTGCATCCATGCATTTTACTGCTTTATTGTATATATGCTATTGTTTCTGTTTCCGTTTATCCCTTAGGATCTCTGTTTCTCTCTGCGCAAGAGAGGAGCATGATAGACATTAGGTCTTAACCCATGCATGATAACATTAGGTTAGTTTGATTCCCTTCGCAACCATAGGATAGAGTTCTGTCTCTTCTTTCTCAAAACAAACAGAAAAATACAATAAACATTTCAAACACAATAAAAGACACTTCTTCCGTAAAAGAATGTGAACTCATCAAAACGTCATTTTTGTCCGCTTGGACTGTTAATCAGAAAAACCCTTTTTCAGAAGGAATAAAAACAATCAAGACAGACTTGTGTCGTACGTGGCCCGAACTACGTTTGCTCTGATCTTTCATGCTGTATGAAAGTACGTAGGCATAGGATGTGATATCCTAGCGAGCAACCTTCCCCTCCTTTCCAGTAGGTAGGCGAACTACGTTGACTCTGATTTCTCGTTCCAGACGGGAATACGTAGGCATAAAGTGCGATACTTTGCCGAGTCATTTTATTTTCTTTTAACCCCTGACCTGTAGAATAGATAGAATAACAATCCGTACCAAAAAACAAGCATGGATCCCGTCGAGTACGAAGGACGTGAGGGGTGCTAATACCTTCCCCTTGCGTAACCGACTCCCGAATCCAGGATTTGGTTGCGATGACCATTCCTTTCCCGTTTTGCGGTAGGTTTACTTCGAGCGTTTCCTTTCCCTCCTTTGGGATAAATAACGCACGGTGGCGACTCTTCTGTTCAGCCGGCGCCGATTTTCGCAGTAGCGACACATAGTTGAAATCGGTATGAGATTTTTCTTTAGCCTTACGTTTTGCAACAACTTTACCTTTAGGCCTAACAACATTTTGGTTCCCAGAAGGGACAAAATGAGAAGAGAGAGTATTTGGTTTATCATCTTTTTTTAGAATTAGATTCTTCAATAGAATCATAAACAATTCCTCTTATTCCATTTTTTCTAACGCCATAAATTATTGAAGTCATTACGCTTCTATTTAGGCTTCTAGCAAGAAATTTATAGAAATATTTGTCATACTTCTTTATGACATCACCAGAATCTGTAGAGGCTTCTGAAAGATTTTCCTTCTCGAGTTTAGAATTCTTGTTTTTCAAAATAAGGTTTTCTTCATTTAAACTTAAGAAATCTTTCTTAAGCTTACAATATGCTTCTAAATCAAACACATGGACCTTTTTAAGATCCTTGTATTTGCTCAAAAGCTTATAATACTTATCCAGAACTTCTATTAAACTAGATTCAAGTTCAGAATGAAAGAGTTCAACAAATAACTTGTGATGATTTTTATAATCTTTTTTCTATTGATCTATCATCATTCATCTTTCTATCTTATTACTGTTAGAATCTACTGTGTGTGTAGCCATCGACAACCATATCTCATAGATCTATGTTGTGACCAAGAAAGAAGCTTTTTATTCTATCTTTTCGATAATAAACTTTTCTCTGTCAAAAATAGGAGGTTTAGTGTTATAATGATCTCTATCATTAATAACAATTGGAGATGGTGAAGTACCCGCCATAGTGTTTCTCAAATCGGATCTTTATCTGACACTGTTAAGTGTTTGATATGCAATAAATACCAGAATCGGAGCTCTGATACCAATTGAAGGTGGCAAGAAACACATGAGGGGGGGGAGTTTGAATTAGGTTTCCAATATTAAATTTTTTTAGCACACAACCACTCAAAGTAGAACCAAGAGTAAAAACAAATAAACATAAATACTTTTATACTGGTACACTGTTAACGAAGCTAATACAGTCTACCCGCCATGGTGATTTTTACTTCTCAATAAAAACTTAATCCACCTGATTACAGACACACTAAGACTACTCGTCTTTGTGTTCTTGATAATCTTGACTAAAACCCTTGTCTTTTGAGGAATACAACCTCAAAACAATGAGATACAAGTATTTTGTTTACAAAGTTGCTTCAAGAAAAAAGATTACACAAATTTTAAGTACAATGAAATAATCACATAATAACGAACAAAATCTCTATATGTGTTTTCTATTCACAAAAATAATATGTTCGGCAAAAGCGTTGTGTTGTGTGAATAGCGTAGTCTCATGAATTAGCAGCTTCATTCATTCTTCCAAGTCTCCTTTATATAGGTACGAAAATGTTTGTTGGAGGATAGAATGGACATCTTCATGAATGGGTTGTCACCTTGCATAACGGTTTGTAAAGGTGGGAGACAAAATGATATAATAGTACAGTCTTTACTCCAAGAAATTAGCATGGTGGAAGGAATAAATGTTCTTGTATTGTGTACTATTTTCTCATGTAAAACCTTTTGATATTATCTTCTAATCTTCATAGGCTTCTGAGTATGTATTATTGAATCATGTTTAGAAGGATCAAGAGAATGCTTGAAAGAAGTTCAGAACCTAAGTCTTTAGAGTCTTGACACTATTCCTCAAAACCTAATTTTCAGAATCTTCAAAACTTGTTCTTAAGAATCTTGAGAGCTTTTACAATTCTTTAGAAGCTCTTCTATTAGATTCACAATCTGAAGCTTTAGCACAAACGTTCATCAGAGTCGTTGTCTAAGAGCATTTTAGAACTTGATGTAATCTTAAAGCGCACATTGTATCTCTTTAGAGTTGAGTGTGTTGAGTCCAAAATCTGATGACGTCACATGCCAATTCTTTAGAGTCAGAACATGTTAGCAAAAAGCTACACACTAGAGAAAATTGCTAGGGAATAAAATTATTCTCTAAGAAACAATGTATTGTTATCACCAAAGCTAAAGGCCAGATGCAGAACCAAATCTTGTTCTTACAATATTAGCATCCATCGCTTTGCATCATTGCTCATGTCTGAGTCAACAACGTGAGATCAATTCTATTTCCTAATAGATATTCTCTCAGTCTGTTAACCAATATGATAGAATCAAGTTTTGATAGTTCATATGGATACTAGCTCTAAATCTATCTCTAGAGTTTAACATATATAATATATGAAAATTTGGATATAGTAGTGACAAGTGCCTTTCTAATATCAAATCAAAACATGAAAATAAGTTTTAGGTAGCTAATCCAAAAGAAGCATCACAAACGAAGAATTAATCAAAATTAATGCATAAGATGAATTACATAGAACTTCATGATTACAACCGATACATGAGCATCAGGACGACTAAATATAGCCCCGACAAAAGAGAAATTAGTTACGTTTACTCATATTAGCTTTACAATTAAGACCTAAAAGATAGAAGTTGAAGAGTATTTAGTGTTGATTCCCCAAATAACACTTTTGGCCTCAATCTTCCTTTCCTTTTATCTCTTGTCGTCTTTTTGGTATACAAGGGATATCTCACAATATCTACCAAGAATACTACCAAATTCCCACCAAGTTCTCTTCAAATGAATTGGCTGAACCCCTATTTATAGGGTTTTGATATGGTTTTCTCATTAAGCATAGCCTGTAGCTCGCTTAGCGCGCCTATTTTCTTCTCCCCTAAGTTGTTTCAACTCATTGCAAGTTTCCTTTGCCTCCTATCAACACTTAATGAACCATACAAGCTTGCTTAGCGAACAAACCCTTTATTGTCCATGAAGTAACTTAGCCTTGAAGTCATGAACCTTCATACCATGCTTAGCAAATTTGATATTAAGCTAAACGAGTTTTTGCTCAGTCTTGTAGTTACTTGGCTCCGAAGTCTTCTTTAACCGCCATTACTCGCTTAGCGAGATCTTATTCTTGGCTTAGCAAGCTTTGAGTGTTTTTTGACTGTTTTTTATTTTATTTCATTGGTTTTTTTTAGTTGTAGAAAGTTCATACAGGCGTTTTATTATGTTTTATTAACAAATTGGGGTTTTTTTTCATTGATTGCTTGTAGAAAAAAATGTTTATGTATTTTACATATTTTTGGCACTTGTCATGGGTTGGAGCGAGAACATTTTTACTTTCTCCGTACCCAAACCTGAATCCCTAATAAATGATTATTCGCTGTCTAAAATTCCTAGATAAACATGAAGAATTGGATCCCTAATGCATCGCAAATGGGTTCGATTATCCCCGTCCCACCCTCATGCATACAATGGAATCACTTTTTAATAAAAATAGTTCCTTTTCTCAAACCAAAAACCTGCCCCAAACCAAAAATTTGTCTTGAACCTTAATAAACATCAACATATATTATAGATTACTTTATAAGAGTTCATGTCATTTTTGTCCCAAGCGATGTAAACTCTTTTTTTAAAGTCTTTTTTGTCTTTTAGATTTATTCTAGATTTATGGGAAGTTTTACGTTAAGTGACATTTGTTTCTACAATGGAGCATGTTGGCACAAAATATTGTCTTTCTTCATTTTTATTTGGGAAACTTTGAGGTTGTTTTTCGTGTCTTATGAAAATTTTGAACTTGCGAACAATCATGTTCATATTTTCACCACTTTTTGATTTTTTGGCTTCTTCAACTTTGAGTACAAGAATTTTATTTTTCTTACCACCTTCTTCTTTTTTCACAAGATAGTTCAGCTTAATTATATGTTCTTTCGATTTACAAAACAGAGTAGAAAAATCTATAAAATACAAGTCTTTAAATTCAGAAATCGCAATAACTTTAGGTTGTTCATTGCATGTAGTTTAAGCATCTAAGGACTTTATTAATTAAATATTTATTTTACAAAGTTTTACATATAGATATTAAGTGATTCCATATCCTAAATATTTTAGATTAAAGAACCTGGGAAGAAAATCCAAATTATTCATCCAGGGTTTAATAATGAAGTAGGTTTCAGGATAATGCAACGTGCATAATCTTTCAAAAGTCAGTCTTTATAAGGTGTTTCTAGTAAATAAATTTCATTTGAGAGGATGCTTAGCTCTTCCCCTTTTAGTAAATTGTTTACTAGCTCTTTCACCCAATACTATATCATGAAGTGTACATGATATATAGATATCCACTAAATCTCATGCAGAGTGACCAAAACTATGAAAAAAATATAATTATTTATGTTACTATCCATACCAATGCTAATGACTATGAAAAATATTTTTTTAGCTGCTAAGGCTAATGTGTTAATTCAGATATGAATCCATACTAGAAGTTTAGTTTGGTGTTGCACATACAAATTGAAATCCTTGCTCCAAGTGAAAAATATAATAAAGCCTGAATTGATAAGCCAAGAATGAACTGAATGCACCCTCTTAAGATCTTTATATAGACAAAAATGAAATCTCATATATCCATTTACCAAGTGAATGTATCCCCACTTTCCAATAGACTTCCAGTTATCTAAAAGTTTATCATGAATTCCTTTCACCTTCAACGATTTAGTTCATTTTAGCCATATCATACAATCAAGGAAATTGTTATTGCATGATTCAAAACCATCAATATATTACTCCTCGGGAATGCTGATCGTTATTTGATATCCTTTGATTGTGGGTTCAGGCAACGACTAATTGGAATGGTATATCAAATTTTTTTGGGTGTGCAAAAAAGGATTATGTGTCACGTTATAAATAAGTTGAATTATTTGGATTTAGAAGAAGGATTAGGCGGAGCTAGACAATACCAATGTATGGCATATGGCCCCATGGCGGCCATGAACAGTAGTCGAAGGAGATCGTCCCTAAAAACCTAATGTAATTCGAACATAATATCTCTTTATTCAGAATTTGTTTCGGAGATCCGAACAGTAAAAATGTAGTGTTGTGTAACTTACTTCACTATCATCTACAAGAGTGTGAAGGCGATTATATTTTTTTTTTAGAAGTGGTTGTAGGTGGAAAATTTTGGTATTGAAGTCTCCTTAAAAAAACTAGTGTGATTTAGCTCGTTGGCGCTAAAATGCATGTTGATTATATGTTACACACATTTAGTATTCTTTTACGCTCCATGTTATATATTTGAGAATGTGACATTCTTCCATATGTTTCACACCAGGGTAGCAAATTAACAAATTAAAAAAATGAAGAGATAAAACTATTGACATGTTATCATCACATTAATTAGATTAGTTTTCATATTTTGCCAGTATGTCTTATCGAAACATTTGGATTAAATATAATGTTATCATCACATTAATTAGATTAGTTTTCATATTTTGAAAGTATGTCTTATCGAAATATTTGGATTAAATATAGTTAATTGTGTTAGAAAAAAATAATAATAACACACTCATAATACAGGAACATAACATGAAAACTTTAAAATCGGAGAAAAAAACAACGACTCTTGTTAAATGACAACTAGAGAATAACACTGTGAAAATTATTATAACACATAATTTACCCTTAACCACTCCACGACGCCCAATACACCCACACTCCCCCAAAACAAATATTAAACTGCATCTCACAACACTCAAACACAAGAGCATAAGAGAATAATAAAATGTCAAATATAAACATAAAGTGTTTTTTTACTGGTGCATCTTGTAACGAAGAACTTGAATCCTTTATATAGCATTTGAATTCCTCTTCCTTTACAAAACTAAGCAATTGTAGGACATCTTTAACATGTATTTTTCAATCTCCACCTTGATTGAAAATAATACAAAAGTTTTCATTGTCTTCACCAACAATCATAATTCACCATAAAGAGTATAGTCACTTAAAGCTACATCACTTCAATAATTTTTGCATTGTCTTCACCGACAATCAGAAACTCTATTATGAAGAATACATTTCACTCGAAACTAAACCATTCCAAAAAATTTACATGTCAAAAATTAGGTTGAAAACTTATGGTGCAACTTCTATGTTGGCAGGAATCCCACACATTATGTAATATTGATTTTATCAACGCTCTTTGACTTGAACCTTTCACATGTTAAAAATAATTCTTCCATCAATTTTCTATAGTCGAAACTACACAGCGGAATCTGTAACTACATCTCAACCACTCTTTCACAACACTACCATTCTTTTCTGATGTTGAAGATCAAACAAAGTTGTAACCAAATAGAATACTAATAAATTTTATCCCTGGATCGATCCTGACTCCGATACCAGTTATTTGAGAAAAAAACAAAGCAAAGAGAAAAAAGAGTAACACAATCATAACAAGGGCATAACGTGGAAACTTTAAAATCGAAGAAAAACCCACAGTCGTTGTCAAATAAAAAATAGATAATAATGTTGGAATTCCACCACAAACAATGGAGAATTTCACTCAATCTTGATCTCAATATTGTTATCAGTCACGTAATAACAATGAATAATTAAGAAAGAAAGAAAAATAATCTTGGAGAAGAAGATGAAAAATCCGCAGAGCTCTCTCTGCCCACAAACTGTGGAAAAATCTCTTATTCACTTGCAACTGCAAACTGTGAATACAATATTGAGTTCTATAAAAAAAAAGGGTTTCTCCCTATTTATATATTTAGTTTAGCTTGCACCACAAGGCAAAGCCCAAAATAGCTAACATTACTAAAATAGTCCTAACTCGAAATCCTGTGTGAAGCAACCTGCTTCGACACTTCGACATACTAATACAACTCGACATATAGATATTTCGACACAAAGAATTACATTCTCAACACCACCTAATTCATTGTGTCTAAACTATCTACGTTCATCATATACCTTAGCTTCTTGAACAATTTAACTTGCACTCTTTTCGTCATGATATCTGCAATCTGATTCTCAGTTCTACAGTGTTCCAAGTTCATATTCTCTTCTGCTACCTGCTCATGAAGGTAATGGAACCTTATTTTGATGTGCTTGTTTCGACCATGTGCTATCGGATTCTTTGTCAGGTTGATAGCTGACATGCTGTCAGTAACACCCCAAATTTATTGGAATATTTATTTAATTTATTTAAATATGAATATTCGTATTTTTGGTGATTTGCGGTGGTTGGTATGAAGTATTGAGAATTATAGATTTTGAGTTATTCATTTAAATAATAGTATATAATATGAATATATTGGTATTATTATTAATTTAAATAAATATAAGTGAATTAAGGGGAAAATTGACATTTGAGGAGGAGTTAGTGAGGGTGATGTTGGAAAGTCCAATTTTAAGGCTCAAAGTTAGGTTTAACAAAAAATAAATTTTGAGGGAATTAGGATTCATTTTTGTTAGACCGTGAAAATGGAAGAAATAGAGGCCAGAGCTCTGAGGAATAGGATTGAGGAAAAAGCTTCGCAAGGTTTCCAAGAATCAAGGAGAAAGGCTTAGAGTCGACAATTAAGGTATGAGGAGTATTACCTTCATTATTTTCATTATGTGATTCAATGTATTTAAATCTGATTTAAGGGTTTAAAGGGTTTGAGGCTGATTTGAGATAAATGAAATTAGGCTTTCATGGTCAAATTCTATTATTGAGGTTTTAACCGTATAGGAATTTGGACTGATGGTCTGATAGGTTCGAGGTTGATTTGGGTTTTAAGGGAAAGTAGGCCTTCGTGACCAAAAATATGTTGTTGAGGTTTCAACCCTGTAGGAAAATTAGATAGTGAGAACTCTAATGATCGTGGTGTAGTTGAAAGGTTGTAAGGTAATTAGAGTGTGAATATGATACAAGATTGGCCTAATAAGTCGTAGATATTGTGCCTTTATCGCCGTAATACCTTAGGAATGATTTAGGGATGTTTTTGCCTTATTGGGGAAGTGAATCGTGTGGACTTTTGGGTTGGTTTTGGTTCTAGTGTGTAACCGTGTTTTGTTGTAATCGCGTGTTCGCACTATGAAGAATCTTTCCCACAGCGAATAAACTCGCCCTAAACTCGCACAACAAACTTGCTAGCGAACGTAGCAGAGTTTCACGAATTCTGATTTTGTGCAATGATACCTTGATGTTTCGATGCTGTGATTTCTTTGACGAATTAATATGAGTATGAATGTGATTTCTATGTGATTAGCACATGATTATATGATGATTCCTATGATGTAATGATGATGGGTTATGATGATGGTTCCATGAGTTTTGGTGATTCTTTGATGACATGATATATGATGATGATTTTGATGAATGATGATGCACCTATGATGTTATATTGAGGATGATTATTGACGTGTGCATCATGCATTCATGTGCATCCGGACTTCGGTTCAGGACCTTGATTTCTTTGGCTTCAGTCCCATTGTGCAGATGTGAGGTATTTTAATATGCTCTGGTTCTTGTATAGAATCGATTCTATTGATGGGGATCTATGGAGGATTGATGGCCCAGTGTCCATCTAGCTGTGATGATTGGTACCACATACATGAGTCTTGTTGTATTTTCATTTATGTGACATTTTGGTGTAATTTATAAATATTGTGGTCTTCGATGTTCTTTGATGATTATAATGATGTTGAATATGAAAATGATGTCATTTTATATATTTATTTCCTATATTGATTATTATGCAGATGACCAGGTTTAGTCGTGGATGTCGTCGAGAACTTTTGAAGTTTTTGGGTCGTTGGCCATTGTGGTTGACTTAGAGGGTCTTGCTTTGATAGTGTAACATTGGGTTGGGGTATTTGAGTCAAACTATTTTATTGAGTTTTTGTTATGTTAATTTCCTTACGGTAAAAGAAAAACTTTGGATTTTTGCCTTTTTGAGTTCCGCTGCCATTTGAGCACTTTTGAGTAAATTTTGGGAAAAACCCGTTGTTTACGGAGCATTGACTATATTTGAATTTTTTTAGAAATGTGCGCCCTTTTGAGATGATTTATTATGTTCAATATTTTACTCTGATAAATTCGATTATTTTGCCATTAAAATTATGGGGTAGAAAAGGGTGTTACACTGTCGATTTCATGGTAAATGCTCCATGACTCTTCCCTGTGATCTCTTCGACCAGGTTCACCATCCATGTTGCTTGACATGCATAAAGAGAAGCATATATGTATTCTTCTTCGCATGATGACAATGCCACTACTGGCTCCTTTCTCAAACTCTAAGTAACTGGTGCACCACGTAGCATAAACACATAGCCAGTTGTGGATTTTCTATCCTCAACATCACTACACCAACTTAAATCATTATATCCCACTATTTTGCATTCTTTTCCTTCATCAGCTGCAAAAAAACAAAATGTCATAGTTCATATTTCCTTTCAGATACCTCAGTATCCTCTTCGTCGCTTCTAGGTGTGATACCTTTGGCTTCGGCATGAATCTACTTACCATACCCACACTGTATGCTAAGTTAGGCCTTGTGTGACAAAAGTATCAAAGTGACCCAATAAGTATTCTATAATGGGTTGGGTCAACATTATCTTCATCTGAATCTTTCAACCATTGCAATCTGGTCTCAGCTGGAATCAAAGTTGGGTTGCAATCTTGCATCTCAAATATCTTGAGTATTTCTCCTACATATCTTCTTTGGTGCATCATCAAACCTCTACCACTCTTGTATAATTCGATGCCAAGGAAATGAGATATTTCCAAGTCTAACATTTCAAACTCCTCACTTAGGTCATGTTTGAAATTTTCGATCTCTTTCTTGTAGCTTCCTATTATCAACAGGTCATCGACATAGAGATATAGTATAAGAAATTCACTATTTCTTCTCCTTACATATACTTCATGCTCAATTGTGCACTTCACAACTTTCTTCTCCCTTAAAAATATGTTGATCTTCTTATTCCAAGCTCTTGGAGTTTGCTTAAGTCCATACAAGGCTTTATGTAGCCTGTACACCTTTATTTCTTTGTATTGTTTCACAAACCCAACTAGTTGTACAACATAAACTTCTTCGTCTAAGGCATCATTTAGGAATGCATATTTCACATCCATCTGACATGTGTGCCAATTGTTCATGTTTGCTAGACTAACAACCAATTGGTTAGAATGAGTAGTAAAGTAATATTAGTAATAATTGATTAATATTATTATTAGAAGATATTGTTATTATTATTTAAGTTGTAAAATTACTAATAATAATAATTAAAATAAGAATATTAAGGTGAAAATAAGAGTAAGGGGCAGAATTGGCAATGGGAGATTATTGAGGACATAATAGAGAGTTAAAGGAGTAAGTGAGAGTATAAAAGGCAAAATATAGAAAGGGTCCTAGGATTAAACAAGTAAAACTAGGAGATAAATTTCATTTTGTACGATCGCGACTTTTGAGAAGAACGGAAGAAAGGCTATGGTTCAAAAAGAAGAGGGAACCACCATTTGTGAAGGTTTAGAAAACTCAATTACAAGGTAAGAGTGGGGTTCTGATCTTCCAAGGGATAGTATGTTGAATGGTGGGTAAGGGTTTAGGTTCTTACATTGTGGGTTATATGTTATTCTATGATATGATTGTTATGGAGTAATTGATGTGATATTCTTTAATTGGTATGTGATGAATGATGATTTGTTAATCGATATGTGATGGAATTATTTCCCATATGTGTGCAAAATTTCTGTTTTGGAATTGTTGATAAGTTCCTCTATTATTGAGTTTTGAAGTTTCGAGTCGTAGGTATGAAACTAATGATGATATGATGTTAATCCATGAGTAAAACATTGTATAATTGAGTTTTAGAATGTTATTTTAGTATAAAATTAAGTCTATGATGATGGGTTTTCGTAGCATAGGCTCTGGTTTAAAAAGCTGGTGTGAAAATGCTTTTTAAAAAAGTGATTTTTGAGGTTTGAAGCAGCATGCGTCAACCTCCAAAGTCCTTTGGGTCGACTTGAAGCTCCCCGAATCAAATACTTTGAAAATTGGAACAACATACGTCGACCTGAAGCTCCCATGCTTCGACTCATGCACTCAACTTTTGCAGAAAATTGTTAAAAACGATTATGATCAAAACTTTTTAACCATTTATCCGAATGATGAACCGTTTGAAGTGTTGGAAAGCTAATAAGTATAACTTTAACTTGGTATAATTAGGTGAACCATTTTCCAAATATTTTTATGTTTAATATGTTGAGGAATGTGACTATTAATTTTTGCATATGTTAAGAAGTCTTGTTGTAAGTGACAAAACTTGAATGTTGTTATAAAGATATGCACACACACACACACACACATACACACACACACACACACACACACACACACACACACACACACAGATATATATGTGTGTGTGTGTGTGTGTGTGTGTGACTATTAATCTGAAATATAATTTGATGTTTGTTGGCCAATTTGGGCAGTGTACAATAACCATGGTGGTGGGTTATTGTGCACGATGATGTTATCATTCTTGTATGCGTACATAGTCGGATTGCATACACTTGTGAACATGAGTAATGATACTTTATTGTTCGATGTGATTGAGGTTATGTTATAATGTGGTGTGATATAAAGCATTACTTCAAATGCGATTATGTTGAGTTGTGGTGACTGCATATATATATATATATATATATATATATATATATATATATATATATATGTTGCATGAACTACCTGTTATGCTTGTTGGACAATTCGGGTGGTGTATAATAACCATGGTGGTGGATTATTGTGCACGATGATATTGATGTTGTTGTATGCATAAATAGTCGCATTGCCTACATTCCATTGTATGGATTGAGCTGGTAGCTGATTCGGAGGTGATGGATCAGTTAGTGGTTCTGATCCTATGAGTTGGGGATGAGAACGATGAACCTGAGTGTTTACAAAATTTGGTACCACATGCATAAGCATTGAGTCAGGTGTGAGTCTCATTGCATTGGACATGTTGCTATGTTGCTAAATATGTGGTGTTGTATGATTAATTGATTTGTTATCGTGTGATTGCTTGTTTTTTGGTGAATAATTTGTGATAGTATTATTGGTTGATTAATGTGAGATATTTAGTTGAATTATTGTTATGTTAACCTAATCCATATCGTTTAACATGCTTTCCATTATATTATCATGATATCTCATCGCTTCTGTTTGAATGTTGCCTCCACCTAGATAACTCGCAAATGCTCTGAAGTAACTTGTATAAGCATTGGAGATAGCTTTGGAGTACTTTATTAACTTTTGTTAATTATAAGGTGTCTTGCTCTGATATGTAACATCAGGTTGGGAACGCCATTTATGCGAATATTGTGTTTCCCTTGACTAACATATTTTATGATGATTTTGAAGATGTCAAACTATTGTAATTTCAATTCAAATGATATGTTATGTTGTTAACATATTTATTTTGGTGTTATGAAGATGAATGAAGTTATTTTATGTTATGATTCCGCTGCAAAGTTCAATTTAAGTGTTGAAGTCATAAAAATATGATGTTATAGATGTTATAACCCGTGTTACGGAGCATGATGATTATTATAAATGTTTTATATGAAGTATGACACCCTTGAGCGATGAATTAAGATGAATTATCTTTATTATTTTATAAATTATTCTTTGGGGTTAGAAGGGTGTTACATTAGTGGTATCAGGGCAGGTCGGTCGGTCCGGCCAGGTTGTTTAATTATGTTATTTCCTAGTATGCGACATGTGTGTGAAAACACTGTCGATACTTGTTTTGTTTTCCATTGCAGGTTGGGAATGAAACAAGTGGGGGAGAAGCTTGTGCTTCTACAAGATACTTCAAGTGTGGGGTGATAGCTCAATGTGTCATTGGATGCTATTATAATTTGGTAAAGATGGTTCATGCCCCACCATGATTTCTGGTGATCTATTAACAAATTGAGGCACTGATCACCATTAATCTCTTATTGATAGTAGAAGAAGAAACTATGTTGGATGGAATGGACGCGTCTTGCCACCTTAGATGGTGTGTGCAGTGAAATGTTGGAGCTAAGCCAAGCTCTTATAAATTATTTTGATGAGTCGATGGAGATTCTTATATCTGAAGATGAGGTGGGTTAATCTTCTTGTTCGTCAGTCAAAATGGGATGTCTATGAGGGAGAACGATCAGGTATTGTTAAGGGTTGATTCCCAGGGAGTGGAGAGCAATGTGACGGCTAGAGAAATACCAGTGGTGTGTAATTCCTAATGTTTTTCTGAAGGTATTTGTGACTTGCCTCTAGAGTGTGGATATGAGTTTGGTGATAGTAGAAAGTCGACGTTGTTGTATGGTAAGCAAGTGGATGAACTTCTAGAAGATGAAGCCTTGATGTTTCCATGTTTGCATTGTTGTAAGTTTATCGTAAAGTTACAAGGGTTGAATTACCTGTTGTTTGTGAATTTCCAGATGTATTTCCAGACAGCATACGTGATTTTCCCTCAGAGCGTCAGGTAGAGTTTGCGGTGGAATTGATACCAAGTGCGAGTTGGGTATCCATGGCTCCTTATAGGATGTCAGCTTATGAGTTAGGGGAATTGAAGAAAAAAATGGAAGAATTGCTTGAGAAAATTTTTACCCGACCGGGTGTTTCTCTGTGGGGTGCTCCGGTGTTGTTAGTTAAGAAGAAAGACGACAATATGAGGTTGTGTGTTGATTTCAAGCATTTGGATAAAGTGACTATAAAGAATAAATATCCACTTCTGAGAATTGATGACCAGATGGACTAGTTGGTTGGTGCCTAGGTCTTTAGCAAGATAGACTTAAGGTCTGGTTCTCATCAGATTCATGTTAAACCTGATGATATTTCGAAGACAACTCTCAAAATGAGGTATGGTCACTATAAATCCATTATGATGTTGTTTGGTGTATCCAATGCACTAGGTGTGTTCATGTAGTGTATGAATCATATTTTTCATGAGTATTTGGATAATTTTGTCATGGTCTTCATTGATTATATTCTGATCTATTCTAAATCAGAAGGAGAGCATGCTGAGCATTGGCAAACTGTGTTGCAAGTGTTGAAAGAGAAGAGGTTGCATGCAAAACTGTCAAAATGTGAGTTCTAGTTGAAGGAACTGAGTTTCCTTAGCCATGTGATGTTGAGTGGCGGAGTTGTTGTTGATCCTTCTAAGATTTATGTTGTGTTACAGTGGGAGACTCCGAAGTCGGCTACCAAAATTCAAAGTTTTCTTGGGCTAGCAGGTTATTATCACAAGTTTATTAAAGAATTTTCTAAGTTGGCATTACCTTTGACTCAGTTGACTCAAAAGGGATCAAGACTATGTGTGGAATGTTGTGTGTGAAAGGAGTTTTCTAGAATTAAAGAAGTTGATGACTACTCCAGTATTGATTTTTCCTAATCTGAGTTAGTCCTTTATAGTGTATTGTGATGCGTCAAAGATGGGTCTTGATGGAGTACTGATGTTGGATGGTCAGGTCATTGCTTATGCTTCCAGACAACTGAAAATTCATGAAAGGAATTATCCTACACATGACTTAGAATTGGCAGTTGTAGTGTTTGTGTCGAAGATTTGGAGACATTATCTTTTTGGCTCTGAATTTGAGGTGTTTAATGATCATAAGAGTTTGAAGTATTTGTTCGGTCAGAAAGGGTTGAGTATGAGGCAGAGAAGGTGGATTGAACTTCTGAAGGATTATGATTTTGATTTGAGTTACCATCCCGGTAAAGCTAATGTAGTAGTTGATGCTTTGAGTAGAAAGTCTTTGCATTTGTCGATGCTTATGGAGAGAGAGTTATAACTGATCGAGCAATTCAGAGACATGAGTTTGGTGTGTGAAGCGACTTATGACAATGTGAAGTTGGGGATGTTGAAACAGACTAGTGGTATTCTTGAAGAATCAAAGGAGGTCATATATCTGATTTGAGATTGGTTGATCAGTTAACCTTAACTAACCAAGGTAGTAAGGGTGAACTCAGAGATAGAGTGTGTATTCTCGATGTTCTAGAAATTAAGGAGAGTATTCTTGAAGAAGGACATCGAATTAGGTTGAGTATTCGTCCCGGTGCTACAAAGATGTATCAAGAGTCGACAAAATTATTTAATGACCTGTTATGGAAAAGGAAATTTCAATATATGTTTACGCGTGTTTGATTTGCCAGAAGTCAAAGGTTGAACATCAAAAGCCTTGGGTCTGATGCAATTGTTGAATATCCTAGAATGGGAGTGGGATAGTAACTCCATGGATTTTGTGTCGGGTTTGCCAAAGACGGCGAAGGGGAATGACTCGATTTAGGCGATTGTGGAAAGATTGACTAAGTCGGCTCATTTCTTGCTGGTGAAGATTAATCATTCTATGCAGAGTTAGCTGAGACGTACATTGAATAATTGCGAAGTTTCATGGGGTCACCTTCGAGCATTTTGTCAGATAGAGGTCCGAGAGTTACATCGAGGTTTTTGGGAAGTTTGCAGAATGCCTTGGGTACTAAGTTGAGGTTGAGTCCTGTATATCATCTGCAGACGGACGATTAGATAGAGGGGACTATCCAGTCTTTAGAGGATTTCCTGAGGTCTTGAGTATTGGACCAAGGGGGATCTTGGGATATCCACATGCCATTGATTGAATTTACGTACAAAAACAGTTTTCACACTAGTATTGGAATGGTACCATATGAAACATTATATGGTAGGAGGTGTAGAACTCCATTGTGTTGATATGAGTCAGGAGAGAGTGTTATACTCGGACCTGAGATTGTGCAGGGGACGACGGAAAAGATCAAGATGATCCAATATAGAATGAGAGCTTCTAAGATTCATCAGAAGAGTTATCATTATTAGAGGAAGAAAACACTTGAGTTCTAGGAGGGAAATCATATGCTTTTGTGAGTTACTTTGATAACTGGTGTTGGTCGAGTTTTGAAGTCTAAAAAGCTCACACTGTATTTTGTTGGTCCGTATCAGATTACTTTTCCGTTGTCGCTTGCGAATCTTTATAATGCGTTTCATTTGTCTAATTAAAAGAGGTACATTCCAGATCTGTCACTTAAGATTCCGATGGATGATGTGCAAGTAAGGGATAACCTTACTGTGGAGGTTTTACCTGTGAGAAATGATGGTCATGATGTGAAACATTTTTGAGGCAAGGAGATTACTCTCGTGAAGGTCATGTGGGGAGCCACTGACGGAGAAAATGTATTTGGGAAATTAGAGAGCAGGATGCAAGAGTCGTATCTTGAGTTAATTGCGTCAGCTAATTTTCGAGGACGAAAATATTCTAAGTGGGGGAGAGTTGTAATGCTCTATTTTATTTTAATTAATTGAAATTATCTGGTGTTATGTGTATGTATGTGTTTATGTGTGTTTCATCATGTTAGGGTACCCTGTGGTAAGGGGTAGTGACCTTGGTGTTAATCACCTTAAGGGTGAGGGGTGTTTGGCTAATTTTGTATGTGATGAGAATGAGTAATAAAGTAATATTAGTAATAATTGATTAATTTTATTAATTTAAATTATTATGAGATATTATTATTATTATTATTTAAGTTATAAAATTACTAATAATAATAATAATTAAAATAAGAATATTAAGCTGAAAGTAAGAGTAAGGGGAAGAATTGGTAATTGGGAGATTATTGAGGACATAATAGAGAGTTAGAGGAGTAAGTGAGGGCATAAGAGGCAAACCATAGAAAGGGTCCTAGGGTTAAACAAGTAAAACCAGGAGATAGATTTCATTTTGTACAATTGTGACTTTTGAGAAGAACGAAAGAAAGGCTAGGGTTGAAGAAGAAGAGGGAACCAAAATTTGTGAAGGTTTAGAAAGCTCAATTACAAAGTAAGGGTGGGGTTATGATCTTTTAAGGGATAATATGTTGAATGGTAGGTAAGGGTTTAGGTTCTTACATTGTGGAATGTATGTTGTTCTATGATATGATTGTTGTGGAGTAATTGATGACGATATTGTTTAATTCGTATGTGATGAATGATGATTTGTTAATTGTTATGTGATGGAATTATTTCCTATATGTGTGCAAAATTTCTGTTTTAGAATTGTTGATAAGTTCCTTCATTGTTGACTTTTAAAGTTTCAAGTCGTAGGTAAGAAATGGATGATGATATGATGTTAATCTATGAGTAAAACATAGTATAGTTGAGTTTTAGGATGTTATTTTAGTATAAAATTGAGTCTATGATGATGGGTTTTCGTAGCATAGGCTCTGGTTTGAAAATATGGTGTGAAAATGCTTTTTAAATAAGTGATTTTTGAGGTTTGGAGCAGCATGCGTTGACCTCCAGGGTCCTTCCGGTCGACCTGAAGCCTCCCGAATCAAATATTTTGAAAACTAGAGCAGCATGTGTCGACCTGAAGCTCCCGTGCATCGACTCATGCGCTCAACTTTTGCAGAAAAATGTTAAAAATGATTCTGATCATAACTTTTAAACTGTTTATCCGAATGACGAACCCTTTGAAGCGTTAGAAAGCTAATAAGTAAAAATTTAACATGGTATAATTCGGTGAAGCATTTTCAAAATATTTTCATGTTTAATATGTTGAGGAATGTGACTATCAATTGTTGCGTATGTTAAGAAGTCTTGTTGTAAGTGACGAAAGATGAATGTTGTTATAAAGATGTTGTTGTTGTGTTAATGGTGGAATATGAGCATGTTTAATGATGTTGTTGGGATTGCATTATATATATATATATATATATATATATATATATATATATATATATATATATATATATATATATATATATATATATATATATATATATATATATATATATATATATATATATATATGTATGTATATATATATATATATATATATATATATATATATATATATATATATATATATATATATATATATATCCATATTGTATGAAATATAATTTGATACTTGTTGGCCAATTTGGACGGTGTACAATAATCATGGTGGTGGATTATTGTGCACGATGATGTTATCGTTGTTGTATGCATAAATAGCTGCATTACATTCATTTATGAACATGAGTAGTGATATTTTATTGTTCGATGTGATTGAGGTTATGTTATAATGTGATGTGATATAAATCATTACTTTAAATGTGATTATGTTGAGTTGTGGTGATTGCATAAAAGATATATATGTTGCATGAACTACATGTTATGCTTGTTGGCTGATTCAGGCAGTGTATAATAACCATGGTGGTGGATTGTTGTGCATGATGATGTTGTTGTTGTATGCATAAATAGTCGCATTGCATACAGTTGTTGACAATGATCTATTTTTGGTGAGTCTGAAATTCTATTGTGTGGATTGGGCCGATAGCTGATTCAAAGGTGATGGATTAGTGAGTGGTTCTGATCCTAGGAGATGGAGATCAGAACAGTGAACCTGAGTGTTCATGAAATTGGTATCACATGCATAAGCATTGAGCCAGGTGTGAGTCTCATTGCATTGGATATGTTGCTATGTTGTTAAATATGTGTTAGAAACATCAGTTATGCGAATGTTGGGAATGTCAGTTATGCGAATGTTGTGTTTCCCTTGACTAACATATTTTATGATGATTTTGAAGATGTCGAACTATTGTAATTCCAATTCAGAAGATATTTTATGTTGCTAACATATTTATTTTGGTGTTATGAAGATGAATGAAGTTGTTTTATGATTATGATTCCCCTGCGAATTTCAATTTAAGTGTTGAAGTCATAAAAGAAAATGATGTTATAGATGTTTTAACTCGTGTTATGGAGCAAGATGATTATTATGAATGTTTTATATGAAGTGTGACACTCTTGAGCGGTGAATTAAGCTGGATTATCCTTATTATTTTGTGAATTATTCTTTGGGGTTAGAAGGGTGTTACACCTGGTATGTACAACACATTGGAAATTACTGACTTCTTGCCATCTTTCCTCATAATCAGAACATCACTAATACCTTCAGCTGCTAGAGTATTGTTATTTGCGAATTTCACCATGTTCTTCGTCGAGGGCTTTATGTTGACAAACCAATCTTTCCTTCCAGTCATGTGTGATAGGTATCCTGAGTCCAAGTACCATTGATCCTGGAATCTTTCTTCATCTCTTGTTGTGACCATCAGCAACATTTCTTCTTCTTTTTCATGTTTCTCTGGCTTTGCATCAGTTTTTTGGTTCTTCTTCTTTTCTCAACACTCACTAAAATAGTGACCATACTTCTGACAATTGAAATACTGAATATAACTTTTGTCAAGCTTTCGACCACCACCTCTTCCTCTACCTGCAACACCACCTTTTTGGTTGCTTTGGTTCTAGAGTTTTTTTTTTATTCGACCAGTTACCTTCCTGCTGATTTCGACCATTCCAGCTTCCTTTGCCTTTCTTTTCTTTTTCTGACTGCACCTAGAAAGCCATATCACTCTTCGAATTTCCTGCAACTCTTTCATCCATCCTTTGTTCATGAGACTCAAGTGTCCCTTCAAGCTCTTCATTCGTCAATACTGACAAGCTCTTCGAGTCTTCTATGGCTACTACCACGTGGTCGAACTTTGGAGCCAATGGCCTCAAGATCTTTGCAACAAATGATCTTGATGTCAACACTTCTCCACATACCTTGATTTTATTCACCAGCTTTGTAACCATAGTGAAGAAATATGTTATACTTTCACTTTCTTTTATCTAAAGCAATTCATAGGTTCTCTTGTAAGTTTGTAACCTCACCTATTTCACCTTCTCTGCTCCTCCAAACGGCTTCTCCAGAATTTCACACGCTTCCTTCGCTGACTCTACATCACTAACCTTTTCAAAATTATCTGGATCAACACATTGATGAATTATAAAGAGAGTTTTATAATCTTTCTTCTTCAATTCTTTGTGTGCAGCCTTTTCTTGACCGTCGTGTTTTCTGCAAGCGGTGCTAATCCTCCCTTCACAAGATCCCAAAGATCTTGATAACAGAAAACCACTTTAATCTGCTTGCACTAATTCTCATAATTATCTTTCTTGAGAACTGGCAGATTCGCCAAAAAGTTCCCATTTGGATGATTCATCGTCATCACGTTTTGCTTCCTTGAGTCGAAACTAGAAATCTAGATACTAGATGAGGATAGCCGAGCTCGATCTACTCACTACAAGCAGCTAAGTGAGAAGAAAGATAAAGTTCAATATAGAGGGAAATCGTATGTGACTTCAGGTGATAAAGGGAAGCAAAAGGCTTCAGATGGGAAAAAGTCAAGTGGGGGAGCGACTACTGCTCCAGGTAAGTGTTATAAGTGTGACGAGCAAGGCCACCGTGCTGAGAGGTCATAGAGCTACTGACTGTAAAGACGAAGCTCTGACTTGCTTCAACTGTGGAGAGAAGGGTCATATCAGTACCCAGTGTCAGCAGCCAAAGAAGATTGCTACTGCTGCTCAGACAAATGGCAGAGTGTTTGCTTTGACCGGTGCAGAAGAATCCAAGACAGATAACTTGATCAGAGGTACTTGTTTTATTAATGATGTTGAGTTGATTTCTATAGTTGATATTGGTGCTACTCATTCATTTATTTCACTTGAATGTGCTAAGAGGTTGAATTTGAAATTATCTTTTATGATTGGGAGTATGGTTATCGATACCCCGGCTAATGGTTCTGTGACTACTGCGTTAGTCTGTTTGAGCTTCACTTTGACCATTTATGATAAGAACTTTGTGATGGACTTGGTATGTCTACCCTTGCATCAAATTGATGTTATCCTTGGAATGAACTGGTTGGAGTACAACTGTGTTCATATCGATTGCTACAGCAAGACTGTAAGGTTCCCAGAGTTTGGTGATGGTGGGGAGCTGATGTATGTATCTGCCAAGCAAGTAGAAGAACTCTTGGAAGATGAGGCTCAGATGTTTGCATTGTTTGCATCACTTCAAGTTGATTATGAAGCAGCGAGCGTGGAGATACCAGTTGTTCAGTAACTTCTAGAGGTGTTTCCAGACGACGTGAGTGACTTACCTCCTGAGCGTGAGGTAGAGTTTACTATTGATGTGATGTCGGGCACTAGTCCTGTGTCGATGGCTCCTTATCAGATGTCTGCATCTAAGTTAAGAGAATTGAAGAAACAATTGGAAGAGATGCTTGAGAAGAAGTTTATTCGACCGAGTGTTTCTCCGTGGGGTGCTCCTGTGTTGTTGGTGAAAAAGAAAGATGGAGCATGAGGTTGTGTTTGGATTATCGGCAGTTGAATAAAGTAACAATCAAGAATTAGTATCCACTCTCGAGGATTGATGATTTGATGGATCAATTGGTGGGTGCTTGTGTGTTTAGCAAGATTGATTTGAGGTCTGGTAATCATCAGATTCACGTTAAGCCTGATGATATTTCAAAGACAACTTTCAGGACGAGGTATGGACACTATGAATATACTATGATGTTGTTTGGTGTATCTAATGCACCTGGTGTATTCATGGAGTATATGAATAGAATTTTTCATCCTTATTTGGACCAGTTTGTGGTAGTCTTCATTGATGATATCTAGATATATTCTAAGTCCGAGGAAGAGCATGCACAATATCTAAGAGTGGTATTGCAGGTTTCGAGAGACAAAAAGCTTTATCCCAAGTTGTCCAAGTGTGAGTTTTGGTTGAAGGAAGTGAATTTCCTTGGCCATGTGATTTCTAGTGGAGGAATTGTTGTTGATCCGTCGAAAGTTGATGTTGTGTTGCAGTGGGAGACTCCAAAGTCTGCTACTGAGATTTGAAGTTTCCTTGGGTTGGCTGGTTATTATTGCAGGTTTATAGAAGGCTTTTCAAAGTTGGCACTGCCATTGACTCAGTTGACTCGAAAGGGTCAAGCTTATGTGTGGGATTTTGCTTGTGAGAAGAGTTTTGTAGAACTCAAGAAGAAGTTGACGATTGCTCCAGTGTTGATTTTGCCAAATCCGAGTGAGTCTTTTGTAGTGTATTATGATGCGTCGAAGATGGGTCTTGGAGGCGTATTGATGCAGAATGGTCAGGTTGTTGCTTATGCTTCCAGACAACTGAAGGTTCATGAAAGGAATTATCCTACGCATGACTTAGAGTTGGCCGTTGTGGTGTTTGTGCTGAAAATTTGGAGACATTATCTTTTTGGGTCTAGTTTCGAAGTGTTCAGCAATCACAAGAGCCTGAAGTATTTGTTTGATCAGAAAGAGTTGAACCTGAGACATAGAAGATGGCTTGAACTTATGAAGGATTATGATTTTGAATTGAGTTACCATCCTGGTAAGGCTAATGTTGTGGCTGATGCGTTAAGCAGGAAGTCCTTACATATTTCGATGCTTATGGTTCAAGAGTTAGGACTGATTGAGCAATTCAGAGATATGAGTTTAGTTTGTGAAGAGACTCCTAACAGTGTGAATTTGGGTATGCTGAAGTTGACTAGTAGTATTCTCCAAGAGATCAGAGTAGGTCAAAAATCTGATTTGAGACTTGCGGATCGTCTCACATTAATCAATCAAGGTAACGAAGGTAATTTTTGAATCAATGAGAATGGGGTGATGAGGTTCAGAGATAGAGTGTGTGTTCCCGAGGTGCCAGAAATCAAGAAGAGCATTCTTGAGGAAAGTCACAGAAGCGGGCTAAGTGTTCATCCTGGTGCCAAAAAGATGTATCAAGATTTGAAGAAATTATTTTGATGGTCGAGTATGAAGAAGGAAATTACAGAGTTTGTGTATACTTGTTTGACTTGTCAGAAGTCAAAGATTGAACATCAGAGACCGTCGGGTCTGATGCAACTGTTGAATATTCCAGAATGGAAATGAGATATCATTTCTATGGATTTTGCGACCGGTTTACCGAAGACTTTGAAGGGGTATGATTCGATTTGGGTGATTGTTGATAGATTGACCAAATCAACTCATTTTATACTGATGAGGATCAATTATTTATTGCAGCAGCTTGCCGAATTATATATTGATTAGATTGTGAAGTTTCATGGTGTTCCGTTGAGTATTGTGTCTGATAGAGATCTGAGATTTACGTCGAGGTTCTGAGAAAGTTTGTAGACAGCTTTGGGTACTATGTTAAGGTTGAGTTTTGCCTATCACCCACAGATGGATGGATAGACAGAGAGAACTATCCAGTCTTTAGAGGATTTGCTGAGGGCTTTTGTGTTGGATCCAGGTGGATCATGGGATAGTCATTTGCCATTGATTGAGTTTACCTGTAATAACAGTTACCATTCTAGTATCGAAATGGCACCGTACGAAGCTTTGTATGGTAGGAGGTGTAGGACTCCGTTGTGTTGGTATGAGTCAGGCGAGAGTGTTGTACTCGGATCTGAGATTGTGCAATAGACGACTGAAAAGATCAAGATGATTCAAGAAAAGAAGAAAGCGTCGTAGAGTCCTCAGAAAAGTTACCATGATAAGAGGAGGAAAGCACTTGAATTCCAAGAGGGAGATCACATGTTTTTTAAAGTTACGTCGGTAACTGGTGTTGCCCGAGCTTTGAATTCTCGAAAGCTCACATCACATTTTTTTGGTCCGTACCAGATTTCGCAGAGGGTGGGGGAAGTAGCATATCAGATTGCTTTACCGTCGTCGCTTGCGAATTTGCATGATGTGTTTCATGTGTCGCAATTGAGAAAGTACATTCCAGATTCGTCGCATGTGATTCAGATGGATGATGTACAAGTAAGAGATGATTTGACTGTTGAGGTGTTGCCAGTTCGGATTGATGGACGAGAATTGAAGTAACTGCGAGGTAAAGAGATTGCCTTGGTACAGGTTGTTTGGGGAGGACCAGCTGGAGAAAGTTGGACTTGGGAGCGTGAAGATCAGATGAGGGAGTCGTATCCGACTCTGTTTCCTTGAGGTAATTTTTGAGGGAGAAAATCCTTTTAAGTGGGGGCGAGTTGTAACACCCCAAATTTTTAATTGGAATATTTAATTTGATAAGAATATTCGCATTTCGGTGGTTTTTGGTGGTTTTGTAGAGTTATTGAGAATTATACATTTTTGGGTTATTTATTTAATTAATAGTATATAATATGAATATATTAGTATTAGTATTAATTAAAATAAATATAAGTGAAATATGGGCAAATTGGACAACAGAGAGGAGTTAGTGAGGATAATATGGGAAAAGCCCAATTGTGAGGCCCAAGACTAGGTTAACAAAAATGAAATTGTGAAGGGATTAAGATTCATTTGTTAGACCGTGAAAAGAATTGAGGCTAGAGCTCTGAGGAGGAAGATTGGAGGCAAAAGTTTCGAAAGGTTCCCTGAAATATTTGAGAAGGCTTTGAGTCGACAATTAAGGTATGGGGAGTATTGCCTTCATGATTTTCAATGTGTAAATTCAATGTATTTAAGGTCGATTTAAGGGTTAAGTGTTTTGAGGGTGGATATGAGAAAACAGGGATTTTGGCCTTCGTGGCCTAAATCTATTATTTGTGAATCTAACCGTGGAATTCATTGGGGGAAAAGGAAATTTAGGCCTTTGTGGCCAAAACTATGATTTGACATTTATCTAACCCTAGAGGGATACGAATATTAGATAGTGAGTAATTCTAATGAATATGAGTGATTGTAGGGAAATTTGTGATTTAGGGCGTGAATGTGATACGGGATTGGCCTAATAAGTCGTAGATTTTGTGCCTTTATCACCGTAAGACCTTAGGTATGATTTAGGGATGTTTTGGGGAAATTGGGGAAATGAATCATGGGGCTTTTGGGCTGATTTTAGGTTTTGGTGCGTAACAACGTTTTGCTATCATCGCGTTGTTCGCACAGTGAAGAATCCTTCGCACATGGAACGATTTTTTCCCAAACTCGCACTGCGAAGAATCCTTCGCACAACGAAGAAACTCGCCCCAGACTCGCCTAGCGAACATGCCAGCGAACATAGCAGAGTTTCGCGAATGCTAATTTTGTGCAGCGATGCCTTGATGTTCGATATTGTGATTTCTCTAATGAATTAATATGAGTATGACTGTGAGTTCTATGTGATTTGTACATGGTTACATGACGATTTCTATGATGTAATATGATGATATTACCATGATTTTGATGAATTCTATGATGACATGAGATACGATGATGATTGTGATGATGATGATGATGATGATGATGATGATGATGATGATTATGATGAATGGTGATGCACCTATGCTGTTATTATGAGGATGATTATTGACGTGTGCATCGTGCATTCATGTGCATCCAGACTTCGGTTCAGGACCTCGATTACTTTGGCTTCAATCCCATTGTGTGGATGTGAAGTATTTTGATGTGTTTCGGTTCTCAAGTAGAATCGATCCTATTGATGGGGATCTATGGAGGGTTGATGGCCCAGTGCCCATCGAGCTGTGATGATTGGTACCACATGCATTGAGTCTTGTTGCATTTGCATTTATGGGATGATTGTGAGTAAATTGTGATGTTGTGGCCTTTGATGCATATTGACGAACATGATGATGTTGAATATGAAAATGACACCATTTTATATGTTGATTTTATACATTGATTATTATGAATCGTTTTAATCACCCTGTTGTCGCTACCGCGAAAATAAGGTGTCGGCAAAACAGAAGAGTCGCCACCTTTCGTTATTTATCCCTCAGAACGGGAAAGGAAACGATCGGAAAAACCTGACGAAAAGGTATAAGACAAGGTCATCGCAACCATTGTCTGGGTTCGGGAGTCGGTAACGCAAGGGGAAGGTATTAGCACCCCTCACGTCCATCATACTCGATGGGATCCACGCTTGTTGTGTTTACTGGACGAGTTGGTTTTATCTATCTACCTATCAAGGCCGGCTTAAAAAGAAAAGAAAATGACTCGGCAAAGCGTCGCACTTTATGCCTACGTATTCTCATCAGAGAATGAGAAATCAGAGTCCACGTAGTTCGCCTAACTACGGGTCACGGGGAAGGTAGCTTGCCAATACGTCATTATTGTGCCTACGTACTCTCAACAGATATGAGAGATCAGAGCTTACGTAGTTCGGGATAATACGGATTACGGGAATTCATATTCATCTGTTTTATCGAGTAGGGTTAACAAACAGTTCCAGCAGTTGGATGTACGCAGCTCGACCCTTAGAGACTTAAGCGTTACCGTTTGCGATAGAACTAGGAGTTAACGACACTCTTTTCTTCAGGAAAGCTTTCCTTTGAATTACGGGCCCACGGGGCAAAAAGTTTGAAGTTTGTTTTTTGTCTTTTACGAAAGAACTGTTTTTTATGGATGTTTGCAACTAGTATCGCACTAGAGACTATGACCTGAGAGTGAATGTGTCGCATGTCACCCAAAGGGTGCCATACTAAACATCCAGACTGTTGAAAAGAAACTCTCCAATAATCCTTTCTCAGATAGCTTAAGGCTCGTAACGTACGACGTCAGTTAACCTTTATTACTGTATTTTAATTCGTTTTGAGATGAGAAGAGAGAGGGACAACTAAGGGGGGACTACCAAGTCCTAATGTTGTCATGCCAAGGATTCATCCTATAGTTGAGGTTTGAAACAGGGAACTCCTAGAAGTTGTCATGCATAGGTTTCAACCTAAAGTTCTATCATCGCTTCCTTATCAAAGGAAGTGAGATTCCTAGGGGATCATGCCAAAGGGATACAGAAACAGATAAAGCATCAGCTAAAACAGTAAACGGTAAACGACTGTACAATGCATGCAATGCAAGTGAGGGAGGAAATGTGTGTGGGGCATCAGCCTCCACAAGCTCATCTCAACCTCAAGCCAGATATGAATGACTGCAATCATACAGAAGAAATAACATGCTATCAAGCAAAATAGAGTAACTGTAATCATACAGAAGAAATGGAATGCTATCAAGCACACACAAACCACATAGGCAAGGGAGCAGGGCTCTACCGAATACCCGCAAGCAAAGCCATACAGTAAAAATACAAGCAGAGGGAGAAACTCAACCTCTAGTGCAATCATGCTCCTATCTTAAATTCAACCTAGATATGAACTTATTCTAATGCATCAGGCAAATCAAACAAGTCACATCAATACATTTGCACAGAAGGAAAACAGACAGGAAAGAAAAGAAAGCAGATCAACCACTCTCACAGCTTCACAGCAAGGCCTTTCTCTGATATCAGCTCAACCACCCTTCAAGGCTATCATCTTCAATAGCAAGTATCAACTTGATTCTACAAGCTTCTAACACAAGCAACAACTTATTCTTTCTTCTTCAAGCTTCAGCTCTTCAGTCAATTCCACCTTCAGGCTCCTTTCCTAACTGCAAGTATCAACTTGTTTCTTCAGGCTCTCAATGCATCAACATAAGTATCAGCTTATCCTTTATTCTTCAAGCCTCAACTCTTCATTCAATCTCAATTGAATCCTCTTCACAAGTGTCAACTTGTTCTTCAAGCTTCAGCTTTCTCTTCTTTACCAGTATCAACTTGGTCCTCTTCACCTATAAGCTTCAGCTTCTCAGAGGTAATCTCCAAACACAAAGAAGTATCAACTCCATCCTTCAATATTATTCAAGCAAGGGACTCCATCCTCTAACAAGGGAGAAATATGCATCCATCAAGAGCAAAGTTTGGATGATTGGTAGCAGAGTGAAGACCAAAGGTCACCACTAAGCATCCTATCATCAGAGAAAGGGACCCTCAAAGGTTCTACCAATTTGCAAAGAGCCACACATCCTACCAAAGGAGGGATGAGTCCTTTACAAGGGGACCTTACATCATAGGGAAGAATGGAATTGATCAACATATTCCATGTTTATGAAGGAAGAGAACTATCTAGAAGCTCTGCCTACAAAACCCTAATCTTAACCTAATCAAAACTACACCACAAGAAGGGAAGATCTTCACATCCAAGCCTCTTCAAGCAATCCAATGCATCTTCAACTTGTCTTCATCATCATCCAAGAACCAGCAAAGCAAAACCCTAATCTAAGGGAACTAAAGATGTTAATCTAGTTGAGTTAGTGCCTTAGAATCATCTAAAACTAGCACTTAAGCTAAAATCAATCAAAAATAGAAAACTATATTGACAAATCCTACAAAAATTCCTAAGGGATCCTAATTCAATCATGAATATACCCTAAAAAATCAGAGGTTGAATCATCCACCTAGTTATAAAAATAAAATCTAAATCACAAGGTATCAACCATAAACCCTAAAAATGGAGCATCTAAAGGTTTCAACCTAAACTACCACTTATGTTCATCACAAAAATGTGAGAAAACATCTATGGGGAGCATGCATATCTATGCTAACTACTCACAAAAAATCAAGATCAAAATCATCATCACATGATCACACAAAATTCCACAAAATCAAGTATCAAACATGACTATTTTAATATCAATAAAAATGTAAAAATTCCCATAAAATCATAAAATGCATGAAATAATAATATTTTTTATCTAAAAAATACTAGACCCTATCATGAATCCAATGCAAAAAGAATGGGATCAATTGAATTATTTTTCCATTTTTAATGGTGCAGATAGCAAGCAACAACAGTTCATTCTATGGATTGGGCCATGAGAGGGGTGCATATATCAACTAATGCATTAAGCCCAAATCAGCAAATAAATGAAACGCATCGTTTCATTAAAGTTCAAACTCTTCACAAACTGAGGAGCACGCGTGGCCGTTGGATGAGGTTCCCAGTCCAAGTCAAACCATGATCCAAGGGCTTAGGGATCATCTTCCCCAATTCAAACTTCTGCAACTCAGGCCACCTGCGCGCCCAAAACCACCGCCGGTGACTTTCTCCGGTCATCTTCTCACAACCCTAGTTTGCCATAGAGTCCACCATTGGCCACGATCCCTTAATGAAACATGTCCCAAATCTCACAAGGAACTCACTCATACCATTAATTCACTCTGAAACCTCAAGATTCGCAATAACCAACTCTCAACCGAAAATGGTAACATCCTTAATTGGTCACTAATTCTCAAATTAATGATCTGAAAACTTCCCTACACCATTCTACAATGCATCTAACATCATAATTCCTCTTAGTTCTAACTAAAGCAAGCCAGAGATTGAAGGTTACCAACCTGAAAATTTCGTGTGCACAGAAGTAGCAAAACCTCAAATCAAGCCCTCAAATGCTCCAGACTCCTTCAGTGAATCACTTCCAAGCTTCTGTATGCAATAGAACTGATTGAAATGGCCTCAATTCTTGGAACCAACTCTGAGTTGCAGGTGGAAAAATCTGAGCTCAAGAACACCAATCAGCCACGAATTTCCCTTGATTATAATCTGGAATCAATCCCTAGCATCCATGGAAGAGATTGCAATCAAGAAAATGGATGGAAAGTGAGTGAAATGATGTAACTGAATTCAGTTGCAAGCAATGAAATTTCAATCTCAATCTCTGTTCTCTCCTTCAATTATCACCAACCTTTCATCTGAACCTCTTCTACATCATATATAGGCCATGTGTGGATGATCTAGAAACCTCTAGATCCTTCTAATGAGAAATTCAATCTCTCATGACATGAGAAGTTCACTTACATGCCATGGTATGCTCCCTGCTGCTAACAGCTTGAAATCATTCTCAATTCCTTCCAATTTCTCCCCTCATGACATTTTGGAAGTGTTTGGCTTGCAAGGTACCTTGATTATGCCTTGAATTTGGGTTTGGCAAATGTTACTTATGATGTAAGTAACTACTTTTCAAAGCAAGTCCACAAATTAAACTTCAATTCAAAAATGTGGCTAAACCAATGTTCTTAAAATGTTTTTTAGAATCAAAATGACCTATTACATGCCTTGGTTTGGATATGTAGATCAAAAATATCAATTTCCAACTTTGGTTCATTTGAAAATCATCCTTATTTTAGGTCATTTTTGCAACTTTGAGCTACAAGCAATTCCAACCTCTCATGACCTCTTGAATAGCCTTAAAACATCATTTTGAAAAGTTTGATGTTGAACATTTTCCCATTTGAAGCTTGGAAATAGGAGTTATGGCCTTATGCTTGAAATGACCTATAATCTCCAAATAACCAAAATGCCCTTGACTTGTCAAAGCCATAACTTGAGTTCTACAAATCCTATCAAGGACTTCTAGTACTCTATAGAAAGCTAAGAGGATAAGGAACAACATTCATGTTTACCAAAAGTTCATAGGAATCATCCTTCTAGGGCAAAAGTTTCATGCAAGTTGGACAACTTTCAAGCCCCCAAATTCACATACCTCATATGACCTGTAACTTGTCAAAGTCATAACTTGAATTCTACAAATCCTATCAAGGACTTCTAGCACTCAAATTAAAGCTAAGATCAAGCTCTACAACATTCATGTTGGGGGTAAGATGAGATGACAATCATATCTTGAGCTGAATTGCCTTGAAGATAGGGGTCAAAGTAGGGGATTTTACACTGTCAAGCCTTAGAAACCCTAACTTGAAACTTATCAAACTCTTCAATCATGATGATTGACCTTGGAATCATCCTTATAACATGTTAATGCATCAATCCATGATCACATGGCCCTTGGATTAGGTCTCAACCTCCCTCAAATCATCAGTTGACTTAGGGTTGACCCAGTCAAACCCTAGTTGCACCACTCATGGCTGAGCCTTCTTAATCTTGCACAATGACCTGTCTAGGCCTCAAAGTGATCCTCAATACTTCTCATGAGCTCTCTCAAGACCTCAAGTCTAACTCCATGGCTTCAGAATCATCTGAGGACTTCCCACAACTCTCAAGTTGGGAGGCACACACTCTTGGTTTCCATCACTCTCTCTGAGGATCTTTTAACTTCTCTGACAAGGATATCAACCCTTGGGCACTTGAATAACCTTCTTAGCTAGCTTCAAACTCTTGTGTAGCCCTTGATTGGTAATCATACCTCTTGATCTCCTGCACACATGTCAATGAAATGCAAATGATAATGCTAATGTGAATGAAATGAAACATAAGCTAGGTAAAGAAATGTTGGGCAAATTTTGGGGTGCAACACCTGCCTGTTTGAATGTTGCCTCCTCGTGGGTAACGTGCAGATGACCAAGTTTAGTCGTGGACGCCGTTGAGAACTTTTAAAGTTTTTTGAGTTGTTAGTCTTTTGGTTAACTTAAAGGGTCTTGCTCTGATAGTGTAACATCGGGTTGGGGTCTTTGAGTTAAACTGTGTTTTGTTTGAGTTATTTCGATTATCTTTCCGTATAAGGAAATCCTGGATTATGCCTTTGAGTTTCGCTGCCTTTGTGAAATTTTTGATGTTTATTTGGGAAAATTTGTTGTTTACGGAGCTTTGGCCTATTTTGATTTATTGGGAATTGTACGCCCTTTTGTGGTGGCTTTTATTGAATTTAATAATTTACTCTGATATATGTGAACAAATGTGCCTTTTAATTGTGGGGTAGAAAAGGGTGTTACAGCTTGCACCACAAGGCAAAATCCAAAACTATAAAAGTCCAAAATAGGTAACATTAATAAAATAAGCCTAAGTCGAAATCTTGTGTGAAGCAACCTGCTTCGACACTTCGACACACTAATACAACTCGACACAGATATTTCGACACAAAGAATTACATTCTCAACAAATAATATTATGTGATAATTGTTACAACACATAGTTTACCCTCAACTACTCCACGTTCTCCAATACACTCATACTCTTCCAATACAAATATTTAATTATATCTCACAAAACTCTAACACAAAAGTATAAAGAAAAGAAAAAGTCAAATACAAACTTAAATTGTTTTTTACTTGTATATCTTATAATGAAAATTTTGAATCCTTTATATAACTTTCATTACAAAATTAAACGATTAAGATTTTTTTCAAGTGTATATTTTCAACCATCCTCAATAAATTGTGCCCAATGTGACAAACTATTGAGTTGTTAGCTATTAATTCAAATAACATTTTATGCAAATTTATAATGCTAGCTCTTCATGTTCATTATATGATATCTTCTAGCAGGCTAATCTTTTTTTAGCTATGTTTCTAAAAAAAATAGTAGTAGTCTTGTCTATTTTAAAGAAAGTATGGTGAAACCTGAGCTTTCCTAATGTTAGACTATAGATTCTTATAACACACATTCAAGGTTGAGATTGTGTGTTGGTTCCTTAAAAGGCTTGCGCTTGTGGTATGTTCGTGAAAGTGATTGCAATCAAATGGCACGTTTTATTGCAACTTTTGTGTTGAAGTGAATTGGACTTTACTACTTGTGATGGCTGTGCTTTCAATTTATCCAAACATCGTCAAATAGAAAATTGAGTTTGCCCAGTGAAGACGTTTGAGAACACAGAACAAACAGTCACTGTGCTGTGTACTTTTAAATTGTTGTAT